>ML682055.1:1295221-1385038 GCA_007922195.1 Podocnemis expansa
TCCCCTTTCCTATAGCCTAGGTTCCTCCCTTTTTTTCTTTTTTTTTTTTTTCCCCCTCACCCCCAGTGGCTGGAGGGCTTCCCACCCTCTGCTTTGCCCTCCAGCTAATTTGGTACTTCCTACCACTCACAGACCCTTCCCTAAACCCTTGAGTTTGGCTTAGTTCCCTGCCCCACCCCAGCCCTGAAAGGTTTGGTTTTTTTTTGGTTCCCCTGCCCCACCCTTCAGTCCCCATTGTTTCTCCACCCCACCCTTGATGCCTATTAGCCCCACCCCTGCACTATCCACCCCCAGCCAGAGTTGGCCAGGCCATACAGGCCCTTAATTTTTTCTTTATTCCCCTGTGCACTTCACCCCCCCCCCCCGATACATCTGTGATCCCTGCCCCACCCAGTGCAGCCGGAGGAGCCGGCCCCTATTAGCCCATATAAGCCCCTTGTCCTTCCCTCCCTAGCACCCTCCTCCCTTGCCTGCAGCCTAGCAGGGAGGAGTAGTTGCCAGCCCATGACTCCTAGATAGTCCACCCCTCATCTACCCCTTTCCCATTGCCTGGTTCCTCCCACCCCCTGTTGTTCCTTATCCCTGTGTACCCACCCCGAGTATCCCCTCCTTTTCATTCCTCTTCAGGAACATGGAGACCTCCCCAGTTCCCCCTAAACCTCTCCCAGAGCCTGTTCCCCGTCTCTCCCTGCGCTGCCCCCTTGACCACCGCTGCTACTCCTACCACCTCTGGTTCCCCCCCCAGGGCACCTGAGGCAGCGGGCACAGGAGGGGCCTCCACTACTGTTGCCCCAACCTCCTCAGCCAGAAAAAAGAGCAAGGGGAAAAAGGAGAGCAAGGGCCCTGCTGCTCCTGCAGCCCCACCATCGGCTGCAGCCCCTTCTTCCCCTGCTGTTCCCTCCACCAGTTCTGGGGGTCCTTCTGGCCCCAGATCGTACGTCCAGGCGGCTGCCACCCCTCCACCCACCGCCACAACATCAGCTCGCACTGCCTCCTCGAATTTGACCTTGGGGGACCGGGGCCCCTTCCCCTTTCTGACCAGGAGGCACAGTGTCCACTGCCTCCTGGTGGCTGCCTCACCCCACGCAGAAACTTAAGTGCGGGCGATGGCGGTGGGGCCCTCAGCCATTGTGGCGGCCTCCAAGGTGTTTGGAAAGATGGTATTCTTCCTGTCATCGGAGGCCGGTGCACAGGAGGCGGTTGTTAGGGGCTTGGCAGTGGGGGGTGTCCACGTGCCAGTGGAACCCTTGGAGGACCTGGGCATACGGGTGGTCCTCACTTCTGTCCCTCCCTTCCTCCCCAATGTCGCCTTCCTTTCCACCCTGGGGAAGCTGATTTCGATCATCAGCCCTCTCCCACTGGGCTGCAAGGACCCCGCCCTCCATCACATTTTGTCCTTCCGCCGGCAAGTGCAAATCCAACTGCCGCCGGCGGGGGCGCGTGATGGGGTGGCATTGGAGGTGATCCTTCCCAGTGCCTCATCAAAGGGCCCACTATAAAATCTCTTACTCCTCGGAGGAAGCCCAGTACTTCCTCTGCAGGGCCATGGGGCACATCTGGAGGGACTGTCCCTTGGCCCGGCATGAAGAGGAAGCAACTTGGCCACCCGAGGCCGGAAAGGGCGCCAGCCATACCACTGCCGGCAACCCCAACCACCAGGCCCCTAACGCTACCTCTCCTCTTCCTCTATTATAAACCACAGCCGCCGCTGCCTCTCAGGATGATCTCATGAGGTCCCTTCCAGCCCTATGATATGATATGATATGACATGGGGTCAACAGCCCCACCATGCCCAGAGGAGCGGCGGGGCCCTGTCGCCACCCCCCCTGAACCATCTGGGACTGGGCCCAGAGAGGAGAGGACAGCGGCCGTGGTGGCCCCAGATATGGGAGATGGCACACCCCAGAGGGAGGGTTCCCATCCTCTTGATGCCCCTCCCCTGGTTCCTCCCCCCCCCCAAGAGCCTTTGTCCTTGCTGCCTATTCCCTCCCCTGCTGGCCGGCCCTCAGACACCACCTTAGAGGGACAGGCTCTCCCCCAGAGGATGCACAGCAAGCAAAAGAAGGCTCTGACCCTCCCCATCACACTAGATGGGGAGGAGGCCCCCCAGAAGTCATTGCAGGGGGCTGATACTACCAACACTTTGAGCAATATTCTTAATTCTGAGCTGCTTGCTGTGCCCTCTGTCGAGGCCCAGCAGGAGGCTCCGGCTGAGGAGATGGGAGAAGTAGAGGAGGGGAGCAGTGCTGCTTCCTTACAGGAGGCCCCTGTTGATCCCTCTCCTGGGGAGGCTGTGGATGGAGCCACCCCTGTCCCCCCAGAATCTGTTACACCACCTACAGCTGAGGTGGGGGAAGGATTGGGCTCCATCTTTGCAGAGATCGAGGCCCTGGGTCTGACCCTGGTAGCCCCAAGGGAGGATGACCCTCTACCAGCAGGCCTTGATCTGGGTGGCAATAATGTTTTGCCACCCCCTCCTTTGCCCCAGACCCAACCCGAACCCCAACCTTCATCTGCTGCCCCTGCTCCTATCCCGGGGATGGCCCCGGGTTGCTTCACCTGCCCAGCTGCCATGGATATTGCAGTAGCGGCTGCTGAGCCCCTTGAGGCGATGGCCAGCTCTAAGCAGCTGGGTCCCGGGGTATTGTCCCTAGGGGGACAGCTGCCCCTTCCCTCACTTGTATATTCCCCTGTGTCTGATGCTGAGGATGTGGCAAACCAACCAATTTCAACTCCCATGCCCAGCGTCGGTGCGCATCCCGTTCCTAACTCCTTGTCAGAAAATCTCATTTCCGGTCAAGGGGAGCCGCACCCCAGTGGCTCAACTACCGGGGCCCCTGTTCTAACACCCACTCCTCCCCCTCTTTCCATCACTTCTCTTCCTGGCCCTCCTCCCACCTCTCCCTTTAATGTTACCCCCTTTCCTACCCTAGCCCCATCCCGTATTACAGCCACCCCCGTGATTGCGGCCTTCCCCTTTCCATCAACCAATTCCCGGGAGGTGGTATTTGAGGGCCCCTCTGTCCCTGGGGCTGCTGTCTTCCCTCCACCGCCACCCTTCCTCGTTCCGGGGGTTCAGCCAGGTGATATGGTGCCCACAACATCGGCACTGAGATGGGGCTCTACACCCTGTCTTTCAACCCCAGCTGACCGCGGGGCCGATACCAGAACCCGACTGGAGGATGGCTGGGAGCCTCCAACCCCAGACCCCCTGGCGCTTCAGGAAGAGCTCCCGCTTCTTCTATGCCCTTGAGAAATGGAGGGAGGCTAAAAAGCATGTCACCTGCCTCTTGGCGGAGGACGGCATCCTCCTCACGGATCCAGAGGAGATGCGTGGAAGGGCCAGGGCCTTCTACGCTGGTCTTTTCTCCCCAGATCTGACCGACGCCAACTCCTGCAGGGTGCTCTGGAATGAACTTCCAATGGTTGGCGAGGGTGACCAGGACCAGCTAGAGTTGCCTCTCACTCTGGCCGAGTTCTCGGAAGCCCTGCGTCTCATGCCCACAGACAAATCTCCAGGCATGGACGGGCTGACCGTGGAGTTCTACCATGCATTCTGAAACGTCCTCGGCCTGGACTTCACCATTGTCTGGGCCAAGTCCGGTGAAAGCGGAGAGCTCCCCCTTTCTTGCCGGTGGACAGTGCTGGCCCTGCTGCCCAAGAAGGGGGACCTCCGCGATCTCCGGAATTGGCGTCCCATCTTGCTCCTCAGCACGGACCATAAAATAGAAGCCAAGGCCATCTCGCTGTGCCTGGGGTCTGTGCTGCAGGACGTGATCCATCCCGACCAGACCTACACCATCCCGGGCTGCTCCACCTTTAACAATCTTTATTTGGTCCGGGATCTCTTGGAGCTCAGGTGTAGGGATGGTCTGTCGTTCGCCCTCCTGGCCCTGGACCAGGAGAAGGCATTCGACAGGATGGACCATGGGTATCTCCTGGGCACCCTGTCGGTGTTTGGCTTTGGGCCCCGCTTTGTGGGGTTTCTCCAGGTACTGTACGCCTCCGTGAAGTGTCTAGTCAAGCTCAACTGGACCCTGACCTAACCGGTCAGCTTTGGGCGAGGAGTGCATCAAGGCTGTCTGCTGTCAGGCCAGCTGTACGCTCTGGCCATTGAGCCCTTTCTCTGTCTCCCCCGTCAGAGGTTGATGGGGTTGGTACTCTGTGAGCCAGAGCTGAGGCTGATCTTGTCGGCATATGCTGATGGCGTACTCCTCATGGTCCAGGACCCAGGCGACTTGGTGTGTTTGGAGGCTTGTCTGGCTATTTACTCAGCATCCTCCTCCACCCGGGTCAACTGGGTCAAGAGCTCTGGCCTAATGGTAGGGGCCGGGTGGCCGGTCAGCTCCCTCCTACCCGCGCTTCAGGACATCCAGTGGAGCACGGGTCCGCTGCTCTATCCGAGCGTTTACCTTTCCGCCACCATCCCTCCCCAGAGGACAACTGGCATGAGTTAGAGGGCAGGGTTGTTGACTGGCTGCGGAGGTGGACAGGACTGCTGCGGTGCCTCTCCCTTCGGGGACGGGCGCTGGTTATCAACCAGCTCGTCCTGTCCATGCTCTGGCACCGGCTCAACACCCTAGCCCCACCCCTGAGCTTCCTGGCCAACCTCCAGAAGACAATTCTGGAGTTCTTTTGGCCAGGACTGCACTGGGTCTCTGCAGGGATTCTGAGTCTTCCCCTTGAGGAAGGGGGGCAGGGCCTGTGCTGCATCCACAGCCAGGTCCACACCTTCCACCTGCAGTCCCTGAAGAGACTCCTTTATGGCGCAGGTAGTCTGGCATAGAGCCACTTGGCATGCACCTTCCTCCACCACTACCAAGGGCTCCGATACGACCAACAGCTCTTTTATCTCAACCTGAGAAGTGCTCTGCGAGACCCCTCTGAGCTGCCAGCCTTCTACCATGACGTCCTCCGGACCTGGAGGCTCATTGTGGCTTCCAGGTTGGTTGTACCCACTGAGGGGGAGGACCTCCTCGCGGAGCCCCTGCTACACAACCTCCATCTTGGTGTGCAGGTGGCGGAGGCCCCCTCCGTGAGGTGGAGGTTGGTCCTGGCAGGTGTCACCTGGGTCAGAGACCTCCTGGATTACGCCCGGGGGACTGGGTGGATCCCCATGACCTGGCTCGGCACATGGGGCTCTCCACCCCTTGTACACCTTGGCGTCTACTCCAGGAGATGAAGGTGGCCTTGCCTCCTAGTGCTCAGGCCTACCTCGAACGGGTCCTGTGAGAGCGTACTCCCCGCCCCCCTCTCAGTCCTGGCCCTCTGGAGCTTTTGACTGGGCCTCGGCCCCATCAGCCCCCCAGGCTACCCCCACCCCCTACCCCAAGATGGCTGCCAGACCTGCAGCTGGTCTCTTTCCAAACCACGCCTCGTAAATATATGTACATACTCGTGCTGCATACCATCCATTTCCTGGCCCTTGTGTCCCACCCTGATACAAAATGGTGGGACCTCATTCCACCTGTGGAGGGCGAGGACCCCCGATGGGCCAGTCTGTATGCCACCCTCACTCCACGGCCCGCCAGGGACATCAATTGGTGGCTTCTGCTTGGAGCCGAGAGCACGGGCATGTACTTGGCGCGGTTCACCCCTCGTCCTGACACCTGCCCCTTTTGTGGCGTGAGGGAGCCCTGGTGCACGTCTACCTAGAGTGCGCCAACTTGCAGCCCCTTTTCCGTCTCCTCCAGAACCTCCTGTTGAGGTTCTGGCTGCACTTTCCCCCTCACCTGTACCTCTCTGCATTCCCTATCCATGGCCCCACAAAGTCGTGGGACCTCCTTGCCGACCTCCTCCTGGCATACACCAAGACTGCCACCTATAAGACTCAGGAGAGGAGGTTGGCTGAGGGAGGGGCCTGCGACTGTGGGGCCTATTTCCGGTCCCTCATCCGTGCACATCTCTGGCCAGTGTTCCTCTGGGCGGTGTCCACTGGCTCCCTCAACACCTTTCGGGAGCAGTGGGCGTTGTCCGGGTTCTCTGCTCGGTGTCCCCTTCCGAAACTCTAGTTTTGAACCTGTGACCCTCACACCCACCCCTGTTATTTCTTTAGCTGTCCTCAGTAATTTATTTGAAAACCAGTTCAGTGCCACTTCCCCTTAGGCTGGGGGAAGGGTTTTAGAAGTGGGTGGGCTTACACCCACCCACCACCTTGGTTCTTCAATAGGAGGCCCTACCTGCCCACCAGTCCTCTCCTGTGGAGGAAGACTCCAGTACTCCTGCTGCTGGGACGACTGCTATGCCTGGGGCTGCTACTGCCACCACCCCTGTTCCTGGGAGCCCTCCCCCTCCATCCATCTGCTCCCCACCCCATCACCAGCACCCTCACTCCTACCACCCCTCCACCACCTGCCAGCTACCAACCATTTTGCCTCCTCATTCTAGTACTGCAGTTTGGCTCCCTTTACCAAGTGGGCAATTGCAGCATTAGAGACTCTGAGGCTCCCAGCCACACCCTTTTTTCCCCCTCCTATTCCCTGACATTCCCCCCCCCAAACCACTTGGCCGGAGGACTCCCCACCTTCTGCTTTGCCCTCCAGCTGGTGCAGTATATCCCCCCACATCTTCACTCACTGTGACTTACCTCCCCACTCTGCTTGCTTCTCCCGTTCCCCTTGGCTTCATCAGAATTTGGTTAAGTTTTCCTGAGCTGCCCCAAACCCAGTGTCTGTTTTCTCTGCCCTACCCCCCGTCAACCTCCATTCCTCCCATGCCCCAGCCCACCCTTAGCTTCTGCTAGTCCTATGCCCCACCCCCTTTTTCTTTTCCCTGATTGCTCATCTCTTGGTCCACCTCATCTCCTCAGTGCACCCAGGCTGTGTCAGTTCCAGTGAGCATCTGACCTCCCCATTTTCATTTAATTCCCCAGTCACTGCACCTCCCCCTCTAATTTAGTTATCCTATCACACCCAGTGCAGCTGGAGGAGCCAGCCCCCTTCTCATGCCATACAAAGCCCTTGTGCCCCTTTCTCCTCAGCACCCTCCTCCCCTGTCTACAGTCTAGCAGGATGGAGAGGTTTGCTAGCATGCCCTTCCCTCCTGGTTCATGCCCCCCCCATCTACCTTTACCATCTCTCTCTATTATACCCTCCTCCCCTGCTTGCAGCCTAGGAGGGATGAGAGGGTCTACTACCCCCACACTCTCCTTTGTCTCTGCAGACCCACCCTGAATCTCCTTTCCCACTTGTTTCTCCTTTGGGAGATGGAGACCTCCTCAGCCTGCCCCAATACCCTCCCTGAGCCTGCTCCTTTGTCCACCCTTCTGGCTGCCCCCTTGACTACCACTGCTTCTACAATTGCCTCTGGCACAATCACTGGGATCCCAGAAGCTGCAGGTATGGGAGGGGCCTCTATCACTGCTGCTGCAGCTTCCTTGGCCAGCTGGAAGAACGAGGCAAAAAAGGCGAGCAAAGGCTCGGCTGCAGCCACAGCCCCAACACCAATCCTGGCTCTTTCTTCCCCTGCCAACCCCTTCACTAGTTCTGGGAGTTCCTCTGCTCCCAGATCATATGTCCAGGCAGCTGCCACCCCTCTATTCACCACCATACCATCTGGCGATGCTGCCTTCTTGCATACCAGCTCAGGTGGATGGGGTTCCTTCTCCACCTTGACCAGGAGGCATGGCATTTGCTGCATACTGGTGGCTGCCTCACCCATGTGGAAACCTACATGTGGGCATTGGTGAGGGTGGTGGGGCCCTTGGCCATCATGAAGGCCTCCAAGGTGTACAGGAAGGTAGTATTCTTCCTGGCATTGGAGGCCACTGTGCAGGAGTCAGGCCTGGTGGTGGGGGGATGTCTGCATCCCAGTGGAGCTTTTGGAGGACCTGGCTGTATGGGTGGTGATGACTTCTGGTGATGACCTCTCTTCCTCCCCAACTCTGCCCTCCTTCCCCTTGTCTCCACCCTGCGGAAGCCCATTTCCCTAATCAGCTCTCTCACTAGGGTGTAAGGACCCCATCCTCCATCACATGTTGTCCTTCTGCTGACAGGTGCAGATCCAGCTGCTGCTGGCAAGGGTACATGACAGAGTGGTCTTCAAGAGGTTCTCCCTGGTACCCCACCAAGGGGCACACTACTGAATACATTATTCCTTGGCGGCATCTTGGTGCTTCCTGTGCCAGGCCACGGGACATGTCCAGAGGGATTATCCCCTGGCCTGGCATGGAGAAGGAGCAACAGGACCCCCTGTGGCTTCAGCAGGCACCAGCCACACCACCGCCAGTGACGCAAATGACCTGGCCTCTGTGGCTGCCCTTCCTCCTACTCCAACTGAGCCTACCATCTGTGCCGCTCAGGACACAAGGACAGCATCCCCACTGTGCCCAGATGAGTAGCCGAGCCCCATCGTCATCTCCACTGAAACATCTGGGACGGGGCCCCTGGAGGAGAGGGCACTGATCACAGTGGTTCCAGACCTGGCAGAGGGCACACCTCAGGGGAAGGGTTCCTATTCCCTTGCTGCCCCTCCCTTGTCCCTTCCACCTTCCGCCAAACAAGGCTGCAGCTGGCTGACCCTCTGATGCCACCTTGGAGGGCTGGATCCTCATTAAGAGGAAACACAGTAAGTGGAAGAAGGCCCAAGCCCTCCCCTTCACATCAGATGGGGAGGATGCCTCCCAAAAATCACTACGGGGGAGCTGACAACACCGATGTTGCTGCTGGGTCTTCTGCCTGGTCCTCCAATGAGAGCTAGCAGGAGGCTCAAGTGAGGAGATGGCTACGGCAGCAGCACAGGGGGACAGCACTGCCCATCTGCTAAAGGCTGTTTTAGATCCTCTCCCCAGAGAGGCTGCAGATGGAGCTGCCCTGCCCCCCCCCCGAGCCTGTTTCACCACCTGAAACTGAGGAGGGGGGGACTTAGGCTCCATCTTTGCAGAGATCAAGGCCCTGGGTCTGAACCTAGTCATCCCGAGGAGGACTAGCCTCCACCAGCAGGCTCAATCTGGGTGGCGATATGCCTTCGCCACCCTCTCCTTCCACCCCATGCCAGCCCCTGCTTGATGTCCCCGCTCTCATCCTGGGAATGCTCCTGGACTGCTCCACCTGCTGTGCTGTGATTGGCCTTCAATCTATGGCTGCTAAGCCTCCCAAGGTGATGGCTAGCCCCAAGCAGCTGGGACCTGGTGTGTCAACACTGATGGGACAGCCACTTCCTCCTCCACCTAGTTCTTCCCCTGTCTGCCACTGAGACTATGGACACTCAGCCTTATTCACCATCCATGCCCAGCATTTGCAGGGACCCGCTCCCTGATCCCCTGCAAACAGCTCCCATGCCTGGTCAAGGAGCACTGCACACTGGTGGTTTGACCAGCAGGTCCCCTGATCCTAGCCCCACTCCCACCTTTGTTTCCAACATCATCCTTGTCACCATCCCTTCCCCTTTCCCTTATGTTGCCCTGACCATTTCCTTACCCCCTTATCCTATTGCTGTCATCCCCAGAATTGTGTCCTTCACCTTTCTACCTACTGACTCCAAGGGGGCAGTATTTGTGGCTCCCTTTACCCCTGGGGCTGCTGTATTCCCTCATCCACCACACTCCCTTGTGCCAGGGGTTGGGCTGGGCAAGGCGGTGCCCATAACATTGGTGCTGTGATAGGGCTCTGCACCTTGTCTGTCCATCCCAGCTGGCTGTGGCGCTGCTATGGGGACCTGACCAGAGGATGGCCAGGAGCCCTCTGCCCTGGACTCCATGGTGCATCTTGATGAGCTGTGTGTGCTCCTGGCTGACACTCATGGGGCCAGGAACCAAGTGCAGCTTGCCCTGCACCGCTGGGGGGATTTCTGTCTCATCCTCTGGGCCATGAGAGCCATCCTGAAGGAAGGAAAAGGGACTGGGAGACAGGATGCTGTGGCCTACCAAAAGGCCTGTAGTTTCTGTGACTACCTCATGACCTTTGGGGTCAGTCATGGACTGCTTTGTGTCCCAAAAGGGGTTGTTGGTGATTCTGCCCCTGAGTATTCCCCCAAAGTCTCCTCATGGCCCCAATCACTATTGCCACCTTAAACACCAGGGGCTGTAGGACGGGTCTGCTCAAAACCCTGGTGGTCTCCTTCCTTTGGGAAGGAGGGTACTCTGTGGTCTTCCTGCAAGGACCCATGCAGATCCAGTCACTGAGGGCTAGCTGGTGGATGGAGTGAAGGAATGCGGTGTACCTGAATAATCTCTCTGCCCACCAAGGTGGAATAACCATGCTGTTCTCCCCCGACCTACAGCCTGAGGTGATGAGGGTTGCCAAGGTTGTGCAGGGCCACCTGCTGTGCATCCAGGTCTGCATGAAGGAGCTGAAATTGAACTTGGTCAACATCTATGACCCTGCATCAGGCCCTGAGAATGTGCCTTTCTTTCAGCAGGTGGCTGCCTCCCTTGGCATGCTGGATCCTCAGGACTGCCTGGTCCCTGGCAGGGACTTCAACCTCACCTTTCAAGGAATGGGACTGCATGGGACCAAGCAGTGCCCAGCTGCTGCAGATGTCCTCAGGGAGATAATAAACCATTATCCCCTGGTGGACATCTGGCACGACTACCACCCAGACAATGACATCACCTTCACCTATTTCTGGGTGCAGCCCACAGTGTCCAGCCAGCTCCATTTTCTGGTCACTACTTGGTGAACATGACATCCTCTCTCTCAGAGGACAGGCCAGGGCCAGCCTACCGACACTTTAATAATGGTCTGCTGGAGGATGTGGACTTCATGGCATCCTTCTGGGAGTTCTGGCTGGCCTGCCTTTCCCTCAATGCGGTGTTGCTCGGACATGGGGAAAGTGAGCACCTGGCCTTTCTGCCGTGACTACACTCATGGGGCCAACTATGGAGGGGTTCAGCTATAGAATAGCTGGAGCAGGAGGTTTTAAAGATGGAGAGGTGTCTAACTGCCAGCCCTGAGGATCCATCCCTCTGTAGTGCATACCAGGAGAAGCAGGGAGAGTTCTGGTCCCTTGAGTAGCTTTGAGCCCGGGGAGCCTTCATTTGATCCCACATCCATCTCCTTTGGGAGATGGATCACAGCTCCCACTTCTTCTATGCCCTGGGGAAATGGAGGGGAGCTAAAAAGCATGTCACTTTCCTCCTTGCACCCCTTCACGGATCTGGAGGAGATGCGTGGAAGGGACAGGGTCTTCTATGTCAGTCTTTTCTCCCCAGATACGACCGAAGCCACCACCTGGAGGGTGCTCTGGAACAAACTTCCCCTGTTCAGCGAGGGTGACCATGACTGGCTAGAGCTACCCCTCATTCTGGCCAAGTTCTCAGAAGCCCTCTGTTTCATGCCCACCAACAAATCCCCTTACATGGACAGGCTGACTGTGGAGTTCTATCATGTGTTCTGGGATGTCCTCAGCCTGGACCTCACCATCGTCTGGGCCAAGTCTGAGGGAAACAGAGTGCTCCCCCTTTCTTGCCAACAGACTGTGCTGGCCCTACTGCCCAAGAACAGGGACCTCCATGACCTTTGGAACTGTTATCCCATCTCACTCCTCAACATGGACTGCAAAATTATAGCCAATGTCATCTGACTGCAGCTGGGGTCTGTGCTGCAGGACATGTTCATCCCTACCAGACCTACACCATCCCAGGCAGTTCCATCTTCAATAACCTCTATTTGATCTGGGATCTCTTGAAGCTCAGGTGTAGGGATGGTCTTTTGTTCACTCTCCTGGCCCTGGACCATGAGAAAGTGTTTAACAGGATGGACCATGGGTAACTCCTGGGCACCCTGCAAGTGTTTAGATTCAGGCCCCAGTTCATGGGTTTCTCCAGGTGCTGTAAGCCTCTGCAGAATGCCTGCTCAGGCTCAACTGGACCCTGACCAAACTGGTCAGCTTCAGTCAAGGAGTGCATCAAGGCTGTCTGCTGTCAGGCCAGCTGTAGATTCTGGCCATAGACCCCTTCCTCTGTCTCCACCATTAGAGCATAATGGGGTTGGTGCCCTCTGAGCCAGAGCTGAGGCTGGTCCTGTCACCATACACCAGCGATGTGCTCCTCGTGGTCCAGGACCTGCACGACCTGGCACAGTTGGAGGTCTGCCATCTACTCACCAGCCTCCTTCACCCAGGTCAACTGGGTCAAGAGCTCTGGCCTGATGTTAGGGGCTAGGTGGCCAGTGAGCTCTCTCCTACCCGCACTTCAAGCCACTGGTGGAGTGTGGGTCCGCTGCTCTGTCTCAGCGTATACCTTTCTGCCACCCATTACTCCATGGATGAGAACTGGCAAGCTATAGAGGACAGAGTTGTTGAACAGCTGTGGGGATGGATGGGACTGCTGCAGTTCCTCTCCCTTCGGGAGTGGACACTAGCCATAAAATGGCTTCTCTTCTCCATGTTCTGGCACTGGCTCAGCACCCTGTCCTACCCCAAAATTTCCTAGCCAAGCTCCAGAAGATAACTCTGGAGTTCTTTTGGCCAGAACAGCACTGGGCCTCTGCAGGGATCCTGAGTCTTCATCTGGAGGAGGAAGGGTAAGTCCTGTGCTATATCTACAGCTGGGTCCATGCCTTCCACCTCCAGGCATTGCAGAGACTCCTTTATGATGCAGGTAGTCCGGTGTGGAGCTATCTGGTGCAGACTTTCCTCTGCCGTTTTCAAGGGCTCTGGCACAGCCAGCAGCTCTTTTATCTTCAGCTGAGAGGTCTTCCGCAAGACGTCTCCAAGCTGCCAGTCTTCCACCAGGACCTCCTCCAGACCTGGAGGTTTGTCTTGGCCTCCAGGTCCATTGTACCCACCAAGGGGCAGAACCTCCTTGCAGAGTCCCCGATATACAGCCCCCATCTTAGTGTTCAGCTGGTGGAGCCCGCTTCAGTGAAAGATGTTGGCCCTGGCAGGTGTCACCAGGGTCGAATACCTCCTAGACTGTGCCTGAGGGGACTGAGTGGATCCCGTTGTGTTGGATCAGTGTATGGGGCTCTCCCCCACCCCCACAAATCCCTGGTGCTCACTCCAGAAGGTGAAGGTGGCCTTGCCCCTTGCTGCCAGAGTTTACCTTGAGAGGGTCTTGCAAGAGAATACTCGCCATCCTTCCCTCAGTCCTGGCCTCCCTGCAGCTTTTGCTTGTGCCCACCCACTTCCCAGAAATCAAGTAGGACTACTCTCCTGTAGACATAAAACTTGATTCTGTCACAGCACATATACATGGCTTGGCAAATTAGGGCTTCTAGTCCCTACTCTAATATCTGTAAAATCTTGATAGTTCCAGTGACTACAAAAAGGAAAAGGAGTGGGCAGTAGAGGGAGCAAAATGGAGAAACATTAATATATAACTAATATATAATCTAGGGAAATAGAACTGATCTTGTCAGTGGGGGAAAGAAGAAAAATTCTGCTCAACTGAATGAAGAATCCAGTGACGACAATGAACTGAAACCTTCTTCCCTTTCAGACACCAGCTTGTGTAAAACAAACAAGGAGTCTGGTGACTCTTTTAAAGAATAACAAATGTATTTATCTTTAAAAGTGTCACCAGACTCCTTGTTTGTTTTGCTGAACTAGACTAACATGGCTACCCCTTTGGAACTTAGCTTGTGTAAGGGAGAATGATCCAAAAGCATTTTCCTTTTGAGCAAGGCTACTCAGAACAAAGTAACTTCTGCTTGTGAGAAGGAAAACTTAAATACAAGGGGCACGTGTAGACAGTTCCACTCCAAACATGCAAAGGGAGAAAAAAATAGCAGTATTTCTAAGGCACAGCTGACAGAGCAAACTGCAAGTAGGGCTTCCGTACCTTTGGGTTATGAAATGAGATAGACAGGGCCTGATTTATTAGTGTTCAACAGAAACAAAAGTGCTGGTTCAGCAGGAATGTATAAGTCCTGCCAGTTGAGTCATGCAGGCTTTGGTGAGTACAGAACCTGTTCACAAAATCAAGCATAGAGGGAGAAGATCACAGGCATATTTAGTATCCAGGGGCCCTTTAACATCTTTTCTTCGATTTTAGATGCAGAGGTTCTAGCAGGAGAGTGTTATTCTTTGTTCTTGGAGGGCTATCTTGACCTTAGGCAAGTCAAAAGCTCTCCACATTTATCCAATGTCTCAAGCAGTTCTTGTTAAGCTTACATTATATAATCAAAAGCTTGATCTGCACTCAAAATGTTGTAGGTTGCATATCGGAAAAGAAGGATGAATTTGTGATTCTAGGTCAGTGGCTCCCAAACTGTGTTTCAGGGGCCAGAAGTGGCCTGTGACTCTCCTCTTGCTGGCTGCAGCATGTATTCACTGCCTGAAAAGCAGGTGGAGTGTGTTTCCACAGGGCTAAAAGACCAATGGAGGCACATTCCTGCAGCCAAAGTGATAGGGCTTTGTCTACATTGGGGCGCCCATGGAAGTCAACTTAACTGGGCACAGTGTAGATGTATCTGGGGCCACCCTACCCCTCCATTGGTCCTGATAAGGCTCCTGGAGCCCAGTCTAGCTCTGGGGCCCCGATCTGGCCTCAGCTGCCACTGGCAAGCAGCTGGGAACTGGATCCAGCTCCCAGCCTCTTGCAGCAGGCAGCGGGGCCCAGAAATTGATTTTTCTCACCCTTGGAGAGGGACTGGATCCCAGTCTGGCTTGCAGGCCCTCTCTGCAGCCTGCAGGAACCAGCTGCCAGCCCCTGCTGCAGCCTGTGAAGAAGGGCTGGGAGCACAAGGTGAGGGCTGGCAGCCAGATCCTACCCTGTAAAGTCAACTTAAGCTTTTAAGTCAACTTACAGGGCAGGACTTATGAAGTCAACTTAAGCGTCTTCAAAGTGTTTGATGAAGTGGGGTTTTCTCCCATGAAAGCTCATTCAATAAATAATTTTTTTAGCCTTTAAGTGCCACAGGACTCCTTAAATGTAGTTTAGGTACTTAAATCCTACTGAAATTAAGAGGAGATAGCTGCTGAAATACCTTTTGAGGGTCTGGGCACCTGACATCTTTCAAAGTAATCATTTACAGCACAGCTGCTATAATTTCCACTGAGGTTGCCTAGTGTCACACAGTCCTAAGTAATGAGGTATTGAATGGATTTCATATCATGATAAGGATAATGTCAGGTTCATGAGGGGTAGCCTTTGAATGATCCTGTATTCCAGCTCTATAATTTTGCTTCTTAAGTTCTAAGAAACATCCTTATTTTCCACAACATTTTTTCCTGCATGGAGAAACAATCTGCACACAGAACTGGAAAATCAAGTCATTTTCATGATTGGATTGGACTAAAGATGCATTTTTACTTGAAATCTTACTGATATAACTTTAGATTTTGTTGTAATGCTCTTATTTTGCTGTATAGTACAATTCTGACACTAGCATTCTCCATATTTTCCTTTTTATGTCTTGCACCCACATGCTTTTATTTTATTTAAAAGAGGATTATCAAAAAATATAGAAGCCTCTGGACTAGAATGATTCAAAATCCAGAAACATGCTTTCTTTTTCCCAAGTAGGCTGAAGAAAGGGTCAAACACCCTTCTTGCTCTGCCTGCCATCTGGACTATTTTGCAATAGTAGAACAAATAAAATATAAGAGAGCAATCTTTGATCTTGCCATGCTGCATCAAGGCTTGTGTGTGACACTGAAAATGGGAGTCTGTTGCCTGTCCATCATATCACTATAAGACAGGGAACCTTTCACCTAGATCAGTGGTTTTCAACCTTTTCTTTCACTTGTGGGCCCCTAAAAAATACTGAACAAAGATGCAGACACCTATGGAAATCTTAGACAGTCTGTGGAGGCCACAGTTTGAAAACCACTGACCAAGGTCATTTCCAGAGAGTTCTATCCTGCATCCCGCACTGAGTAATATTAAGATTAGCTGTTTCTACAGTGACACAAATGAAGACTTCCACCAGTCTTGGTTTCACCTGACTGACATCTGAGCACTTTCTTGGGAGGAAATCTTTGTTTGTTTCCACTGCCATTTACTGAGCTGACATACACAACACACCTGACATTATCATGACTTTTTGCATGACTGCTGGCTTCCTGCTGTGCTCCTCAGGACAAATGTCTTCCACTACTTGGACTGCTTTTGCAGGAGTACAGTAGTGATTGTAAATGCCATTATATTTAATGTGAGAGGCCAGAGGGGCCTTTTGTTTTAGCTTTTCTCTTCAGGCTTTCTGATTTCTCATCACTCATCAACTATTGTGCTTGACAGATCAAACTAATTTCTTCCAGTCCCTCAGTTCTAGCTTAAACACTATGGTACCTAGGAGTCCTGGATCGGTAACCTGGATGCTTAATGTTGACACTTGCGGTCTCTGTGCTGAGCTGTCTGTGTCCTGTATGAAGTCTCTGCTCACCTTGTAGTCCTTGCTGCATTCATACCTGCTTGCACAGGTATCAATGTGGTGACATGATGTATGGCAGACATCCCTTTGCAATGCAGTGTCTGTCTTTTATGTGCATGTGTTTTTGTGGATGAGGGTTAATCTACTTTTAAAGATAGTGGAAGGAAATGGATGTGCTGTTCCTTTAGTGAAAAGAGACACAAAGACCAAGTGTTGAACTAGATGAGCATCTTGCCGCTGTCCTCCATGCAAATACCCTGTTTGGTGTGTCTCTTGGTGTACCACAGCTGTGTCCATAACTTGCTCTCATGGAATATGATGGCAGAGAATGCATTTGCTTCAGTGAGAGAGAGGTTTCTCCCTAAAACTTATTAATTGTAACCGATAGTTTGTATACTTCTCATTAATGGATTATAGCGAGTGTTACTCTAACTGTTGGTCAGACTCAGCAAAAGACAAAAGTTTTCATACAGGTGGCAGAATAACATGTTGTCATGTTTGTTTCCAGGGTGGCCTTCCAGAGTTGGTGGTCTTACTTTGAAACAGACATGGCAATTGCCAGACTGGATCAAGTTCCAAAGGGCCAGCTGTGTTAGTCTAGTACACTAAAACAAACAAAGGGTCCTGTGGCACTTAAAGATTAGCACATTTATTTATTGCATGAGCTTTCATGGGAGAACTTTATCAGATGCTCAAATTTATTTGTAAATTTGACTGCGTTGCTTTGGGGCTAAATTGGTACTTTGGATCTGTTTCCCATTACAACAGGTGATTTGACCACATCTTCCTCTATATGCTGTTCCCAAGTGTTTGAATCTTAACAACTGCTTTGATTTGCTGTTACAGTGTGACCTGTTCCCATGACTTAAACTTCCCATTCTGTAAGTTCCCTCATCTTCAAAGCATCTGAGAAAGTGTGATTTTTCTCCCACGAAAGCTCATGCAGTAAATAAATTTGTTAGTCTTTAAGTGCCACAGGGCTCCTTGTTTGTTCGGACTTGATCAGACGATCATCCATCTTGCACAGTACCCTGTCACTGACAGAGTCCAGAACCACATGCTACAGAGGATGAAGTAAGAACCCTCCTGCAGCTGTCTGTGGAATAGTCTGCCCCCCAAATCAGTCTCATCTTGATCTCTAATAGTTAGGGATTAGTTTAAGCCTCAAAGTACAGGACCTAGTCTTCTTTTGGACATTTTAATATTATTTATTATTGAGAGAGAAACTGGTAGTTTCTTTGTTGGTAGGAATATGGAAAGGTTTAAGCGACATATATATGAGAGATCTCATAAATAAGAGATGCTTTGACCACCATATACCATATCCACCATTCTGAAATCAGTATGGATTATCCCGTTCAAGAATTCTATTGTGAGTACAAGGACACTGCTTAAGAATAGAGTACGCAGATAAAACCATATTGCCCCTGTGTGTGGACTTCCTTGAAACAAATGCTATTCAGTGTGGCCTAGAAGAGGGATTTAAGCCAATTGTGGTAGTTAAGGACGTTAGCTTGAGATTACCAGAGTGTTCCCACTACTCCTTAATCCTGTAATGGGAATTGTGCCGATATCATAGGCCAGTGGGGTCAGTTGCTTTTTGCAAGTCACAGACTTTTGTAACCAACAGGTACAAGGTCAGACTTCTGAATACAACTAGCAGGATTTCATAATTCTTGGGAATGATGAATGTTTACCAGCGCTGCAGTTCATTAACCGTTTATCTGATAAAGCTGAATAAGATATGAGACTTTCTTCTAAAAAGATAAATACAACCAAAATATTTTCTGTATTTTAATTACAGAACAGAAAAAAGATACAATTTACAGGAATATTCAGTTTGGCTCGTGGAGCAGGTAATAGAAAATCACAGGTAGGCTGAGCAGCTCTCCTCAGCTTCACTAAAATGTCTGCAATTAGCACAGCAAGGGATGACTTTCTAGTTACTGATTCATATTATGGGCATGGGAGTCACAAAATAGTGAGTCTTCATACCATGTTCTCTTATTAAAGAAGCGGTAAAAGATGTAATTTTCATAATGAACCTTGCAGAGCTGAAGTAATGAAATAAACATTGAGTTTGGCTGCAGATCAGTTAATTGGTCTTGTTTAGATGAGCTTGGATTTAGTCCAAATGAGCTAAACTCATGTTACTAATTCAGTAATGTGGTGACATTATTGACCAGCTCTAAATGAATAAAACAGCTGACCATATAACTAATTTTCAGCTACCAACTAATGCCATTTTTTCAATCATGTCATTCACCAGTTCTGCAACAAAAATAGCTTAATGCATGTATCTGATATCTAAGAGAAAAGGATCTACTGCACTGATCTGCCTGACACCCTTTGGCTCATCTAAAAAGTCTCTTCCCCTAAGGCATGGAAATCTCCACAGAAGAATTTCCATAAGCACCAAAACATTTAGGCTGATATCTGCAAGTGAGCCTTAAGCATGTAATGCTGGTTATTTTCAGAGTCATAGAATCTTAGAAGGTTAGGGATAGAAGAGACCTCAGAAGGTTATTTAATTCAACCCCCTGTTAAAAGCAGGACAAATCCCAACTAATTCATCCCAGCCAGGGCTTTGTCAAGCCAAGCCTTAAAAACCTATAAGGATGGAGTTTCCACCTGCTTCCTAGGAAACCCAATCCAGTACTTCACCACCTCCTGGTAAAAAACATTTTCCTACTATCTAATGTAGACCTCCCCCCATCGCAATGAGACCTTTGCTCCTTGTTCTGTCATCTGCCACCACTGAGAACACCCTAGCACCATCCTCCCTGAAACCCTCATTCAAGTGGTTGAAGGCTGCTTTTAAATCTCCCCTCACTTTTCTCTCCTGAAGACTAAATAAACCCAGTTCCATCAGCCTCTTCTCACAGGTCATGTGCCCCAACCCACTAAACATTTTCTTGGCCCTTCACTAGGCTTTTGCCAATTTGTCCATGGCCTTTCTGTATTGGGGGGCCCAAAATGGGACACAATTCTCTGTGTGGCAAGCCCACATCTGGATAGTAGAGGGGAATAGTCACTTCCTTCTATCTCTGTCAAAAGTCTTACTAATGCAGCCCCGTGTGTGGTTAAGAAGCCTGTCTGCAACTCATATGAGGTTCTTAAGTCGGCAGACTTTCACTGGAAGGCTCATGAGAATCTCTACCACAGGATTTCAGGCTCATCTTGGTTTTCACAAGTTTCTGAATATCACAAGAAGAGCCTTTCACATATTAGTTAGACATGAATACTACTTTGCCTTCACAGCCTAAATCCGAACAGGCTCTGCCAGAACAAATAATGATCGTATGAAATATGAATAAGGTTAATCAGATTTCTAAAACTCTCTATGTGCCCTTTGGTTTCTGAGTTCAAGATCTTATTTGCTCTTTGCTAGTAATCTACACTTGATGGTCACACATTGTTGATACAAGGAAGACCGAGTCCTCACACTTAAAGTTAAACTAGACTAAGCATCAGAGAATTTGTTGTAGGGAGCAATCCTGTAGCATTAGGATGACTGACTAGAAGAAATCTATTATGTCATCTACCACCGAACTCCATACCATTCTGCCTTACCCCATAGGTGTAGAAAGCCATGAACACAGCAGCACTGTATGTGTTTACACTAGGTAGAATGGAGGCATAAGAGTGGAGGAGGAGATTGTAAGCTAAGGCTGCTTACAGTGGACATCTGAACAGAAAGCCAGGGAATTGGGGTGGAGTAGGAAAGGGCTAGAAGAGCAGATCCACTGGATCCTTGCCTACATAATAGAAATGGTCAGAGCTAATGGTACTAGTAAGTGTTTGTTTGTAGCCTGTGCCTTTGATTTTGATCTATGTCTTCCCTTAGAAGAAATTTTGGTGGGGGACAGAAGGTCTATGATTTTAAAACAGGAGGTGAGGATTAGTGGCAATTTTTATGAGTAGACTGGCATAGCTGGAAGAGGCGGATCAACACATAAGCCAAATAGGCACCCACCAAGAAGTGGAGGTCCCTCCACCCTGCTGGCACAGGAGAGTGGGGGAGTGGAATGGACGGGACCAGAGACCAGGTTCTGTGTTCCTGGCCTGTCCCTTGGCCATCCACTTAGCCCCCAGGAGTGGGGTGGGCCAGCTGCAACCTGGCCGGTCAGTCCTCGGGGGGAGCTGGGGCCAACTGTGCTGCATGCAGTACAACCTCTAGAGAAGCATTTAGGCCACTTGAAGCTGTATCCAACATGCCAGTTGGCCCCCAACCCCGGGGGCCAAACATCCAGGCCCACAGCTGGCCTCTGGCCCTAGCTGCTCGAGTGTAGACCAGGTCTTATAGTAAATGGCATTCAAATGTATTTCCTGGCTAGAATTCAAGAACAAAAATATTAAGAGAATCGTATGTTAGGTAATGTTCATTCCCAACACGCTATACTCTCCATGCACTACTAGCCCAGTACCTTCACAGCACTCAGCCACACCAACATAGTAATATCCAAGCCAACATCTTCAATTTCATCACAATACATTTCAGTTTCACATGCATCAAAGAACTGAAAACTATAGTCTGAACTCTGACCTGTTAATTCATAATTTCATTACATACAATCAATACACAGGGTTGGATTTTGGTGTTTGTAGGCCCTGGGCACTTTCACTACAAAATGTGCAAAAAGAGGGGCAAATGCCAATTGAATTACATTGATTGACATCATGCACTTTCTATTATTCTAATGCTAAATCATGTAATTTTTATTTTTCCTTATTTTTTCTCCTTTTATAATTTGTTCCCTCCTTCATAGGTCCTAAAAATTTCGTAGGCCCTAGGCACTGTGCCTACAGTGCCTAATGGGAAATCTAGCACTGTCAATACATGAAGGAAAGTGTGAGCACGTGCACTCTTCAGTAACATATGTGGCTTCTGTTTGGTATTGTGTGTTGATAGTGGATGTCATTTTTTGAAGGGGAGAAGTTAATATTTCAGAAGTATGTTATATAATTTTTGTAAGACATTTTATAGACAGCTTTGCATATTTTTCCAGTGGAGCGTATGTAGAGATAGAAAATATATGAAAGGTGTGAAATGTGGCTTTGTGTAAAGGTTTTATCAGCAAGTGTGTGGAACTGATAAGTTTTTCATGAATACAGTTGGCTGAAAAATTTTCAACCAAATAATTTTCCACTGGAAAAGGCAGGTGCATTGAAACAAATATTTTAAAGGAACATGTCAATTTTGACAAAACTTTTTCTAGGAAAATAAATCAAAACAAATTGTCATGAATTTTTTGTTTTGTTTTAATTATGTTGAAAATGTTTTATTTCAATAAGGCTAAAAAAGTTACTTTTGACTCATCTTGATTACTTATATTATTGTAAACTATTAAGTGTAAAATAATTTATTAAGTATAATATATACCACATATCATAGTTTATATTTTACATGAAAATGTTTCGGGGTTGAAACAAAGTGACTCAATATTATCAAAAATTAAACATTAATAGTTCCTAATTCAAAATTTTCATTCCATGAGAAATATTGCTTCTTTTTGCTGCTTTGGAATTAAAATAAATTGTGGCATTTCAGAATGCCCCGCAGAATGGAAATTCCAGTTTCCCACCAGCTTTACTAAACAGAGCTAAACCTGTGAGGGAGTATTTTAAGGTACCATACATGATTTTTGATCACACTTACCCTGTACCTAAGATATTTTGGGAGCTCATGAACAGGAGCAGTTAAGAGGGCAGTTTTGCAAAGTAGCTCTCCAGGTGTGGGAGGAGTGACTACATGCCACATGGGCTGAGTTTTCTGCCTGTTCCTTTACTCACTTGGGTGCCTGCTTGCTTGAAGTTTGTGCTGTGGCCTCTTTTGGGGGCTTTTTGCTGAGCCAAAATTGCTGTTAGGCTACGTGGTAAGTTTACTAATAAGGCTCTATCCCTAATCCCTTTATGACCTCTTTATGAGGCTTCAGGGCTAACTCAGGGAGAATAGGGCTTAAAATTCTATCACCCAAATGACCAAAGGAACAAATAAATGGGAGAAGAAACAAACAGTCTAGTGGCACTTTTAAAGACTAACAAATATATTGCATGAGCTTTCATGGGAGAAAATCCCACTTTGTCAGACACTTGGGGCATGTCCACACAGGGTTCTTATTTCGAAACAACAGAGGTTGTTTCAAAATAAGAAGTGCCATGGCCACACGACGCACGGCCATTTCGAAAGAAGCAAACCGCTTCTTTCGAAATGGCCGTGCTCCTTTCAAAATAAGTTAAACCTTGTTGCCTGTCGAAAGAGCGTTGTTTCGAAATGGTTGTTTTGAAACAACGCCAAAGAGACATGCTGTTTCGAAATAACGGTTATTTCAAAACGAGTTGTTTCGAAATAACCGTTATAATGGCCGTGTTATTTCGAAAAAACAGTTGTTTCGAAATAACCGGCTGACCTTCCTCCCAGGGTGCACAGTGCCCTGGGGGAAGTCCCTGCCTGGGTTTGCCTGTGAGGCAACGTGGCAGGGAGGGCTGACACAGGCAGCATGGCCCAGCAGCCAGGCCCCGCAGCTGCCACATGCAGGAGGGCTCCTGTGTGGATGCTGGAGGATGTGCAGAGCCTCCTGGACATCTGGCAGCCAGACATCCTTCAGCGGTTCCGGGCCAGCCACCGGAACCGTGATGTATATAGTGACATTGCAGATGCGATGTCCCGAGGAGGGCACCCCCAGAGCACTGAACAGGTGCGGAGCAAGATAAAAACACTCCGGCAGGAGTATGCCCGCACCTGGGATGCCTGGGCACTGCAGGGGCCTGGCAGCCAGGCCATGTGCCTGTATTTTGAGGCCCTGGATACCTTCCTGGGCACACAGCCCAGCGGTCCCCCGCTGCAGCCATGGACACCTCTGGGGGGCCTCAGAGCCCCTCGTCAGGCCAGGAGGCAGCTGCCTCTGACATCTCCATTGGGGGACCTCAAGCTGCAGCACCACCAGCGGCGGAGGCCAGCCCCACGACCCCAGAGCTGTTCCTGGCCATGGAGGCGGAGAGCAGTGTGGAGGAGCAGGGGCCTACAACCACCCCAGGCTCCGACTCAGACCCCGGGACATCTCGGCGGACCTCTGGAGCCCCCGTGGGTAAGTATGCCCCCCCCCCCATGGAGGCACACAGGGCTGGGCCTTTCCAGCAGGTCCCAGGACGGGTAGAGGCCAGGGCCAGGCACCGGGGTGGGTAGGGCCCAGGGTTTGTGGGCTCAGAGGGGCCCCCTGGCCACAGGTCCCACGGACACAGGTGGCACCGCGGTCAAAGGCCCCTGTGTGCCGGGGGGTGGTGACCAGGGACTGGCTGGGAAAGATGCAGCAGCATCTTGGGTGGGGTGGAGAGCAGGCAGGGCACACCACTGGCCAGTGGTCTCAGGAGACCTCCAAGGGCAAGGCGTGGCTGGGTCCAGTTCACCCTTGTGGGCACCACGAGCATGTGTGCCTCCAGGGTACGGGTCCCAGATGTCTGGCAAAAGGAGACCATGGTCTTCTTTCTTCTGCTCTGTTCTTCTTTTTATCCTCCCATTCTCTGTCTGGCAGGCAGATCAAAATACAGGGGTTTGTCAGGCTTTTTCCCAGAGGGGCTGAAGGATCCTGGACTGCCAGAGAATACCGATGTATGTGGGAAAGTGTCCCAGGGCCCCTTAAACCCTGATGACTACCTCGGCCAGACAACCTTCTTGCCCAGGGTCCTCCAATGTCCTCCATCGGGTACCGTCCCAGCCTCCTTCCGAGGCTTTGGGGGCCAGGAGCCCTACCCCAGGGCAATGTCCCATGGGATCCTGGGACCCACTGACAGTCAGGGCACAGGCGTGTGCTGCAGACAGGTGCACACAGATGGGACCAGCAGGCGGCAGAGGCTGTGTTTTTTGCGTCCCTGCAGCACGTTGCAGACCCCCTCCGCAAGGGCTGGCACCCATGCCTGGACCCCACCGCCCAAGCCCCAGGACACCGCAGCGATGGCGGAGGGCCCCCAGGACCCGCACTGAGCTTCTGGAGAGCCTGGAGGAGCTCGGTGAGACCATGCACGCTGCCACCCAGGCCTGGAGGCGGGAGCAGGCGCAGCGGTAGGCGGCTGGGCTCCGTTCCCTGGAGCAGCTCGCAGGCGCCGAGGACAGGGTGGCAAGGGCACTGGAGGTCCTGGCAGTGGAGCTGCCAGCTGCTATTCTGCAGCAGGCTGCAGCCATCCGCCAGCTTGCAGAGGGCCTGGCTCCCCGACGGTGCTGGGAGACATCACCGCCCCAGCAAGGAGAGCGGGCGGAGGGCAGCCGTGGGTGCAGGCGGGGCATGCCACCCCCCTGGACCCTCCCACAGGTGTTGCCTAACCCTCTCCACCCTAGGACCTCTTCACCCCTCTCCCCTCCCAAGTTCATGTTCCCTCCCCAAGCCCCCTCCCAAGTCCCCTCCCAAGTTCATGTTCCCTCCCCAAGTCCCCTCCCAAATTCATGTTCCCTCCCCCAGACCCCCCCAGATTGCCCCGTCCCGTATCGCCCCCATCCCTTCCCTTATTGTGAATAAACCCCTGGAAAGTTATTCTTGGTTGTCTGTGTTTTTATTTGGGGGGGGGGGTTGGCAGTGTGGATGGATGGGTGCGGGCTGGCTGTGGGTGGACGGCGGGAGATGGTGTTTTGGTGCAGGGCAGGCCTGGTCCTCAGTCTTCCTCCGCAGCGAAGGCGAGCCGGAGGGCATCACGGATGGCGAGGGCTCGCGCAGATGGCTGCTCCCGAGTCGGCTGGGGTCTTGGTTGTTCATAGTCCCTGGCAAATGCTTGGACCTCAGCCTCCCATGCGAGTGGGATGGGTTCCCTCTGCTGCTCACAAAAGTTGTGTAGCACTGCACATGCCGCGATGACTTGTGGCAGGCTCCGTTCAGCGAGGTGGAGGTGAGTTAGCAGGCACCGCCACCGGGCCTTGAGGCGTCTGAATGCCTGCTTGATCACCTGTCGACAGCGGGCCAGGCGGCGATTGAACAGCTGCCGGCTGCGGTCGAGTGGCCCAGCGTGCAGGCGCATTAGCCAGGGCTGCAGGGGGTAGGCCACATCTGCCACTATGAGGATGGGCACCTCTACTCCCCCAAGGTGGATGGTGTGAGGGGGGGAAGTGGGTGCCTGCCTCCGTGCCCCGGTACAGGGCAGAGGTGTGGAGGACCCTGGAGTCATGGGCCCTCCCTGGCCATCCCACGTAGCAGTCTTGGAACCGGCACCGGTGGTCCACAAGGGCCTGCATAATGACTGAATGGTACCCCTTTCGGTTGCGGTACACCGCAGCCCTGTGGTCCGGGGTGCGCACAGGGATATGTGTGTGCTGTCCAAGATGCCAGCACAGTTTGGAAAGCCAAGGGTCGCCATCCCGGGCATGGTGTCCTGCAGGTCCCCGCATCTCACCAGGCGCCGTAGGAGGACGTGATTGATGGCCCTGGTGACCTCGTGGAGGATGGTGCCGGTGGTGGACCTCCCGATGCCAAACAGGTGCGCCACTGCCCTGTGGGACTCCGGGGTGGCCAGCTTCCACAGGGCGATGGCCACTCATTTGTCCACCGGGACGGCAGGCCTCATGGGGGTGTCCCTGTGCTGCAGGTGCGGGGCGAGTTCGCCCACCAGGAGGGTGAAGCTGGTCCTGCTCATACGGAAGTTCTGGCGCCAGAGGTCATCACCCCAGGTGCGCAGAACGACCCTCTCCCACCAGTCGACGCTGGTCTCACGCACCCAGATGCGGCGGGGCACGGGGAGGGGCAGGGGCAGTAGCTGAGCCCTACGGCTGAGCTGGATGTATTCCTCAGGTAGAGGCCAGTCCTCCTCGGGGTCTGCAAACAGAGTCTCCCACAAGTGCCAGAGACCCTGCATGCACACCGAGGGGCTGGGTGCTGCACGGCGCTGTCTAGGCAGCCGAGCACTGTCCATGGCTTGCAGCGTGCTGCTAGCATGGGTGGACAGGGAAGTGAGGTCAGGGCCATCTTTTATGTGATTGGCTACCAACATGGCCGTCGACGTGGCCAGGGAGGCGGCCATGTTGCCACACCTCCCATGCTGCACTGCCCCTGGGTCGAAATAGCAAGTCCACACTGTGGAAACGCTATTTCAATTCCCGTTTTTTGCTTATTTCGCGGACACCATTTTGTTATTTCGAAACAGGTTATTTCGAAATAACATGTTATATCGAAACAAGTTATTTCAAAATAACTTGTTTCGAAACAAGCGCTCCCCGTGTGAACATAGCCTTGAAGATTGAGGAATGGGAGTGAGTTTAGAGAGGTAGCATAAGCTCTGCATACACCTAACAAATATACTATAAACTTTGGCCAAGAACCCTTCTTCTTCTCTCTCCACCTCCAAAAGCACTAAAAGACAAACAAATCTAGCAACAAAGTGGGGGCTATACTATTTATTGCACTGAATGCACCATGTATGATTACATGGCTTCTGAGCAAGTGGCCTATTTGGTGAAAGCAACTCATAGCCCTCAGAGGCAGAGTACAGGCTCTTGAAACTAGATGGCTGATTAGGAAGAGCTAAAGGGGTCAGAGAGGTAAATAAACCAAGATTTCCAGGGACACAATAGAGTGGTCCCATCCCTGCTGTACTGTTGAGGAAGAAGAAAGTCCCAGGGAAGAAGACATCACACTGGAGTGGATGGAAACAATCCCATAGCTGAGAATGACCTTCCAGATGACATCATGGTATCCCTTTGCACTGAGGATATCCTGCCAGGGGAGGGAACTCCAGTTACTAGGAAGAGAAAAAGTAATGGAGGATTCAATTATTATACAGATAGTTGAGTTCTTTGATGTGTGTAATGCAGCTGAAATGTACTGAGATGAAATTGAATATGTTGGAGTAGGTATTACTGTGTTGGTGTGACTTCCATTTCCACATACAGACCCAGTTATACAGACAGAAATTAAGTTTCAATGCATGGATAAGACAATGGTTTTCAAAGAAGGGATTTGGGTTTAATAGGGACTGGGCAACATTTTGGGAAAGAAAGAGCCTATACAGGAAGGATGAGCTTCTCCTAACATAAAATGGAAGCAGATGGCTAGTATGTAAAATTAGAAAGGTCACAGAGAAGTTTTTAAACTCAGGACTGGGAAAAAGCTAATAGGTTTGGAGATGCACACAGTTCAAACAGAGATATCCCTTAGGGGAGGATTTATTAAAGGAAATTCTCTATATCCCAGTAAAGAGGAGAAGCTAGAAGTTGATAAAGTGCAGGTAGGAACTGAAGAGAAACAGGTAGACAAAAGAATTCCATTCAGTTACATTACATGAAGGCAGACAACTAAGTACTGAGATATTTTTAAGTGCTTGCATACAAATGTTAGAAGTCTAAGTTCTAAGACGGGTAAATTGAAGAGCATGGTATTAAATGAGAAAATTGATATAATGGGCACCACTGAAGCTGGTGATACTGTAATTAATTGAACATGCTAAAATCAGGGTATGAAATATATAGAAATGCCTGAGTAGGTGAACTGACGGGTAGAGCCCTGCAGATCTACGGGTATCTGCTTCAGATCACATCCACAGATCGACTGCTGTGGTTTGGAGTTCAGATGCAGATTCTGTTTTTATCTGCCTGGAGTGTGACTGCTGCTTCTGCTTCTGCCTGAGCTGCAGAGAGTAATGAGGGAACAAAGGAAGAGCTCCAGACAATCCCAGCTCAAGTCTGCTTGTGTCTGCCAGCCAGAGACAGTCACTCACTAGAACTCAGTTTACTTGCTACTAACTCTAGGAGCCCCAGCAGCCAGTCCCCACACTCCACCAATTGGCTGGTGATTGGTAGCTCCCCAACACACCCTTTCCCCCACTGCTGGCCTCCCAGTCAGATGACTGGCAACTGCCACTGAAAAGCTGAGTGATCTCAGTGGCTCCAGCTTGCCTAACCCAAACAGAATAAAAATTGTTGAGATCAGGGCAGCTCTGAACTGCATTTGGAGCTGCTGGCAACTCTCCCCCACACCCATCCTAGCTCAGGCAGCCAGACAGAGACTCTGCTCCTGTAGGCACAGCAGAAGCTGCTGCAAGATGGAGGCAGTGTGGATGAGGCTGGACATAAAATTTAGCATGCAAATACCAGATTGGATGCAGTCTGAGTCTGAGAGGGTACGGATCAGATGCGGACCCACATTTTCACATCTGTGCAGGGTTCTACTGATGGGGTAGTGTCACTCTGTGAAAGAAAGCATTGACTCAAGTATAGTGAAAATCTTATGTGAACTGAACCATAGACACTCCTAATAGATAGAAATTCCATACTTGAGTAATAATAGTATCGGAATGTACAACCAACCAGCTGACCAGAAAGGTGTAAGTTATTGTGACATGCTCAGGGAAATTCAAGAGACTACAATAACAAAAAAAAAACAAAAAAAAAACAAAACACAATAATATTGAGGTATGGTATTTCATCTATGTCCATATTAACCTCAGGATGGGATGCAGAGATAACATTTCTAGAGTCCATTAATGGCTGCTTCTCAGCTAGTCGTAGAACCCACAAGAGGAGATTTAGTCATAAGTGGAGCAAGGATCTGGCCTGAGAGATGAATAGAACTAAACAGCTCAGTGATAGCAATGACAACTAAATGTAATGCCTTTGTAAGGGACAAAATACCAAAGAAAGGCACCACACACAAAAATGTGGAGACTAGTTAAATGAAAATTAAAAGGAACAGTCAGAAAACTGAATGCCTAAAGGCTATATAGAGACTATTTAAAAACACCATAGTAGACATTCACTGTATACACCCAAAGTTATATATATATAATTTTTTAAAAGTACATCAAAAGCAGAAATCCTGCTAAAGAATTAGTGGAACCACTGGATTCTGGAGGTGCTAAAGGATCATCCAAGGAAAACAAGATTTTTCCAGGAACGTTAAATGAATTATTTGCATCAGCTTTCACTGCCAGGACAGGAGGGGTTCCCACACCTAAGCCAGTATTTGTAAGAAACAATCTAAGAAACTGTCCCAGGCTGAGGTGTCAATAAAGGAGTTTTGGAACAAACTGATAAATTAAATGGTAATAAATTACTAAGACCAGATGGTATCACCCAATAGTTCTGAAGGAGCCCAAGTATGAAATTGCAGAACTACTAACTGATGTATGGAACCTATTATTTTGATCAGCTTCTGTACCAGATGACTGAAAGATAGCTAAGTAATGCTGATATTTTTAAGGGATTCAAAGGCGACCCTGGCAATTATAGGAGATCAAGGCTAATTTCAGTATGATGCAAATTGGCTGAAACTATAGTGAAGAACAGAATTATTAGACAGATAGATAGGTAAAATATTTTGGGGAAGAGTCAACGTAGCTTTTGTAAAGGGAAATACTGACTCACCAATCTACTGGAATTTTCTGACAGAATTAGCAAACATGGACAAAGGTGAATCAGTTAATATAGGTTATCACAAGGTTCCACAAAGCTCTTTAGCAAACTGAGCAATCCTGGTATGAAAGGGTAGATCTTTAATGGATCAGGATTTGGTTAAGAGATGGGAAGCAAAAGGTAGGAGTGAATGGCCAGTTTTCACAATGGAGAGCTAAATAGCAGTATTCTGTATTTGGTTTCCTACAGTCTGTTCTGGGATAGGTGCTGTTCAACATATTCCTATGAAATCTGGAAAAGGGAATGCACTGAGAGGTTGCAGTTTTCAAATGATACAAAATTATGCCAGATAGTTAAATCCAAACCTAATGTTGAAATGTTAGAATGGGATTTTACAAAACTGGGTCCGTGGTCAACAAAACAGGAGATGATATTCAGTGTTGATAAAAGCAAAGTGATACACATTGGAAAACATAATCCCAACTATACATACAAAGTGATGGAGTCCAAATAAGCTCTTATACATCAAGAAATCTTGGATTCATTGTGAATACTCCTCTGAAAATAGCCACTCAGTGTGCAGCATGGGTTATACTGCAGAGCAATGTGATGTATTTAGCATGCACTTTTAATGACTCCCCATGCTTTACTCCAGTAATTTTCTCTCTTTCACACACATGCACACCACCTAGCCTCAGAGCTGTTTTTTCGTTCTTTCCTCTGAATATGCATTTCCTCCAAAATTACCACTACTCAAGACCCTAAGAAGGCAAAATTCTGTCCTACTGCATTGGTGGCTTCTATATAAATAAACGTCCCTGAAGGGTTTCCCTTGCTCCATTCCTTAATTGAACAGCTCCCTGATGGTCATTATCAGGGCTTGCTCTACCTCAGTGGCTTCGCCATACTTCTCCTATCCGCCTGTTAGTGTTCATAAGATGAGGCTTCTTCTTTAACTCCTCAGATCTTTCTATAGTCAAGAGAGGGACAGCAGAGTTCTTTCCCCCTCTCTCTACAGCCTTTCTTGTACTCTGGGCTTCCTCCCCTTATAATAATCTCATACTTTCCATCTGTAACCAGGTACTCTAATTGAGCTCCACAGCCCCAGTTAAAATCCTGAGAACCACTGTGGCATCTACACTCCAACACAATCATATTTATCTGTATACACTCACATGTACATACAAATACACATATGTAATATAAATTAAATATATGTGTATATAAATCAATAATTTTGTGTGTATATATAATGCCTATCAGAAAAAAATCATCTCATTTACAAAACATTGAAAAGATTTCTGGAACCAGTATATAAATTAACTTTGATTTCAGAACATAAAAATGGCCATATTTGCTCAGATCGATGGTCCACCTAGCTTGGTATCCTGTTTTCTGGAAGTTGCCAGTGCCAAGTGCTTGAAAGGGGATGAATAGAACATGTAATCATCAGGTGATCCATCCCATCAGTCATTCGCAGTGTCTGGCAAGCAGCAGTCTCTGCCTATCCTTGCAAATAGCCATTGAAGGACCTGTCTTCCATAAATTTATCCAGGGTTTTTGTTTTGTTTTTTGAACCCCATTATAGTCTTTGACTTCACAACATTGGCAAGGATTTCTACAGGTTGACTGTGTAAAGAAATACTTCCTTATGTTTCTTTTAAACTTGTTGCCTACTAAATTTAATCTAGTGACCCCTAGTTTTTGTGTTATAGTCCATTTATCTCACCCATACTTCTATAATTCAATGGCAAGAATACTCTTGAAGACCATAACAAAAGCGTTGCTAAAGTCGAAGTATATCATGTTCATCACTTTCCCCACATCCACAGAGCTAGTCACGTTATCATACAAGGCAATCAGGTTGGTTAGGCACAACTGGTCCTTGATGGTTCTATACTGACTGTTCTTGGTCATCTTCCTCTCCTCCAAGTTGTTCAAAAGGATTTCTTGAGGACCACTGTTCCCTCTAAGCTGTGTGCATGTGAGTGCACACATGTTGTGAAACGTGTGCACACAACAAAATTAAGCATGCACAAAAAATTCAGCAGTGCTAATATTAGCACACACACAAAAAATGTTTGCACACACAAAATATTTTTGTACACACAGCCAACAAAACATTAAAGGGACACTCATCTATGATTTTTCTGTGGGCCAAGGGGGACTGACCTGCAGCTTTCCTGGTCCTTCCTCCTTCCTTTTAAAGATGGGTGCAATATTTGCCTTTTTTCTGTTGTCCTGGACCTCCCCTAATCTCCACGAGTTTTCAAAGATAATGGAAACCAATGGCTCTGCAAGCATATCAGCCAACTCCCTTTGCACTCTCAGATATGTATAATTTCAATAACATGCTACCATATGATGGTATATATAATTAAGAACAATAATAGAAAGCAAGCCAGTTTCCCAAGGACATACAGTGAGTCCATGACAGCCAAGATAAAAGCTCAAGAATCTCTGTCCCTTCCTCAACCATTAGTCAATGCTCCTTTTCTAGTATTAAAGAAATGATAGTAATTTAAATAAACAGATTACTGGCAATAATTCTTATCTCTTTTCTATTATATTGATAATAGATGTTTAACAGCTCCATAAGCCATTGTAATATAATTTTCCATGCTGTCTATTTATAGAGTCTTAAAAGAAGGAGCTGTCAAATATGTAAGACCCAATATGTCTGAAGCTCGACAACCATATGACTTAGCCTTGTGTTTTAGCCATACGGATGAGGAAGGCAACTGTGATTACTTCTCATGAAAGGGAGAAGTGAGACAAGATTGCTAATGTCAGGCTGGCTTGTCAAGTGTAACCAAGACTGCAGAAGTGCTAAGTTGCATACACAAGGGTGCATCAAGCCTGGATCACTTCCATAAAACAGGACACTTTATCATGTGGCATTTTGAACCATTGGAAGAATGTGTGTAGCTACAACAGATGTGCCATGTTAAAGATAGGAGCCAAAAATGGTCAGGTGCCAACATAACAAGTGTGAAAGCAGATCCTCCCAGCAGGAACCAATTTCAGTGAAACAAACTGGCAGAGCAGTCTACTTGTCATGTGTCTGAATGCCAGATTGGGCATCTGCAGGCTTGTGGCACAGGGAAAGGAAAATCCAGATTTCAACCAATAACAGACTCCTGGGCTTTCAAGAAGGGATCCCTCAGATGTTAGTCTCTGGAAACAGTGATCTGATAAAGCCCTTAGAAAAGTCAGCTGGTCTGTAGCATTATGAGATGCTCTATGTAGCAATTCAGAATTATGTCAGCTCTGGGGATGTGTGTGCTCTTAGTGCTGAATCTTTGCAGTTAAGTGAGAACAGCTCACCTGGCAAGTTGTAGAAGTGTACATGTTCATACTGGGCTAATCTCTGCATTCATCACTTCCATGAAATCTAGTGAGAGATTTGCCTAAGTAGATTGATGTTTATTGAACCCAGTAGCTGCATATTTAACCAGAGGTCTTCACCAGCTGCAGTTCTTCCACTGGAGTCCAACCAAGGGCTATAATTTCAGCAATTGACCAGAAGAGTTGTAGTTACAGATAAGAGGCAAATTCATGTTGAGAACATCTGGAACAGCATAGAGTGAGCTTTTTGAGAACCCGGAAAAGTTTCTGTGGGGCAGGGAACTTGCATGGTTTTGCAGAAGAAAGAAGACATTGTTAGACGCTTGTGGCAATTTGGAGTTGGTGTGCATTGCAGCGGCATTTCAGATTCAGACACTGCTATGAGGGCAGTCATATAAGAATAGACTGAACAGACCTGCAACTCCAAAGGTGGCAGAAGAGACAGAGGAAAAAGAAATTCTTTCTTGTGGAGCTAGATTGACTGAATTGTTAGCTGCTCTGACTGTTTTCAACTAGAGCCAAAGAATGGGACAGGGAGGGACTGTTACAATGAAACTATAAAGAATGCCAAATAAACAGACATAGGCTGAGTGCGGCAGGTGGGAAAAATTGGGATTTGGGAAACTGTTTCTCTGAAGAAAAGGCAAGCAAAGTTTGGAAATTAGAAGCCTTTTCTTCTTTCCGTTTCCTTTATCAGAACATTTTTGAGGTCAAGCAAGAGAATGTCTGAAAGGGATACTGGGAGGGACTGAGATTCTGGGGGTCAGAATAAAACCACTACACACTAACCTACTTACTCTGGGTTATTTGGGGCATTTATAATTTTGCCTGTGGTTTACAGAGACTCAGACACTGACTGAGGTCAAACTGGTAAAGATGGTTGATAAATAGATTTTACATCTAACTCACTATGGCTATGTCTACATTGGAGGCTTAAGTCAATTTAACCAGGCTTAAGCTGATGTAAGCAACTCCAGGGCCACATCTGGAGTTCATGAAGTCAACTTAAGCATTTGATTAAGTCAAATTAATAACTTGCACCCTTAAAGTTGACTTTAAGGGTTAAGTTGACTTTATTTAAAGGTTAAGTTGACTTTATTAACAAAATGCAACCATGAAAGTTGACTTAAGAAAGTCGACTTAAGGCAGGAGAGCCATTTAAGTTGACTTTATAAAGTCAACTTAAATAAATGAGGACTTTCTGGCTGTGTTTCCACACAGCTGGTTATTTCAATACAGTTGTTTCGAAACAACTGTATATTGAAATAACGCTTATTTCGAAACAACTTATTTCAAATTAACAAAATGTTATTTCGAAATAAGAAAACAAGTGGAAATGGAAATAGCATGTTCACACAGTGGGCATGCTATTTTGCCCCAGGGGCAGGGCACTATGGGAGGTGTGGCAACATGGCCACCGCACTGGGCCATGTCGGTGGCCATGTTGCTAGCCAATCCCATAAAAGCTGGCCCTGACCTCACTTCACCGTCCACCCAGGCTAGCAGCGCACTGCAAGCCATGGACAGTGCCCGGCAGCCCAGACGGCGTCATGCCACCCAGGGACCCCCTGCCTGCCCGCAGAGTGTCCTGCACGTGTGGGACACCCTGTTTGTGGACGCAGAGGGTCCACACCAGGCCCTCATCCACCTCATACTCAGGGCAGACCTCATGCCCCTGCCCTCCCCTGTGCCCCGCCAGCTCTGGGTTCGGGAAACCAGCCCAGACTGGTGGGAGCGGATCGTCCTGCGCACCTGGGGTGACAAGGACTGGCGGCGCAACTTCCGCATGACCAGGGCCAGCTTCACTGCCCTGGTCATGGAGCTCGCCCCGTACCTGCACTGCAGAGACACCCCGATGAGGCGTGCCATCCCGGTGGACAAAAGAGTGGCCATTGCCCTATGGAAGATGGCCACTCCGGAGTCCCACCGGGCAGTGGCACACCTCTTCGGAGTCGGGCGATCCACCATCTATGCCATCCTCCGCGAGGTCGCCAGGGCCATCAAACAGGTCCTGATGCGGCGCCTGGTGAGAGCAGGGCAGCTCCAGGAGATCATCCCCAGGATGGCTGCCCTCGGTTTCCCCAACTGTGCGGGGGTCCTTGATGCCACCCACATCCTTGTGAGGGCCCCGGAGCACAGGGCAGTGGAGTCCCGCAACCGGCGAGGGTACCACTCCATGCTCCTGCAGGCCCTCATCGACCACCGGGGCTGCTTTCAGAACATCTACGTCGGATGGCCAGGGAGGGCCCACGATGCCCGGGTCCTCCAGAACTCTTCCCTCCACCGGGACATGGAGGCGGGCACCTTCTTCCCCTGGCACGACATCCATCTCAGGGGCGTAGTGCTGCCCGTCCTCGTCATTGCCGACGCGGACTACCCCTTGCGGCCCTGGCTCATGCGGCCATAAGCAGGGCCCCTGGACCCGAGCAGGCAGCTTTTCAACCAACGTCTGACCGGCTGCCACCAGGTCGTGGAGCAGGCGTTTGGCCGCCTCAAGGCCCGCTGGAGGTGCCTGCTCACCCGGCTCCACCTTGCGGAGAGGACCCTGCCCCACATCATCGGGGCATGTGTGGTCCTCAGCAATTACTGTGACCTGCGGGGAGAGCCCATCCAGCCAGCGTGGGAGGCCGAGGCCAAACACCTTGCCGCGGACCTCACGGAGCCTGGGCCCGTGCCCACAAGGGAACAGCCCTCCCAACGGGCCCTCGCCATGCGCGATGCCCTCTGGGTCGCATTCACGGAGGGGGACCTGTGAGGGCCAGGCACGCCCTGCCCTACACCACCCTCTCCCCCGTTCACCCATGGCCAGCCCCAACCCGTCCACCCGCACTGTCCACCAACCCCAATAAAAAGACCGACACACAAAAGGATGGTGCAACTGGGGTTTATTAACAACGGGGGTTCCAGGGGTGTCAGGGAGGGGGCAGCAACTTGGGAGGGGAAGGGGGCGTGAAGGTCCAGGGGGAAGGGGGGAGGTCAGGCAAGGCCCGGGGGGGGCTGGGGGGGTGGCGGACCCTGGCCGCGCCCATGGCCGCCGTCCAGCCGGCGTCACCTCTGGGGAGGTCCGGGTGGTGGGCCCCCTGCAGGCTGTGGTGGTGGCAGCCGTTGGGTGAGCTCCCTAATGGCAGCTGGCAGCTGGTCGGCGAGGAGACCCAGGGAGGTGGCCAGCTTGGTCTCCACCTCGATCATGCGTTCCAGCCGCTGGCGCTGCTCCTGTCGCCAGGCCTGGGTGGAGGCCTCCATGAATTCGCCCAGGTCCTCCAGGGCCTCGAGGAGCTCCGAGCAGGTGTGTGGGGCCCTCCTCCGCCACCGGTGTGCCCGGGGGCTCGGGCGTCCGGCTGCTGGTGGTGGTGGCAGCTGGTGAGGGGCAGCCCTGCGACCTGCCGGAGGGAAGCAGAAGACACAGTCAGCCCCTGCCGCCTGTTGGTCCTGTCTGTTCTTGCCTGTCCGCTGCACACACCCCTACCCTGACTGCCAGAAGGCCCCGGGATCCCGTGGGGGATTGCCCAGAGGTGGGGTTCCCAGTCCCCAAGGCCTCGGGAATGAGGCCAGGGAGGTACCTGGCGGGGGACATTGGGGGACCCTGGGCGGTGACATCGTCCGGCTGGGGTTGTCGTCGGGGCCTGGGGGCCCTGGACCACCTGCCTGTACAGATCAGTATTCTATGGCAGTGCAGGCCCCTTCCATCCCTCCGGTCCAATGCCTAGCAAACCCCTGTATCTTACACAGCCTGCCGGACCGGTACTCTGAGTCTGGACAGAGGCACAGGATGGCACGAAGGGGACCGTGTCCTCCTCCTGCCTGCCATCTGGGAACCGTTCCCTGGGGGCACACATGCCAGTTGTGCCCACAGGGGTGGGCTGGACTCGGTCACACCTCGCCCTAGGGGGGCCTCCCACAGCTACCTGCCAGTGGTGTGACCTGCATGCTGTCCACCCCACCCGGGATGCGGTCACATCTCCGCCAGCCAGACCCTGTCCACCGCCCCCGGGTGCACAGGCCCCTGTGCGCCCAGTGCCACCCATCCCCGTGGGACCTGTGGCCACGGGGGTGCCTTTGCACCCACCAACCCTGTGCCCTACCTGCCCTGGTACCCAGCCCTGGCCCCCTCGCTGCCTGGGGCCTGCCGGACAGGCCCAGTCCTGTGTGCCTCGGTGGGGGGGGGGGTACTTACCAACAGGGGATCCAGCTGTCCGGTGTGACATCCCTGGCTCCATCTTGGACCCTGGGGCAGTGGTCAGCCCCTGGTCCTCCCCGCTGGTCTCCAGCTCGGGCCTGGCGAACAGCTCGGGGCTGCTGGCGGTGGCCTCCGCCACGGATGGTGGTGGCGAAGCTGGAGGCCCCCCGACCGACATATCGGAGCCCTGGGCCTCTGGGCCCGACAAGGGGCTCGGATGCCCTCCTGAGTCCAGAGCCTCAGCGGGGTGGCTGCTGGGCTCTGGACCCAGCAAGGCGTGGAGCTCGTCGTAGTAGGGGCAGGTGATGGAGCTCCCTGCCCCCTGGAGGTCCTGGGCCTCCTGGGTCCGTGCATGCTCCTGTTGGAGCGTTTTAATTTTGCTCCAGACCTGCTCCAGGGTCCGGGGGGTGGCCCGGTGCGGACATCTCCACGGCGATGTCTGTGTATATCTCCTGGTTCTGGTGTGATGACCGGAACTGGGACAAGATGTCTGGCCGCTACCAGACCCCCAGGAGGCACAGGGTGTCCTCCTGGGTCCATACTGGGGCCCTGTGGCGCCCCCCAGCGGAGGAGCCTGCCTGGGTGGCCATGTGCCTGTCAGGCAGTGAGCACGCTGGCTGACAGGCATGCCCAGACCGGAACTTCCTGTTCCCCAGGGTGCTGGGCACCCTGGGAGGAAGGTCAGATGGTTGTTTCGAAACAACCGTTGTTTCTAAACATGTTCGCATGGCATTGTTTCGAAACAACGTTGTTTCGTCCCCGCATGGGGTTTAACTTGTTTCGAAACAACGCGGTTGTTTCAGAACAACGGTTCCTGTTGTTCTGAAACAACCGTGCGTCATGTGAACAGCTGAATCCTTATTTTGAAACAACCTCCGTTGTTTCGAAATATGGGGGCTGTGTGAACACAGCCCCTAAGTCAACTTAATAAAGTTGGCTTTAAGTCGACCTTATTAAGTCAACATATCTGAATGCTCTAGTGTAGACATAGCCTGTGCTATTTTAGTATTACAACACTGTTATCTCTGTTAATAATGATGCACTGATGGTGTAGAAAGGGAGTGATGCACTGCAGAATTGGTCCCTCTATATTTTGCACTGGAAGGATGCCAATAATGTTTAGATCTGTGTTTATAGCTCTGACACATTAGCTTGGCTATTTTCCCACCACAGTGTTACTAATGCATTTGGAAAGGACACTGCTTTATCACTACTTACCTTGAAATGGCACTGTGAAAATTGCATTGCAAAAATGTTTCCAACAACAGACACAAACTGTTGCAAGACTAGTTTCAAAGCCTTCCAGATAAAAAGCTACTGGAATTCATTGTTTCTCTATATTTAGGTAGCAGATGAGAGAGTACAGCTTTCTCACTCATTAACACAGACTTGCAGGATTAAGGGTAACATTTTCAAAAGCACCTAAGGTATTTAGAGTGTGTCTTCACTGCACAGTTAGCCCTGGTTCTTAACCAGATTTTAGCTCAAACCCATTACCATCACCAGACATAAAAACCTCTGACATGGGTTTGGAGGTGCTTTAAGCCTGAACTAGCTGACATTGCTCCTGGTATAAGTTAGAACTTGAGCTCTGCTTTCACTCAGGGAAGACCCTGATTACTTTGCAGTGAGGATGCTGATGGTCCTCCAATCTCTTCCCACAATTCTGCCCAGAAGGTTGGACAAGTTCTCGCTCAGTCAATATAATTGAATGGGAAGAATGCATCGGTACAGAGCAGCACGAAGCATCCCCCCAGATACTAGCACAAATGCCAAAACAGTAAACATGCACACAAGTAGGGCTCTGTTGTGGAGATGTTTGTAGCTGAACTAATTTACCACTGCTCTAAAGGAGTGTTTGCCACCTAGTATAACTGTGCAATGTGAAGACATACTCTTAGGAGTTTAAATCCCACTGAAAGTTGGTATAAACTAGGTGATTTAGATGATTTAGGAAATTTGACTCTGAATGTGTCTCTACAAGCAGGGAAATTCCCATGACTGGACAGGGTCTGTTGATTCAAGCTCACACTGGGCAGCTGTCAAACTGTTCCATAGACATTTGGGTTCGATCTGGAACTTGAGCTCGGAGGAGCAGTCCCAGACTTCAGCCTCCAGCCCAAGCCTGAATGTCCACACAGGTCCTTTTAGTCCTACAGAAACCAATGAACTCGAGCCATCTGACCCAGATCAGTCTCAACAATGCCACAGGTCTTTTATTCCAGTGTAGACATACCCTGTGAATCTAAAATCTATTTAGGGGCTTAACTACTAATGGGACTTAAATACTATTATGGATCTGGGCTTGAATATTTACAGATTTAGGATGGGAATTTCAAAAGACAGTAAAGGACTGATGCTTCCGTTGAACTTCAGTGGGTCTTGGAAAACTAACTCCTTCTGGTTCTTTTGAAAATAGCAGTGGTAGTTTATGGTCCCATCCTGCAAAGAGATTTCCCCCATTCCAACTTTTATGTTTACGTGGAACTCTCACCACAGGTATTTCTACTCTGAAAAGTTATTTCAAAATAAGGAGACTTATTTTGAAATAACTTTTCCATGTCCCTGCAAGGATTCAGTTATTTTTAAATGTGTTTTTGAATTTCAAAATAATGAAGCACTATTTCAAAATAATAAACCTTGCTTTAATTTCAAAATAGTACTTATTTTGAAAATATTATATCAAAATAAGCCATTCCAAGCCACAGAATAGATTATTTTGAAATAATGGTTAGGGATTCCCCAAGCCAGCTCCTTTCCCCTCTGGGGGAAGGATTCCCTCAAGGGCCTGGTTTCCCAGCTGTGGGGAGGGATTCCTTTCGGGGGGTCCCTTTTGCACTCGGGGTTTCTTGTCCCCTGCAGGAAAACCCACCCCCTGGGGGAATCCCTCCCCTGAAGGGGAAAGGAGCCTCTTTGGGGTTCCTTGCCCCCAGAAGCGAAACCAGCCCCCCACTGAAATCCCTCCCTCTCAGGGCAAAGGAGCCTGCAGGGGGATACAATTCAAGTTAGAAAGTCTAATCTAGACTCTTTAATTCAAAATACTAATGCCTACTGTATTTCAAATTAGGAGTCTTGTGAAGCCTCGCTAATTCGAAATAATTATTTTGAATTAAAATTGAAATATTTCTTTCAAAATAACTGTTTTGACATAAATCTGACTGTGTAGACATAGCCCAGGAGTGGGGCCATGTTTGCATTCCTTGATTGTAAATTGTTCTCTCTTTTTTTCTAAAAGTTAGTGTGTGTTTTTTAAAATATGTACTGGTTGGTTTTCAGAATTTATAAACTGTGCTTCCCATGTTTCAGGAGCTGATGTGATTAAGTGGCTGTTCAGAATTCAATTTTCTGATGCATGACTCTGCCAGGTCAGGAGGTGAAATTTACCTCTCATGATCTGCTAGTGGACTTAATGTTTGTCAGAAAACTCCTTAATCACTAAAATTGCTGACTTGCACCTGAAGGGAAAGGTAAAATGAACTGCATTAGTTAATCCTATTTCTAGTAAAATCCTAAGGTTTCTAGGACTGTTACAGAAATGTACATTTTATCCAGTGAGCACATATTCACATGTACTGTGTTCTGGTACTTTATAAAAAATAAGAAGAACCAAGCAAACGTTTACACTTTCACTTTGCAGAGGTCCATGCCAAACATTTTGTGGGTTTGGACCATGAGTGTTCTCATCCCTAGAAGGTTTTGATTTGATTTTTGGAGTTTGAAATGTCAAAACACAAGAAACTCCTATTTTACCTGCATAAAAATCATAAAACACTAAGGCACAACCACTTTTCCATAGCAGAGTTGCCTTTTCTTTTTTGCTTTTTACAGTGAGTCTTATGGTATTTGGTGGGAGTAGATTGAAACACCAGCTTTTAAGGTCATGTCCTTACATAAGAATCTTGGTTTTGATTAGGGAAAGAAAAGGAAGTTTCTAGTCCTCAAAATTGCAAAGAAAAAATTTGACCTGAATATTTCTAAAGAGATGCAAAAACAACCAGGCTAATAATAAAAATTCCAGGCTCTTATAGAAGACTTTTCAGCAGTAGATCTCAAAGTCTTTCACAATATTTAATGTATTTATCCTTATAGCAGTTCGGTGGAATAGGGATGTGCTGGGATTCCCCTCACTTTCCATCTAGTATCTCTTAGTTGATTTTAGTGTAATTAGTCACAGAATGATCAAGTGAAATACAATTTTTTTAAGGTCAGTTTCCCTCTGACATTTCTTTTATTTAAAAACAACAGAAGAGCTGCATATGGAAATCTTTTGTCCATCATTATTACTAAAATAAATGTGTAACTAAACCCCAGCATGTTACAGTGAAAATTATTTGCATAATTCCAAAAATTGATCGTTATAAGTGGATGAATATTCCAAAAGATTCCTTGTATATAGATTCAAGACAGTAATGCCTTGCCTCCCTTGTTTTACCAGCACAAGCCTGTTTGCGCCTTCATTTGTCTTTAACTCAGGTTAATGTAATCAGATCTGAGTCTATACAAATTCTCATGCCCATGGGGGGCATGAAATATCCTAGGAATGGCTGTACGTGGTAAGAAAAATGGCCCCTCTAGCCCTGTATCCCATCTTTGGAAAGAGGTCGGTGCCAGATACTTCAGGAGGCATGACCAGAACAGGGCAATCTGTTGAATGACCCACCTCTTTTTATCCAGTTCCAGCTTCCACTTTCTGGGGCAACATTATTCAGCTGTAACAATTCATTTTTTTTATTAATAGAGATTATGATGCCTACCTCCTATATAGCACTCTTCATCAGTAGACCCCCACCGTGCTTGTCTAAGAAGATGAATATCATTTTACAGATGAGGAAACTGAGACTTCACAAAGAGACCAGTGACACAACCAGGAATAGCATAAAGGTATCAAGTCCCATTCCAGTGTGTTCTTTGCTAGGTATTACACTGCCTCTGTGGGAAGCATACTATTATGTTTAAGACACTAAAGAGAAGGGAACTGTGATTTGAGAGTAAGGGAGTGCAAGGGCAGAAATTCACCCCAGGCAGAAAGCAAACACAAGTCCTTGTTTGGAGAACGTCAGTGGTTCTGAGACCTTCTGCTGGCTGTCTGCACAGGATGAATTTCATTTTTAAGTAACTTGCCACCATGATTGCTCGTTTTTTCCCAGTATTTAGCTTACAAAATAGTGATAAGTAGCCATAACTTGTCTGAAAAAATACATCCCGCAGATTTCATAGAATCATAGAATAGAATCATAGAATCCTAGGGTTGGAAGGGACCTCATAGGTCATCTAGTCCAACCCCCTGCCAGAGGTAGGACCACTCCCACTAAACCATCCCAGTCATGGTTTTGTCCAGCCGGACCTTAAACACCTCCAAAGATGGAGGTTTCACCACCTCCCTCGACAGCTCATTCCAAGGCTTCACCACTCTCCTGGTAAAAAAGTTTTTTCCAATATCCAGCCTCGACCTCTCTAACCGCAACTTGAGACCTTCGCTCCTCGTTCTGTCCTCTGTTATTACTGAGAACAGTCGAGCTCCATCTTCCTTAGAGCATCCCTTCAAGTAGTTGAAGGTTGCTATCAAATCCCCCCTCAATCTTCTCTTCTGCAGACTAAATAAGCCTAATGCTTTCAGTCTTTCCTCATAGGGCTTGTGCTCCAGCCCTTTAATCATTTTGGTTGCCCTCCGCTGAACTCTCTCTAGCATGTCCCTGTCCTTTTTGTAGTGGGGAGCCCAAAACTGAACACAGTATTCTAGATGTGGCCTCACCAGTGCAGAATAGAGGGGAATGATCACATCCCTTGATCTGCTGGTAATACTTCTTTTGATGCAGCCCAGTATGCCATTGGCCTTTTTGGCAGCAAGAGCACACTGCTGACTCATATCTAGCTTCCCATCCACCATGACCCCCAGGTCCTTTTCTACACTGCTGCTACTTAGCTGAATGTTTCCCAGCCTGTAGCAGTGCATGGGGGTTTTCCGTCCCACATGTAGGATTTTACACTTGTCCTTACTGAACTTCATAAGATTTTTATCGGCCCATTGTTCCAATTTATCTAGGTCTCCCTGAATCCTGTCCTTGCCCTCCAACATGTCTACTGTTCCCCCCAGCTTGGTGTCATCCACAAAGTTACTGAGAATGCAGTCTATTCCATCATCAAGATCGTTGATGAAAATGTTGAACAGAACTGGCCCCAGGACCGACCCCTGGGGTACACCACTCATGACTGGTTGCCAGTTAGACATGGAACCATTGATTCCTACACGCTGAAACCGTTGATCTAGCCAGTTTTCTATCCACTTTATAGTCCACCTATCCAACCCAGACTTCCTTAATTTGCCAATGAGATTGTTGTGGGAAACTGTATCAAAAGCCTTGCTAAAATCAAGGTATATCACATCAACGGTTCTTCCTGCATCCAGAAAACCAGTCATCTGCTCATAGAAGGAAATGAGATTGGTCAGACATGATTTACCCTTGGTAAATCCATGCTGACTGTTCCTGATCACTTTATTTTCTTCTAAGTGTTTGAGGATGGATTCTTTAAGAATCTGCTCCATAATTTTGCCAGGGATTGAGGTGAGGCTGACTGGTCTATAATTCCCCGGATCCTCCTTTTTCCCTTTCTTGAAAATAGGCACTACATTTGCTTTTTTCCAATCCTCTGGCACCTCCCCTGTTCTCCATGAGTTTTGAAAAATAACAGCCAGCGGTGCTGCTATCTCATCGGCCAATTCCCTCAGCACCCTTGGATGCAGTTCGTCCGGCCCCATGGACTTGTGCACATCCAGCTTCTTTAAGCAGTCCCTAACCTGACCTTCCATCACCAAGGGCCTCTCTTCTTCTCTCCAATCTGCCATACCTATGGTAGTGGGCTGGGAGCTGACCCTGCCTATGAAAACTGAAGCAAAAAAAGCATTGAGAACTTCAGCTTTTTCTTCATCCTCTGTCACGAGGATCCCTGCCCCATTCAGCAAGTTACCTACACCATCCCTGATCCTCTTCTTGTTATTAACATACTTGTAGAACCCCTTCTTGTTATCCTTTACATCCCTCGCTAGCCGCAACTCCATTTGTCCTTTGGCCTTTCTGATTTTATCCCTGCAGTCCCTAGCAATATCTTTATATGCCTCCTTGGTCATCTGACCAAGCTTCCACTTCCTGTAAGCTTCCTTTTTATGTTTAAGCTCAGAGCAGAGTTCTCTGCTAAGCCATTCTGGCTGCCTCACATATTTATTCTTTCTTCTAACTGGAATGGCAACTTCCTGTGCCCGTAGCAGGGTTTCTTTAAAATATAACCAACTTTCTTGGACTCCTTTTCCCTTTGGATTAGCTTCCCAAGGGATCCTGCCCATCAGTTCCCCGAGGGACCCAAAATCTGCTCTTTTGAAGTCCAGGGTTTTTGTTTTGCTTCTTTCCTTCCTTCCTTTAATCAGGTTCCTGAACTCAACCATGTCATGGTCACTACTGCCTAGCTTGCCATTTACCTCTACGTCCCTGATCAATTCTTCCCTGTTTGTAAGCAGCAGGTCGAGAGGTGCAAGGCCCCTAGTTGGTTCCTCCAGCATTTGTACTAGAAAGTTGTCCCCAACACTCTAAAAACTTCCTGGATTGCCCATGCACTGCTGTATTGGCCTCCCAGCAGATGTCAGGGTAATTGAAGTCCCCCATGAACACCAGGGCCTGTGATCTAGAAGCTTCCGCTAGTTGTCCATAGAACACCTCATCCACCTCCTGCTTCTGGTCTGGTGGTCTATAGCAGACCCCCACCACAACATCCCCCTTGTTGCTTTCCCCTCTCAATGTAACCCACAGACTTTCTACAGACACGCTTCCACTTCCATAATGGAGCTCTGAGCAGTCATAGAGCTCTTTTACATATAGTGCTACTCCTCCCCCTCTTCCTCCCTGCCTGTCTTTCCTGAACAGTTTATACCCAGCCATGGCAGAGCTCCAGTCATGCAGACTATCCCACCACGTCTCCGTTATTCCTGTGATATCATAGTTCCTTGCCTGCACTAATACTTCCAATTCTTCCTGTTTATTTCCCAGGCTCCTTGTATTAGTGTATAGGCACCTAAGATACCCGGTCACTTGCCCTACTTTGTCAGTTTGGTTTTCAATTCTATTACATATACCTCCTTGCATTTTTTCTTGGAGTCCTCCTCCCCCACTCTCCTCATGTGTTGGCGCTTCAGTGGAACATTTAAGGCAATTATTTGATTCCTCCCCATGTTCCAACTACCTTCTCTTTTATTCCTGGTACTACAGTCCCAACACCCCCCAAGTTCCATCCCTTCCCCCAGATCTCCCACATTGCCACTTACCTGTGGGCTTTGGTCTCCTTCCCCCGTTGAACCTAGTTTAAAATTTGATCCTTGGTCTCCTGTGATCTGATCCATAATATCACACTGAATACTCTTCTGTCGAGGCAGCATTCTCTGGTTTTGTTCAGTCTTCATTTTGGTTAGGTGAGGAATTCTGCATGGCAGCTTAAAAATTCTGGCCAAGGCAAAGTAGGCTGTAGAAGCTAGGGCTAAGGCCAGAGCAAAAGTCCCCATATCTGAGGGGCCTTCCAAAATAGTCTGAGCTGAGCAAGTCTGTCTAGCAACATATTCCTTAGTTAGCAGCACTATGGTTAACAGCTTGTGCAAGATGTACCCTTGGAAGGATAACAAACAAACAAAGAGTCTGTTCCCATGACTTACACTTCCCTGCACTTATTTCCTACCATTCTGTAAGTTCCCCCATCTTCCAAGCATTTGATGAAGAGGGATTTTCTCCCATGAAAGCTCAATCAATAAATACATTTATTAGTCTTTAAGTGCCACAGGACTCCTTGTTTGTTTTACTGAACTAGACTAGCATGGCTGCTCCTTTGGACCTTGGAAGGGCAGAGAGTGAGCCTCTCAAGAGTGAAGGAATCTCCCTCAGTATAATATTGCTTAAGGCAGCAGCTTTTATTGTGTAAGACAGGAATTTCTGGGGCCCATGCAGCAGCTTTCATGGCCTGGTCACCTAAAAGAGCTGTAGGCAGCAGGAATAAGTTGAAAAAGAGGAGGTGTGTGGATGTGACAGAAGTGAAAAGTCCCTAGCTAAGGGCAAACTCGATAGCCCGTCAGGATCCACAAGGTGCCATTTAAGAGAGGAGGGGAAGCAATCCCAAATATGGATGAAGAAGGATGAAGATTGACATCCTTCCTCCGGGACACCCCCTTGATCAATTCATCCATAAAACTACCCGACTTGGTAGCCGAGGGGAGGAAGATCAACATCCGTGCAACAGGTGTCAGTGCACACACGAAGATTCCTCACCCCTCCAACTTCAGCACCTGGGCTAATTTGGATGTGGCCAGCCTTAAGTAAGCCCTGCATCTAATAGGTATGAGTGTGGCATGTCAGTGGTAGTGTGAGTAAAAGAGTGTTGTGTTCTGTGTCGCCTATTATGCTACTTCACTTAAATCACTAACGGATTGGGGTCCTGGTTGCTGTGTGCTGCAGCTGTAGTGTTGGGAAAAACTGTGACTTATTGCATGGCTTGGGTTGCCTTAGTGAATGGCAGACTCACCCTATGTCTATATCCCCACTCACTGTGTCTTCATAAATATATCTGTATATCCTTGAACAAGTGTTCCTAGAGATTGTACTCATATGCAGGCATATTGCCTATTGCCATTTAATCATTGTACAATATGCTCCATCAATAAAGTTTATAAAAGGTGACCAGCCCTAAAGAAGTGCCCAGCGTCTTTCTCTCCCTCCCGCAACCCTGCATAACAGATTGAACTTTGGGAAGCCATTTGCCATGTAAGCATTTTGACCTCTGATAAAAACTGAATGATTACAGTGAGTTAATAGAGAGGAAGAAGAAGAAGAAAATGAAGCAAAGCTGTTAAGACTGTTTCTTGAGTGGCAATTTTGTAGTAGAGATGAATGAGTGTGCATATTAAAGAGTCACTGATCCCTTGTGGAAAAAAAGGAGATATTCTATTGGAAACAATTCTGGTTTATGTTCTTCATTAGTCCTTAAAGCTGAGAGGGAATATAAAGATCTTAAAAAGGAGGGTTTCACCACCTGGCTGTATGAGACATAAGTATAATTTGGTGGTCTATCAGTCCCTACAAAAGAGTTGTGAGCACTAATGTTCGTCAAATGCTTTGAGATTATCAAATAAATATGCTTGATTTTTAATAGAGCTGAGTGGGAAACAGTTTTCTTATCTGTAATAGGGTTGGCACTCACTGCTAGTGCGTCTCCTATTGTCGAGGTATGGGAAATGGGCTTTCACCCCTTTGGGGACCCCTTCTGCCTTTGTAGTTGCCGTCAGTCTGGTAATTTGGCCCTCTCTCCAGCCAGGTCACCATTTATCCATGCCTTTCTGGGTTTTGAAGTCCAACAGGTCTACTGTTCAGATGTCTTTCCCATATCGCTTTCAGCTGCAGCTTGGTACGTGGGTACCACTATACCAGTGGTCGGCAGGGAAATCAAGGCCTACCTACTACAGTGGCTGCTGTCCCAGAAATCTTATAACCATTATTTTAGATCTGCTCGGTCCTTGTCCCTGTTGCTGTTTCCCTGAACTCCTTTTACCCAGTATTTCTCCCTTCCCTTGCCTGTTTGTGGATTTACCATGGGACCCTACACTAAATCCTGTGATGTGTGTCCTTTTCCTAAATGCCTTACTTCAGGGCAGGATCTCAGGATTTACAATCCCCTAGATTACTTTCTTGCCCCTGATGTCCTCCCGTATCTTAGTGAGTGAAGGCTACCATCTTGCCTACTTCCCCTGCATCCTCCTTTCCACTTTCAGTTTCTTGGCTTTGTGGAACTGTCCCATCCCTTCCTCATTTGGGCTTCAGAGTTAACCCGGTCCCTCCCTCTCACAGGTGATTTCATGTTACTTAACTGGCCTCTCAGGCTCTTGTTATCCCTATCAGCACCGGTGCAGGTGCACACCACATCATACCATCCCTTGAGAATTTTTGAAATTAAAAAAAAAAAAAAAATCTGTCTGAAATCAGGATGGAAATTGAAATAGATAAAATTTTCACAATATTCCATTCTTATCATACCAGATCAGATAAAATGCTTCATTTTGATTTCAATGTTTTTAAAAAGTACATATACATCAAAACACAAAGCAGTTTTAGTATATGTAACACAAAATTCTGAATGCAAAAACCTTTACGTGCTAAAAAATGCAAATGTCAAAATGGAACATTTCTATACTTTTGAATTTTTTTCCCAAATCGGGAGATTTGCTGAAACCAACCAAGTGATCATATTCAAACGGTACTCTGTTTTCTGCACTGGCTACTATAAACTGAATGTTTAATCCAGACACAGCCCTAGCTAGGGTGATTCAGTTTGAGTTGGTCCTGATTTGAACAGAGTGTTGGACTAGATGACCTCCTGAAGACCCTTCCAACCCTATTCTTCTGTTATTCTAAATAGCTGAGGGCCTTTCTACCCAAGACATACCTCCTATCCCAATGAAAGTCCACTGTAGTTGAATCCTGATTGGTTTATACTAGAAGCATCTGATAGCTGGAAGTTCTCCATGAAACTTTGGAATCCACATTCTTTACACAGATGGCCAGGATGGGAGAAAGATAAAGGGGGAGATAACATACCCGAACTAGAATTTAACAACACCTACAGTAGATATATGGCTTCTCTGTGAAGTGACCCTGTTCTATGTGCCCTGTGGCTCAGGCCTCTTGTCCAATTTTAGCTTTAAAGTCTCCTACAAAAAAGAAACCTGATTTGAAATTTTCTGTGCTGTTAAGGAATGATTTCACACATCACCTAAATGCAGCTTCTTCTAGGATAGAATATATGGACTAATACACCATGAGTAGCAATGCTGTGTAACAATTCAGGGCAGAAACTGAAGAAGAAAACTGTATCCAGTTTGAAATCACAAGGGGAATTTAGGTAGATGGATTAGTAAGGCATTTCTCACCAATTTTTATAGGGAGAGAAAAAGGAGAAACTGAACAGAATGAGTAAAAAACTTCTTGAAATAACACTAACATATGACCTTTCATTGCTGAAGAAGTGGATTGGATGTCACTAGAAATGGTTGTTCTCTCCTATCACCCATACAGGCCCACAGCTGCCTTCAGTAACCTGATTCAAAGGAAGGGGTCCCGAGATGTCATCACTTACAATTGTTTTATGTCAGCATGTTAAAGGGGGAAATGAGACAGTGTGATAAAAAGAACCAACATTTCCCTTTGTGCAGTTTGTACAGAAAGCTTCTAATTCAGCACTTCATCCGAAAGACACTGCTCTGTGACCAGCCTGATTAATTACCTTCTCTCAAAACCATGAAATGTGCCGGTACTAGAAAAAGAACACATTTCTAAAAGAGGAGATGGAGCCAATATGAGCATGTGATAGGTTGCAATGGACTGTGTTTGACTTCAATGGAATTTGTAATGGGATAGCAAGTGGTTCACTTTCAGGTCACTGGTTTAAATACGATACAGGTCATTGTTACTCAACACAGAGGTTTATCTGATGACCTACACTACTCTGACATTATTATTAAAGAGGTTGACAAAGGAGATGCTGTCATCATCATGAATAAATCAGATTATGATCAGGAGGCTTACAGACAACTCTCCAACACAACATTCTACAATCACTTTTCTCTGACCCCACTGAGAAATACCTAAAAGAACTATACTGCCTAATCAAAAACTCCCCAAGGCAGCACAGGGACAAATAAAGACAGACACACCACCAGAACCCTGACCTGGGATAATCTGTTTACTACCTAGAATCTATAAAAAAGGAAACCGCATCATCTCAGGTGTTGGCACTCTCACAGCAGGCTTATCTGCCTATGTGGACTCCCTCTTCAGGCCCTATGCTATCAACACTCCTCGCTATCTTTGAAACACTACTTACTTTCTGAGAAAAATCCAATCCATTGGTGAGCTTCCAGAAAACAGCATCCAAGACACTATAAATGTAGAAGCTCTTTATATCAACATCCCACATAAGGATGGATTACAAGCTATTAGAAGATGATGCCACAGCACACCTCGTGGCTGAACTCTGTGACTTTGTATTCATCTGCAACCATTTCAGATTTGAGGATAATTTACACCCTCAAGTCAGCGGCACTCCTATGGGTACCTGTATGACCCCACAATACGCCAATATTTTTATGGGCGACATACAACAATGGTTCCTCAAGTCTCATCCCAAAGTACCTTTCCTCTATTTATGCTACATTGATGACATCTTCATCATCTGAACCCACAATATGGATGCCCTTGGAGATTTCCATAGAGATTTCCACAATTTCAACTCCACTACAGAACACTCCACACAGATGTACTTTCTGAATGCTACAGTGCAAATTATGGATGGACACATAAGGACCACCCTATACTGGAAACCTACTGATCAGTATAGTTACCTACATCCCTGGAGCTTTCATCCAAAACACATCACACGATCCATTGTCTACAGCCAAACCCTTCACTACGTGAAATTTTTCACTAGTCTCATTGCCCAATGGATAAGTTGATATCACAAAATCCAACCAGCACTGTCTGGCATCATTGCTGGAAGTGTCAGTAGAGGACATGGATGGTCACCAGTGAACGGGCACTGTCCCATTGTAGAAGTGATCCTTCCGTGGCATGATAGGTGGAGGGGTGTGGAAGCTCACAGAGAAAAGAACATATTCTCCCAAGCTCCCAAACAGTTGGAGAGTAGATAAGAAATGTATAATTAGAATTTGTCTGCTCTCACATGTCTCAAGTGTCCAGCAGAAGTTCCTGCAAACTGAGAACACAGGGAGTTCTCCCTATCACTCTGGGAGAAAATGTCTACCAAAACAGATGGTCATCAGGTTAGGATATGGCCCTACTCCTTCCAAAGCTAGTCTGTTATGCAGGAAGTATTAAGTTGGAAGTAGCTAACATATTCTGGGGCTGAGCTAGAGACATGTATATATGATTTCATACTGCCCGTGTTTATGCAAGCATATTTCACTCTTTGCATCGGTATGAACTGTACTTTCAGTGTCAAGATTTTAATACACTCAGAACTTCCTAGCAAAAATTAAGACATTGAAATGCCATCTGGTGTTGTGGACAAACCATAAATGTTTGGTGCTTTTAATGCAAAACACCTAGAAATGTTTTCTTGGAAGGGCTGTGAACCTTTGAAAATTGTTCAGTGACTTTGGCCTAGGAATCAAGCTTATAACAAAACCCCAAACTAACCAATTTTCATGAGGTTTTGAGTTTCTCTGAAAACATTTGATGCAATTCTCACTGAAAGCAAAACTGATGGGCAAAGCTAATTTCAAATTTAAGTGGGTGCAGCTACATTGGAATCAATTTCATTGTTGGTTATTTGTATTACAGTAGTACTTAGAAGGCCTAAAAAAGATGAGGGCTTCACTGTGTGAGACACTGTACGTACACATCCAGAGATAATCCTGAGCTTGTGGTCTAAACCTGAGAAGGAAATATCATTATCTCAATTTTTCAGACGGGGAACTGAATCCCAGAGGGTATGTCTACACTTACAATTTAATTCAAATTAATGAGGATTAATTCAAATTAAATTAGTGCATGGCTACACTAGCTTTCCTTAGTTTGAACTAAGGAGCTCCCTTAGTTCGAACTAGGGAAAGCTTAGTTTGAACTTATAAAACCTCCCTTAAGTTCAAACTAAGGGTTAGTTCAAACTTATTATTTCAAACGAACCCTGTGGAGAACTGTTAGTTTGAATTAATGCATTTTGCCCTTCTCCCTCCCAGGATGCCTACCTCTTTCTATAGATTGGGTGGCAGCATGGCCCCCTTTGGGAGCCATGTTGCCACACCTCCCATGGTGCCGCTCTCCTAATTTGAACTAGCAAGTCCTGTCCATGGACATGCTAGTTCGAATTGGTTTTCCTAGTGGGGACATGTTAGTTCGAATTAACTTAATTTGAACTAATCATTATTAGTTTGAATTAATTAGTTCAAATTAAGTTAATTCAAGCTAACATTGTAAGTGTAAACATAGCCAAACAGATTAACTGACAGTCCCAAATTCATGCGTGGAATCTATGACAGAGACAGAAATCAAATCCTCATCCCTTGATTCTCAATACAGTCTCAGTACAAGTTCAGCCTTCCATCTTCTTGCTCTCTTCAGTTGCACTTGGTTACCTTAAAGATAGAGATTTACGGCCAAATTCTATCTTATTACAAATTGAGGCTATGATCTGAGAGCTTTATATGGGGAGATATAACATTTTGGTAAAAGTTCAGAGAAATGCAAATTTGACAACCCATCCAACTTAATGCACCATCAACCCTGATGAACTAGAGAGAAAGAAGGAAAGAGGCTGTTAATTAAAGCTCATCCAAGTTCCAATGGCTAAATTGCTTCCAATGAGCTAAAAATAATTTAAACTGACCACCTGCCACCTGAATGTAATGGAATTCCAGAGTGAGTTAGAAGAATTGTAATCAAACCTCTCTAAAAGAATGAAGCAAATCTGATTTTAATTTTGTGGAGACTGTTGGGTCTGCCTCCACAATTTGTTTACCAAGTTGAAAAATTAAAAACCTATATCTTAATTTGCATCCCTTTGAGACATATGGCTCCATTCTCTTTGTTAATGTTTAAGGTTGTGAAGAAAACTATGAGCCCTCTGATCCCATTTCTTTGCTTCTTTACTTCTTTATTTATTTTGGAGCTAATTCACACCCAGTTTGCTGCTCTAATCTCATTTCACTTTGAATCCTGTGATGGTAAATTAGCATGGCACCTCCCATCAGATGTCTACCCTGCAAAATGGAATGAAATGTTGCTCTGAGCCTCCCTGCAGATGTTCAGAGTAGACTGGATTCTCAAGGAATCATAAAGATGTGATAGTTTGCTGTGGTTATTCCCTTCAGGTCTCTCTATTTCTTTGTGTTTCCTCTGGGGGAGTAGGGTGGGCTCTATACAAGCCAATTTCCAAAGGGATAGCTGTGTTAGTCTAGTCCAAGAAAAAAAAAAAACAAGGAGTCGTGTGGCACTTTAAGACTAACAGATTTGTTTTTCGCATGAGCTTTCGTGGGAGAAAATCCCACTTTGTCAGATGCTTAAAGTGCCACATGACTCCTTGTTCTTTTTCTATACAAGCCAGCCAGTGGGTAGGATCAACTCTGAAGTGAAGGTAAGTGGGAAGGGGAGAGCATGATGGAAAAGGTACACTCAAGTATTCCAGTAACAAAGTGCAAGGAGCCAGAAAGTCACCCGGAACTTGGGGGGAGTTTAATCATAATTTCCAAGGTCTAGAATCAGGCAGATAGAAATGAACTCACCACTGTGTTGGCTAATTTGCAGGTCCACAGTCTCCCGAGTTAACATGTTAACTGTCTGGCTATTCTCCCCTTTTCTGCCTGCTTTGACACTATGATTCAGCAGGCAATAACACCAGTGCAGCTTCTAATTTCTCCTTGGGAAGCTAATAAAACAGAATTAAAAAATGCATAAAGAAAATGTTATAAAGAAACAGACAATCCTAGTGTTAAACATAGGGAGTGACTGGGCATCTAGGTTCACTGTACAAGTCATTGAGAAGAAACATGTTTCGGAAAAGATGGCAAATACAACCAGTACGTGAGCTACAGCATCCTGAATGGAGGAAGTCAAAAGGCTATGGGTTTGGAATACAAGAGATAAGAAAATTGGGAACATCACCATTATAGACTTTGCAGAGAATATACAAGATGTGGTGGAATAGAAGTATATATGCTGATAAAAGTTGGTCATCCCAGACTGTGTTCATATTATGGTGTCTAGAGTCCATTAGAAGATACATTCCTGTTTGTAAGGAGGGAAGTCTGTGAATACTCATGGTGGCAATTCATAAAGTTGGTCCTGCTTATGCCTCATGGTACTGTCTGTGCCTGGTGAGATGTTTGATGTAGATGTCTCTGGACCATCTGATGGTGTTGGGCACCATGAGGTAGCGTGTCAACCAGGCATAATACCATACAACACCACAGGCCTGCAGCATGCACATGTTGGCAGGGCCCTAGCCATTTAGAGCACTGACGATCAGGGCATGGGTTTGCACCTCATTGCCCTTAGCTCTCAGGGTGTCAGCTAAGGGAATATATTTCTCTTCTTTCTGGACCTGGCCTCTGTGAAAGGCTGAAGTCCAGTTTTTGAAGGGGACTGTGAGGTCAACCATAATGATCTCCTTCTGATCTTCATCTGTGATCACGATAGCAGGTCTCAGCAGGCTAGTCATTTCTATGGATGGTGGAGTTTACTGCAACCTCCCCCAGGCAAGGTGGGACAGATTTCACCAGCTGGGTCTGGACCACATTGTGTCTCAGCTGCCAGGACCTAGAGTGCGGCTTGCTGCCACAGAGGATGTGGGGCAGGGTCTTGTTGGTGTACCCGCACTATGTCTCTTTCTTGTGTCTCAATGATGCTCTCTTACAGCTACAACATTGCAGGCTGTGAATTCCAAAGGAGGCTAAAGGAGTGAGGTGTCTGTTGAATTTCAACAGAATGCAAGTGGGAGGGACTTTTCAAGGCATTGGGGGCCAACTAGGCACTCACCCACACTGAAAGTCAATGGGAAGTAAGGCTGGATTTACAATGGATTTAAGAACTTAAAAACGCACACAGGCATGAAGCAAGATTTAGAAAAAGTACCTGAACAGATTTGGTGCCTAATTCTTTACTACACCACTGGAGTCCTTAAATCCATACATAGGCATCTAAATAAAAAGTTTAGTTTCAAAATTGCTGGGCACTCAACAGCTCCCACTGAACTCAAGGGATGTTCAAAGGAACTGAGCACCTCCAAAACTTAAGCCACCTACTTAGGTGCCTAAATATGAAACGAGGAGCCTAATTCAGGTTACCTGTATTGTGATATTAGGGATATCACTGTGGAAATAACCTACTTGTAGAACTTACTCATAGACTTTATGGTCAGAAGGAATCTAGTCCGGTGGTTCTCAACCACTGTGTCGGGACAAATTACTGTGTTACCACACAGTTGTAAGTGTGTCAACAAGAGTCAAGGAGATGGCTGGACTTGGCTGAGGGTGGGTGGGCTGGTGTGTCCTGTAGGATCATGTTATGCTGCCAAATGTGTCAAAACCTGCAAAAGGTTGAGAACCACTGATTTAATCTGACTTCCTGCACAATGCAAGCCATGAAACCTCATCCTCCCACTCCTGTAATAAACCTCTAACCTATGACTGAGTTATTAAAATCCTCCAATTGCAGAATATACGAGCAAGTGAGCTGTGTCCTATGTTGCAGAAGAAGGTGAACTCCCCCCCCTGCCCCCACCAAGAGCCTTTAACAATCTTTCCTGGGAGAAAATTCCCTCCCAATCCCAAATATGGTGATCAGTTAAACCCTGGGCATGTGGGCAAGACTCATTAGCCAGATACCCAAGAAAGAATTCTCTGTAATAATTCAGAACCCTAACCTCAAATGTCCCATCTCAGGCCATTGGCATATCAACTAGTGGTAGCCAAAGATCAGTGAATTGTCAAGCTAGGCTTTTCTATCATATTGTCCCTTCCATAAATTTATTAAACTCAGTTTTGAAACCAGCTAAGTCTTTTGCCCCCAAAGCTCCCCCTGCAAGGCTGTTGCAGAACTTCGTTCATCTGGGGGTTGGAAATCTGCATCTAATTTCAAGTCACAATTGCCTGATGGCAATTTATGTCCATTTGTCCTTTTTTCTTCATTGGGACTGTACCCAAATAATTCCTCTCCCTCCCTTGTATTTATCCTTCTGATGTATTTATAGAGAGCAATCATCTCTCCTGTCAACCTTCCTTTGGTGAGGCTAAACAAGCCAAGCTCTTAGAATCAGAGAATCATAGGGTTTGAAGGGACCTCATGAGGTCATCTAGACCAACTCCTGCTAAAATCAGGGCCCACTAAATCATCCCAGCCTGGCTTTTGTCTATCTGGGCCTTAAATGTTTCCAAAGATGGAAATTCCAGTACCCCCCTAGGTAACCTAAGATCCAACCTTGACTGCTCCAACTTCAACTTGAGACAATTGCTCCTTGTTCTGTCCTCTGTTACTACTGAGAACAGCCTAGACCCTCTCAAGTAGTTGAAGGTTGCTATCAAATCCCCCCTCAGTCTTCTCTTCTGCAGACTGAAGAAGCCTAGTTCCTTCAGTCTCTCTTCGTAATTCATGTGCCCCAATCCCCTAATTGTTTTTGTTGCCTTCCACTGGACTTCTTCTAATTTGTCAACATCCTTTTTGTAGCACGGAGCCCAAAACTGGACACAACATTTGAGATGTGGCCTCACCAGTGTCGAATAGAGGGGAATAATCACATCCCTCAATATGCTGGCAACACTCCTACTGATGCAACCCAATGTGACATTGGCCTTTTTAGCAAGAGCACATTGTTGACTCTTATCTAGCTTCTCATATACCATAACCCCCAGGTCCTTTTCTATAATGCTGCTACCTAGCTGATCAGTCCCCAGCCTGTAGCAATACAAAAGACTTTGCACTTGTCCTTGATGAACCTCAGGAGATTTTGTTTGGCCCAGTTCTCCAATTTGTCTAGATCGCCCTGAATCTTATCCCTGTCCTCCAGTGTGTTTAGAGTCTCCTCTCATAAAAGAGTTTTTTCTATTCCATAGATCATCCTTGTAGCCCTTCTCTGAACGAGTTCCAGTTTGAATTTGCCTTTCTTAAACATGGGGGACTGGAACCGTACACAGCATTCCAGATGAGATCTCAGCAGGATAACTGTACCTATACCTCCCTATCTCTACTGCTGCATATCTACTGGACCCTAAGTCTGGCAATCTTCTAGGTCAGTGGTTCCCAACATTTTCTTTGCCGTGGCACACTTTGCTACATTTAATTAATTTGAGGCACACCACTATATAGTTTCCAAATGAACTCATGAATATTCATGAGCCAATGAGCCAATCCAGAGCTCTTTGACTAGTTTTTCAAAAAGTTTTGTGACACACTTGCTCAGACCTGAAGGCATACCTGTGTGCTGTGGCACACTGTTTGGGAAACACTGTTCTAGGCACAGTGAAAGGCTTTTCTCTTTATTTGGGAATTTTTCAGTCAGTAGCATCAGGTTAGGCTGAGGGACACATACAGGACAAACCAAGGGATAGCATTTTAACTTTCAGTGATTTCATTGATTTGATAAAGTTCTTTGTTCACTTGCTGTGAGCTGCTGTGCCAGTTGAAATGATACCTTGACCTGCATTAAATCTTCCACCAAAAGCTCTCAAAGTGCACCACAAATGTTAATAATCCATTTGCACAGCCCTCCACCTCTGAAGGTGATTGTTGTTATTTCCACTTTACAAATAAGGAAGCTGAAGATGGTGTTTGACTTCCCCAAGGTCACCTCTGATGGAGCTAAGAACCATGCCCAAGTCTTCTGAGTTCCAACCCTGTGCCTGAATCACAAGAAACATCCTTGCCTTCCTTTGTCTATTAACTAACTGCTAAATTAATTAAGATCTGGAATTTTGCAATAGAATGGAAAAAGATTATAAAGAAGAAAGGATACAGGGGAAAAAAGAATCTTATTTTTTGTTTCTTTATGTTTTAACCTGAGATTTTTAAAATAATGGGATCTGAGGTGGAGATAATAACCAATGAAATATGTACCCATTCTTAGGACAAAAGACAACACTTGTAGACAATGTGAGAACCTGATTAACTGTGTCCTAGAATTTAATGGACATCTACACTTTGTGTGAGCATTGTTTCAGTCTGTGCTGCTAAATTCCCCCTTCTTTTTCCCTCTTCCCAAATTGCTTTTTCCTTTTACATGGGTTACTAAAGAAGAAAACAATTGTCATAGGCCTGCACTTGGCAAACCAATCTAAACTTTTTTTTTTCTTACATTGCATCTCTGGAGGAGCTGCGGGGGTGGGGGGTGGAAGGTAGGGATGTGCAATGAGGGCAAGGGGGGAGAGAAAATATTTCCCTTGGCAATTCTGTTTCAGTTTCGAAAAGGGACTATTTTCTTCATTATTTATCCCAACTGACAAGTACAAGCACTTTGGGCCCTAACTGGATGTGAACATTGTCAAAAGAAATTTGGGCTAAAGAAAGGCATCTGCAGCTCTCTTCCTATTCCGCTCGGTGCTGAAGCCACTTTTGCCAACGTGGCAGAGTGGCTGGTGGGCAGACACCAGTACAGATGGGAACTTCACATACTGTATGCATCATGACCAACTATAAAAACAGTCACAACGAATCAGTTGTTACATAGCTCCTCTCCTTGGAACCTTCACATTCAATTTCAATCTAGCTGACATCCATAGCTTACAGAGAGCTTTTGTGTTTAAGCATCAGCACAGTATTAATGCAAGAGCAAAGGGGCTCTGGATTGCCATGGCATAAAATTAATCACTGATCTCAGCCAGTGGTTTAAAGGGTGGAGCAGTCCAAGAGGGATTGTGTAAGAGGACTTTATGTGAAAGGAAAAGGTGAGAAGATGGGGAGACCAAGATTAGCAGACTCTTTTTGGCATTCTGAGTCTACACGTAATTGGGCCTTCGGGAGAAATAATACATACCACAAATAGTAATTTAGTTCTCAAGATAATCCTGTAGTGTCAGCTACTCCCCATTAAAGAACTGAGGATACATGTTACTTAAAAAAAAAAAAGGGCAACTTGAACAGCTTAACTTTTCTTCAAAGTGGAAGGCAATGCTGAGGTAAACTGACAAGTTGGAATTAACTGATTGCTGGCACGACTCAGGTAAAGGTTTGACGGAAACACAAGCTTTCAAAAATGTTTCCAAACTGAAGTATTATGAAAAGGTAAATTATGTGCTGTATTCATGACTGAAAAGCATTTTATTTTAAAGCCAGTGCAGTCGATCCTGTCAAGGTGGAGATCCTAGCTTTATGTACAGTGCCTCTAGCCCTGCAATGTGAGTGAGGCAACATGACAGCTTGTAATAAGTAATTTTTATACAGTTGCATTTATCACTCAAGTAGGCTTGGCAATATTAAACACAGACCTTAAAATGCTGCAGAAATGGAAGGACAGGGGCTGGAGGCCATATATATGTGTGTGCGCGTAACTTTCTTTTTCTTCAAGCAGGTTCCTGTTAATGTGGCACTTTTTAAGATATGCACCAAAATGCCTCCAAATTGTTAATATATCAGTAAAAGTTTACAAATGAAGCAACCCCATTTAGCCCAAAGGATGTTATTTTAGGCTTTAATGAATTAGACATTGCTAACATTTTCAGGCAAAAATCAATTGCCTCAATTAAAAAATTTGTCTCAATCCAAATATTTACTAAAGAAAGGCCCATGATATTCTGTCTTAGTTTCTCTCACACTCTTTCAGCCCTTGCTCCAACATTTCATCATTAACATTTTGTTTTTCATGAAAGCATGAGGCAGCAGCTCTTTCTATATTTTTGCAGGATCCCAAGTGCTGATTACTTGGGGTTTTATTTAGGCATCCTCTCTTTTCTAGTCAAGTGGAGAGATGTTTTTTTTCCCTTTATGTTTCCCCCTTTATCAAGAATGATTCAGTGCACATTTAAAAAAACAAAAATAAAGTGGGAAGCTAATTTCGCTATACTGGGGGGGGGGGAAAGATTAATTAAAAAGATTAATTAAAAAGAAAGTTACCTAATGAGTGCAGGGGGAAAAAAGTGAGACATCAGATAATGGACTGTGGTGACTGGCAGAAGAACAGCACGTTGCCTCTGTGAGATCTATGTAAACTCCAATCTGTGTTTGACTCAAGAGAAAAATTTATAGCCCAATAACTGACTGACTGCAAACTCTCTGTCCCGTGTACAACACTCGAATGGTCTGAATTTTTCTTCTTACATCAGTGTGGTATAACTCTGGTCATATGTCGTGGGGTAAGCAAGAGGAGAACCAGGTCACAACTTTATTATAATGCAGCAATAAAACCCCCACCTTTATTATTATACAGCAATAAAACATACAGTGCCAGGCACTGTACAAATGCATAATACAAGAGAGTCCCTGCCTAGAAGAACTTACAAATTAAGTACTGAAGACAAATAAAGGGTGGCTGAGTGGGGAAACAAAAGTGAAGTGACTTATCCAAGGGCCAACCTCAAGCTGGGGACAGAGCCAGAAACTGAAGCCAGCTCTGCCCAGATCCCAGCCCATGTCCTATCCCCCCCTAGAACACACAGTCTCTCACGTTATTTTCGGTCCTATTTACTTCCTCTGTCTAGTCCACCTGATCTGTCTCTGCAGTGTTGTGCTGGAGGGGGCTTTCTGGGAGCTCCTTGTTAAGATCCTGCCACCATAACTCAAGGAAGCTTGAATTGATCGTTCAGTCTTTGGTAATGTTCAGCCCCCAAATCCTGGGTAATGGTAATAGTCCCCTGCCAGACATGACTTATTGCCTCTTGTTCAGTCCGAGCATTTTATTTGCCTTTGGAATGTTCCAGATCCTATCGAGTGTCAAGTAATTACCAAGTGAATTTCCAGAGAACAACAATGTGCTCCATTTACCAGCTTTTCACATTCCCCAGTCCTTCAGTTTCCAGTGGTACAAGCTGAGCATGTTGCTGAACTATCAACATACTCAGGATTAATGGAGTATGAACCTTTCCAGCAAAATATGCTAAAGACAATTTTCTTTGCCAAGTGGCACTGCCTCCCTCTGCCATTATAGTCATTAGAAAATGTTCCTGTTTGAATGAGAAAGATGTATCAAGATTTTCTGAGCCTAATTTAGATGGCAAGATCTTTAGTCCAGAGAACAATTTTTAGTTCTGCCCATACAGTACCTAGCACAATGGGGTTCTGGTTCATGACTCCTAGTTGTTACCCCTGGCACGCAAGGTCTGCACACTAAAGGTTGGGTCCAGTGCTGACTGAAATCAGTTGAAAGACACTCCTTGGCTATGTCCACACATACATCATTATTTTGAAATAAGTTATTTCAAAGTGAGTTAATTCAAATTAAGGGAAAGCCTGCTTTTGAAATGTCTGTTATTTCAAAATGGTTATTTCAAAATAAGGTCGTTTGGACATGTTGTTTCGAAACAGTTGTTTTGAAACAATGGTGTTGTTTTGAAACAACATGTCCAAACAGCGTTATTTCAAAATAACCATTTCAAAATAACAGCCATTTTGAAATGAATGGGGTTTAAGCTGTTTCAAAATGACGGTTCGTATTTTGAAATGACAGAGCCTGTCATTTCGAAATAAGAAAACTTTGTGTGGATATTTAGTTTCTTATTTTGAAAGAACTAGTGTTGTTTCGAAATAAAAGACTCGTGTGGACATACCCCTTGTCTTCCATGAATTTTGAATATCATAGCCATAGTGGAGAACATAGCTGAAGGAAGATTCTCTTCTTAACACATGGGCAAGTTGCCCTGTCTACCTACCTATCTCAAAATCTTTTGTGACCATCAAATGCACATTGCCTATAGCATGGGATATGTAAAACATAGTGCATGTTAAATATTTCATTGCTACTGCTGCAATAGGATCAAACAACACACAGCAGGAGGGACAGTCTTATTGTCAAAGCTCATGCCCAAGAACTGAAAGCACTATTTTCTAAGCTTGTTCTTAACACTGACTTTTTTTGCACCTTGTGACATAGGTTCTGGTTCAAAGAACATAAGAAGATACATAACTTTATGCACTTGAGTAATCTCACTAAAATCCTTGGAACTACCCAGGGGGTTAAGTATCTTGTTCAGATCCGTATCTCAACTGTGCCTCAGTTTCTCCCTGTGCAAAATGAAGATCATGGCCTCAATTAAACATTCCAATAACCCAGAAGTAAATAAAAGTGACATTTCTTTTTGATTGTTTTAGCCTACTGTTGTTCCCATAATTAGCTAAATTTAGCACAATTACAAGAGACTGGAACAAAAGTGATTTTCTCCATTATTTGCTTGTTTACTTTATGTAATTTAACTGCACTTTACTATTTCTCCTGATTACTCAAATGGATTTTTTCATAATTTATTCTCTTGCTGTTTATTTGTATTGAAGTAGGACCAAAGATCCTAACAGGGATTGAGGATTGTTGAGTCAGGTTCTGTAAATATATGAATAAATGAAAATATAGCCAGTGGCTCTCCTATGTTGCCTATATGGGTCTTTCACACGCTAACAGGAGAGAAAAACCCATTTACAGTTATAGGAAAAGGACATTAGAAAACCTCAGTAAGATTGACAGAGGAATTTAGGATTGTTACTTGAAACTCTTTTTAGCTCTTTATAGAAAAATGTACACACACACACACACACACACACACACACACACACACGATATCAAGTCACAGTCTCCAAAGATGATTGAGGTACTAGGGAGAAAGATGCTGTAGATGTGCAAATGTGTATTAATGGCGATAGTTTCACTAAACGCTATGAGTCAAATCAGAGAGATGCCAATTTAAATTAAACCAGCTAAGGATCTGGCTCCTTTTTGTCTGTATAGTATCTATTTAGATATTCATGTTTTTAATTGATGTTGCTGCTTCTAAATAAACTCACATAAAGTAGTGGGAGTCCATCTGTTAACTGGCATGAGCTTTGGGTCAGCCAGAAAGTGGTGAGAGCAAAACATTAGGTGGATAGAGATAGTTTTTATTTACAGTATATCCCTTTGCCACATTTCTCTATCTTCTTGCCACTCATTTCTCCTTTCTACCTGAAGGCACTTTCTCAGCTCTACAAGCTACCATTTGGGGAAGGGCAGACCAGTGAGAAGGAAGGACACTTGCTGGAGGCTGTTGAGCAGGAGCTGCCTCAGCCCCAGACTGGAAGAAGGAGCAACCCTGGAGACTTTCATGAGGAGCAGATATGGCCAGGGAACCACCTGGAGACAGATGCCCATGGTCCCATGGCTGCAGAAGACCTGTGAAAGGACTGCCACAGCTTGCTGAGTAGGAAGTAGCCCAGGGAACGTGGAAGGGAGGCCCAGGGTACTACAGGAGACAAGTCAGTATGTTGCAGTCTGGATCCTCACTGACTTGATGCCATAGCTCCAGCACCAAAAGGGCCCTAGGCTGCAGCCCAGTGGAGTGGGAGGGCCTGAGCCCCCTACTCAGATACCAAGTCCATTATGGACCATCGTGTCTCAGTATTGACTCTGTGCTCATTGGGCTGCACTGCCCTGACCCAAGGACTGTATAATGACTGTGTAATTGACTCTGGCCATTGGCTGAGCTGCCCTGACCCAAGGGCCAAGTAGTGACTGATGTATTGACTCTGCCACGAGGCTGTACTGCCCTGACCTGAAGGCTACATAGTGAACATGGTGCTGATTCTATGAACAACAGTCTGCACTGCCCTGATGTGGGGAATCAAAGAGAATCATGGAGGCATCTGTCCTGCTTATGCCCCTGGCATTTTCCCCAGCAGGGGTGCTAGGGAGGGCTTGCCCCATGACAGGTAGCTAAATAGTGGTGTCTGTATTTCACACTCAAATACAGAGAGGTTAACAGTCATAGTCGCAAAAGCTACCATTGATTCTGAGTTTCTCGGATCCTGAGTGCCCAGCTTCAAACCCAATGGCTGTATCTGCACTTCAGAAAAACTCAGCGTGGCAGCAAGTCTTGCAGGACAGGTCTGGAGCTTTGGACTCATTAGGCTTGCACTATGATGCTAAAAATAGCCATCTACATTTTCCACTTAGGGTAGAGCTTGGACTCCAAAGCCTGGTGAGGAGGTTGGGTCTCTGAGCCCAGGCTTGTTTTAGTGGCACAGTGTGAGCTGTGCACACCAGAATCTGTAGACCCGGGTTCTGAGATTCATTGCAACAACACTCTTTTGGAAACGTAGATCCAATTATTGCATCCAGCTCAGCACTACTGAAAGTCAGGCTGTATGGCCCAGCTCCTCAAAGTTATTTAGGGCCTTAAAGTCCATTGATTTCATTGGGAGTTAGACACCTCTGTACTGTTGAGGAGCTGGACCTAGGTGTCTTGATTTGGACACTCAGAAAATTAGCCACCCCCCCCCAAAAAAAATTATTGATTGCTTTTGAAAAGTTTGATTTGAATGACTCACTTAAGTCATCTATGGCAAAACTAGAAACATAAGGGAAGATCGAATAAAAGAGCTCGGTTTGTTTAGTCTGAAAAAGAGGAGACTAAGAGGGGACATGATAATAGTTTTAAAGTACCTAAAAAGTTGTTAAAAGGAAGAGGGAGAATAATTAGTCCCCTTAACTGCCAGTAATAGGACAAGAAGCATAAATTAGGGCAAGACGGGTTTTGGTTGGACCTCCTAACTGTCATGGTGATTAACCACTGAAACGAGCTGCCTAGGGAGGTTGTGGAATCTCCATCCTTGGAAGTGTTTAAAAGCCGGTTAGACGGACACCTATCAGGAATGGCTTAAGTGGGTACTTGGTCCCGTCATGAGTGCAAGGGACTGTACTCAATGACATCTCCGGTTTCCTCCAGCTTATATGAAGTGTACCTCTCCTAACTTTGCCTTAACTGCTAGATTCTCTTTCTAATTGAATCATATTCTGTTATCATGTTGCAATATTATAGGTAACATAGGTCCAATGCAGCAAAGATGTTAGTTCGAACTTACCTTGAATTTACTGGTTCAAACTAACTTTTGCTAGTGGAAACAGCGTAAAAGTCCCTCTCTATTCCCCACTGTGATACAGAATTATAGCATTAGTAATCTATGTTGCCCCAAAATCTCTGTGTTACATATACCAAAGGGCTGTCAATGCATGCAGGCAAACAGAAACTAAGCACAATCAAAGTCATCTTAACTTGGGTATTTGCAATGATTGTCGGAATTAAATACATGGTGAAATTCATATCCAAGCGGGGGGCTGTCAGAAATCTATTCACCACTTAAGTCCTAGTATGAGTCACATTTTGAGGTCCCTCTGAGTAAATAGTGTGGAGCCTTGGCACAGAACTCGACCCTACTGTGAAAAGTTACCTGATCATCTTGTGAACATACATCTATGCAGCCTCTGGAAGCTCCAGATTTTAGTTCATTTGTAAAAGAGGAATGCAGACTCTAGTGAACTTCCAGTCAGGAGTGTTTGAATATGGTCAGAGAGCGGGAAGTAATACCTAATTAGCAATATCTTTTCAGGACACCCACGTTTGAGACAATTTCCTGTGCCCTCATTTGATGGGAATATTAATTAACCAGCACATTCCAGATGAGCAGGATTTGAAGTTTCACATTCCACATGTGCAGCCACGAGGAAGGCAATTATATGAAATTCGTATCATGTTCTACAATCCAAATATAACACAATGAAATTGTGACAGTAATGCATGTTTACCTTAACTGGCATCAGGATACAGAGATTCTAATGGGCTTTGACAGTTGGCAAGATTTATCTATTCATGCTGCGATTTGGATCCTCAGCATGATGGTGGTGGGGGGGGACGAAATTTACTCCAAGGAAGCTATTATCTCTTTTTCTGTCTGATGAACAGTGAGAGGCAAAGAACTTAAAAAAAATGTCTAATAGTTCTGATCTGAGCACTTCACTGTGTTAATTTGGGGTTAATTTCTCTGTATTAGGACATCAATCAATCCAATGCCACCGAAAGTTTGCGTATTCATTTGTTTATCTGAAACCCATGCTCCATGCTTTCTAGTCACAGTGGGCATATTGTGTACCCTAATGGAGCTTTATTACAATACTTCAGCCTAAAATGTGGCAGCATCAGCCCCGTAAAACAAATTACTCTGGCCTCAGCCTCTGTTATCTCTCACTCTTTCTCACCTATAGACACAGAAGTTCAAGTGAAATTCATTCAGATCATGACAAATGTTGCTGAGTGGATTCCAGCAAATGCATGGTCAGAGAACATTCTGATGGCTATTTTAGAAAGGCTTTCTTCGTCTGATAGAGCCAAAGGAAGACTTCAAAGGAGAATAGGATATGTAATCTCTGTAAAGGCTTATATTCAGATAAGCTACCTCAATCAGAGCTGGCGTTCCTTTTGGTTCACCTGGTGGAACTATTGTGTATGAAGCAGGAAGGTCCTTGCCTGAGTCTCCTACAATAGGATATATAGTGAATCTAGCCACTCGGTGGAGGATTCCACTAATCTGTTAATGTCATTCTAGCACTGAGCATTAAATGTTATCAGAGACTGACATATCATTGTGCCTGCATTATCATTTTTTGGGGAACAAACCTATTTCATGCATAGAACAAAGCAAACAATGCTAATGTAGGCACATAAATAGCCAGACTCAAATGAGATGAACATTTCACTCTTTAACCATTCGCATCTTAACATTAATATTAATATTTATTGTAGTAGTGATGAGAACCCCAGTCAGGATTACATCCCCATTGTGTTAGGTAATGTACAAACACAGACTCATTTCCTGTAAAATGTAGGTGTATTTAACTTTAGATACCTGAGCAGTCCCATTGAAGTTGATGAGGAGATTAACTGGGAGCATAAAAAGTTAAGAACAATCATAAGCAGTTGCAGGATTCAGGATGTAAAAGTCGTTACTATCGTCGCTTCTCCAAAGAAATTACAAATGTCTTGATAATTCCACTGAGATGCCTTGCATACATAAATTTAAATGTGTGGCAGGTCTTTTGCAGAAGTAGGGCATAAGAAATAAGAAGTCTGGTTTTCCTTATCTGATTAAGTGGGTTGAAGCCCATGAAAGCTTGTGCCTGAAGAAATCTATTAGTTTATAAAGTGCCACAGGATTCTCGTTGTTTTTGCTGTACACAGACTAACATTTTTACCCCACTGGACTTATCTGTTTTATTTCCTAATGTTAAATAATAGATAATTTCTAAAGTGGATCTGTTCAAAAGTATCCTAGGTGCTTTACAACAAAACATAGGCCAAGATTTTTTTCTTTAAATGACTAGTAATTTGGGGAACCCAATTTAGGACACCCTAAAAGGGACCTGATTTCCGAAAGTGTTGAGCACCTACCCTCTCTCTGGAAAACAGGCTCTTCAAAACTGAGGCACTCAGTGTCACTAGCTATTTTTGAAAATGTTAGCCATCAGAAGTGCACTTCCATTGAAATTTGTAAGCATCTAGTATGCAAAGGAAGGGTAGTCCAGTGACTAAGGTTCAAGCCTGTGAGTTTGGAAACCCTGTGGATTCCCAAACTCCCTCAGGATTGTGTGACCCCAGGCGAGTCACTTAACCGCTCTATGCCTCAGTTCTGCATCTGTAAAATGGGGATTATAGAAATTTCATACCTCAAAGCTGTGTTGTGAGCTAAATGCATTAAGGTTGTGAAGGCACCCACATACTACAGTGATGGGGGGCACCTACCTTGAATCATCTAGAACAAAGACCGGTGGTACCTTAAAGACTAACACTTTTCTTCAGGCATAAGCTTTCATGGGCTCCAGCCTACTTTGTCAGATGCATCTATGTGTTTCTGAGGGGGCAAACATGTGCATGAATCTTTTTAGTCTAAAACTCTGGCCTTCCAAGAAGAGCATTAATCATTAAAATGCAATTGAAGTTCTGTGGTCAAAAACCTGAATATAATTTTTTTCCTAGGTATCTAAATGCCTTCCTGTATCATGGATGAAAACTATTTTCTGGCAGTCTTAAAAATTACTCTTTAGGACTCACTGGGAATATGTGGTGCTGAAAATCAGGATGAACAGAGAGTTCATTAATCAGACGGCAGGAGGTTGCAGCTAGACACTTAGAATGTGGTTCCTTTTCTTTTGAAGACGTGAACATACACAAAAGAAAACAAACTGCAGTTGAGAGCTGAGCAGACTTCTTAAAGCTCTCCGATAATCAGTGAAGCTAAAAAAAACCCTTTAGGCCTTTTTCTCCCTTCGTCGTCCAGGATGTGACATCATTATGTATGACACAACACCTTGGAAGGAACCATATGGATGAAAGTAGACATGTTGCTAACTAAATGTGGGCTCTTCTGCAATGATAAAAAAACCTCGTTCCTAGCCAAAGCCTGGATAGTCTTAATAAAGCAATAGTAGAGTTGACATTTCTATTTCAAGGACATTTTTTCATTCCTTCCCCACATGCCACACACAAGTCATCATTAAAAATGAAAATTTACTTTGGATCAGGTGGAAAAGTTCAAATTGAGATGCTAAATATCCAGAAAACTTATGAGACATTCTGATCCAGGTTTTCATTTGGCCTTTTCTAGGTCTGATCAAAAACTCCAAAGCCTGTTATAGTTAATGGAAGTACTTCTACTGATTTAATGGAGTAACAAGCTTTGGATCTATCTAGCTATTTGACCTTCCACCTTCCAAGTACCATCCCCGATCTAGGTTTGGATTCAGATCTTGGTTTCATCCTTTGCTCTTCTAAGGATTGAACTGTCAGAAGAATCCACTCTGCTTTAGATAAAACAAGTAACTAAAATCTACCCAGCACTAGCTATGCATGATCATATTAAGGTGAAATGTATCAAAAACTAAGTACTCAAGTACTGCAATTACATATGTATGATGGACCTCTGCTTTCCTATGCAACCCCCACTGATTCCAGAATTTGCCCACATGGGCCCAGGAGTGGGATGTAGTACTGGGTAAATAATTAATAATAAAGTTGCAAAAAACTTGAGAGATGAGCCTAAATTTTTAGAGATTTTCTTTTATATGGGTATGGCAAATAATTGTAAAAAACTGTACAAAATTTGTATGAATTTCACAAAGGGAATGATAACACAGGACTCAGTGTTCTGAAGTTTTTCAAATATCACAGGCTTGTTAAAAAAAATGTAAAAAAAAATCATGAAGAGGAAATTAGGACTTTCACAAAGTTTCAAGACTATAGGTTAATGCTGCCTCAGGTCTCAAACCAGGAAAATATTCAGGGTGAGAATTTGAGCATGTGAACTGGTGACACCACAGCCACACACATACACACATTCTGTTCCACCCTTGATGTGTCACTGATGTTTTCAGGGTAATACAGTTTCATTGAAAAGTCAAAAGTCTCCCATTTTACAGGTTAATATAGTGTCTGAATATATTTAGCCTTGTGATAATAGAGGAAAAGGAGGAAGGTAGTAACCCCATTTTACGGATTAAATGACTTGCCCAAAATTGAACAGGAAGCCACTAGCTGAGTCAGGAACTTAATCTATGTCTCCTAAGTGCCAGGCCAGGGCTCTTGCTACTAAACCATCCTTTCATCTCTGGCTGTAGTCACACCACTGTTACGTCTTTCTCAAAGACAATTGATATGTAGGAATTGTCTTACTGGATCAGAACTGGCATCCATCTTGTTTCATAAGCTATTTCCAGCTGTAGCTTCCATCAGATGTTTCCACTGAAGACTAAGAACATCACATTAGGCAAATACGAGAGAATCTTCCTCTCATCAGATCTCATTCTGATCTAATAGAAAATGACTTAAACCCATGAGTGTGAGGTTTCAAGTCCCTTCAGAAAATGTTTTTATCATTACGTAAAAGAACTCTGGATATCATGCTAAATTTCTCATCTCAATGACTTCTTATGGCAATGAGTGCCAAAGTTCAATTACATGTGTAAAAATAAGTATTTCTTCATTTTATCAGCTTCTGATTTCCAGCCCTATATCATCATTGAATGGTCCATTATTCTTGAGTTATGACTAAAAAAGAAAAAATCCTGCTTTCCATTGCCTAGGCCATTCATAGAAAAAATCAGACACTCCCACAAACAACAAATTCTTAACCATGATTCAGTCTGTCCATGAAAACATGCACAGCACAGTCCAATACCATGGCTCAGTCTCTGAGGCTTTGCAGATTTGTAGAGGGGTCAAGCAAGATTTTGTGATTTCCTTGAACTTTATTAAGGATTTTCTCTTTGTTACTGAAACAAGCTTTCAATTCCTCCACTGAGGAAATCTCACAAGATACCATGGAAAATGATTCAGTCTTATGAGTCCTAAATCTAAAACCAAGATTCAGGAGACCCTTACCCAACATCTGCAGAGCTCAAATTTATTTTCAAATTTGACTGTTTTGCTTCAGGACTAAATAAGGACTTTGTATTTTTCTCTCATTACAACAGGTGATTTGACTTCATCTTCCTCTGTATGCTGTTCCCAGTGTTTGAATCTTTACAACTGCTTTGATTTGCTGTTACAGTGTAACCTGTTCCCATGACCTACACTTCCCTACATTTATTTCTGCCCATTCTGTGAGTTCCCACATCTTCAAAGCATCTGAAAAAGTGGAATTTTCTCCCACAAAAGGTCATGATAAATCAATCTGGCAGTCTTTAAGTGCTACAGAACCCTTTGTTTTTCTCTCTAGTTCCGTGGTTCCCAACATGTATCCCACGGACTACTGGTGGTCCATGAGGGTACTGCAGGTGGTCCATGAGGGGGCAAAAGAAAGAATTACTGTAGGTAAATGTAATGTGACAAGTGCAATGTTTGTGAGTGATCATAAATTATTAGAAATAGTTGCATTTTTAATACCCCTTGATATACAAGTTTGACTCCTGTCAGTCATAGGCTACATTAAAAATTATTAAACAGCTTGCTTATATGGTGGTCCACAAAACCTTTTGATGACAATACATAAAGAAAAAGGTTGGGGACTGCAGTTTCCACAAAATCTAATGAGAACATTTGCTGCCTCTCAGAGCATACCCATGATCTCTCGAGACTGAAGCATACCAGAGACAGACCAGACCATTCATTATTTTGTACTTTTAACACATTCTTTCTTAGTCTTCTTCTGTCTTAAACAAGCAATCCACAATCATTCCAGTCTCTCTTTATATGATTGTTTTTCCAGGCCTTTGACTATTTTCATCAGTCATTTCTGAACCTCCTTTAATTCTGCAGTACCCTTGTTGGAGATGCAGTTTCTACATACAGTTTTCAAGATGAGGCCACAGCACTGGTTTATATAAAACCAGTATAATAATCTCCACGGTGTTTCTACCCCATTCCATGTTTTGTGACATCTTGTTTGCCCACATCTGTCCACTGAGTGTACGTGTTCATGGACTTGTCTGCAGTGCCATCTGATAAAAAGAGTTTTGGTTGACTAATGACGCCAGGCCAGATTTTTTCATCATCTTTAGGTGTCTGATGATGCCACTTTTCCCATTCCTAGTGCATATCTCTTACTGTCAATTAGGCACCTAAATAGTTTGGAAGATCTGGGCTTAAGCCACATCCCTTTCTAGTTTAGGTATGTCCCCACTCAGCTTGCTGTCTTCTGAGGATTTCACCTATAGATGATTATCTCAGGGCTAAGCACCTCACTAGCCAGATGGGTGCATATGGTTTATACCTCAGTACCTATTTTGATTAGGCTCCTATGTGCTTTTTAAAACACCAGTATGCACCTATTTGTACCTTTAGGGAACTAAATAACTAAGTGTCTGGCCCTGAGAGTGCAATACTGCACACAGTTCCATTTGACTAACTGGAAACTTGACTCCTGTAAACAGCCCCATTTATGGATAGTTGATTTTCCCCAAACTGCCACTGTCTGATTACATTTCAATTATGCCTTTAGATGAACAACTCCTTCCTCACTCTTGCCCTACTCACAACAAAAAGGAGGACCAAAAAAAATACCACAATCACCTATGATGGGAAGAAACGACTGAAGAAAATTCAGTTTTCAACCACTAAAAACTTTGCCTTAAAAAAAAAAAAAAGTTTCTCTAGTTCTATTGCAGTCACATGAATAAGTGTTTTTAGGATCAGACCCTGAATAAGCATGGCAGAATTTAGATAAATAATATTTAACACTGCCATATCATGGCACATTTTGAAAATATCAGGGAAATATTAATGTTAATAAATTTGCCCCCACATGGCAGAGATTTCATTAGATCAGCTATTTTCATGACATTTTTATCATCTCAAGTTGAAATATGGAGAAAAACTTTGTTCATGCAACTAATCTGTCAGTCAGAATTTAGTGGATCTAAGGAATGGGGCAATATACTAGGACTCAAGAGATTTGGGCTAGAACCTTACTTTTTTGCTCTGTTCTTTTAATGAAAGCTGAGAGTCTCCTACAACCATCAGATTCCATGAGCTGAGGCTTTAAGAAAACACTAAATATCAAACTGTGAGAGTTGTCAATGCTGCTATGCTTGTTACTGTATGGGAAACCAGACACACTTTAGAGCTGACCTGGAACTAAATGCACAAGGGCCATTTAGATCTCAGCATGAAAATTAAAGTATACCCAGAGATCATGTTCAGACTAGAATGAATAAAGACATGAAGGTTCCTCCCAGCTGCTGCCCTGCATTGGTACAAGGAAGAAGAGGCCAAACTCATACAGACCTATTTGAATACCAGAAGAGAAAGCAGAAGAGTGGGAAGGATCTCAATTACCCCTGGTACAGAGTGGACCCAGGTGCTTGTTGTTTTATGAAAGGATCCCTCAGGATCTAGAGATTTGCACAGTCTGTCCTCTGCAAACCCTTCTTCACTGTCTCTCCAAAAGGATTGGAGGATTTCTGAGCCAGTTGCTTTCAGCAGGTCTCTCTGGGTGCCATAGCGGAAAAGTAGTGAATCTGAAAAACCTCGATTTCTCCTATATTGTTGCATATGCTTGTTGCTGTCTGGTCAAGTGAAAAGGACCCTATTACAACAAACCCTGTCATAGGCTGCTTTGTCTTATGTAAACCCATTAGCTTCTCAAACATCAGGCAGAGACTCCTGCTGGCTTCCTATTTTGATCTGGCTCTACTCACATGAATAAGGTTATTATTCAATGTAAGTGTTCAAGAGTTGAATCCTCAAGATTTACAAAAAGGCCACTCTTTATTGCATATAATGTCAAGTCTGTTTGACCAAAAAAACCCCAAACCCTCCTTTAATAAGTAAACAATCTGCCATTTTGAAACTTCACAGGTTTCTAATGAGGGTTTGTCTTCACTCACCCATGTGTGCACTTTGAAATTCATCAGCTTTGCAAATTCACCATATTTCAACAAAACTCAATAAATAAATGAAAATATTTGAGTAAAATCAGAAGTTTCAGTGCTTTACATGAAAAAATAAAAGGTGGATCATTTTGAAACATTTGAAATACAATGCAGAAAATCTGTACTGCATTAAAAATAGTTCACATCTGCAAAGTCCAATCAAAATTGAGGCCCCACTGGGCAAAGCACCTAAGAAACAGGTGCTGCCCCAAAGAGCTAACAATTTAACAGGTTAGACAGAGAAAATCCTGGAACACTGAAGTGCTTCACTCAGGACTCCACAACTGCTCAGTCACTGAGCCAGGAACAGCACCCAAATCTCCCAAGTCCTAGCCCATTGCCATTTTCTCAGGTCCACTAAGTTTGAGTTGTTCCTATAACTAGCTCATAACCTCCTGCCAACTGTTCCAGGGGCAGTTTCTCTAAAAGCCCCAATTTTCTCCTAGCTGACTTCCCTTTTTAATTGTAACTAGCCCAATTCATCAACTTAACTTAAAATAAACCAATCAAACTTTAACCTGCCCCCCAGCTTGTAGCTGTTCTTTACCACCTTGTAAAGGTCATAGCAAGCTGCTATTTGCCCCATTTGCTTTCTGTTCTCCTTCCTTTATAACTGGGCTTGTTTTCCATATGGGTCCCACCTGAGACAGCCTACCTCCGTGACTGGCAGTACTGGCAGCTGTGCTGAGGTGTGGTCAGTCTGGTTGTCTCTAAGCAGGGAAGAGTCTCCACTGCCTGTACTCAGCACAGGAGTTATAAAGCCTATTTCAATCCCCCTTTGAAGAAACCATACTGGAGATGTTTCTGTGAGGGGTGTAGTGGAAGGATATGGTGCATTGTATTTTCAGGGAAGATTTTAATGTGGATGTTTAAAGTTGGGTTTATATGCCTATTTTTAGGCCCCTATAAAATGCCCTGATTTTCAAAATTGCTAAGCAGCCATCTGCTAGGTACCCAGCCTGCATTCAACTCAAAAGTTGCTGCTGAACATTCAGCAGTTTTGAAAAACAGGGTACTTATTTAGTTAGGTGAACTATGGACCCCAAGGTGGGTGAACAAAACTCTCGTATGTGTGTAAGCTTCTTGGGGCAGGGACCATTTTCTGTTCTATGTCTGTACAGCATCTAACACAGTGGGGACCTGGTTCATGTCTAGGGCTCCAAAGTACTATTGTAATAATACTTAATGGTATTTTATTATCAGTTTAATGGATTTGGCAATTGCATCATCTAGATGAACTGGAAAATGTTACTCCATGTCTAGGCACCCACGTTGAAATATCTGAATCTCAGTATTCTTGCCCTTTTCATTTTTTTTTCCCTAGTTGTATTTATTTATTCCTTTCAGCACAGGCAGCCTCAGCACATTGGGACATGATGGGTGAAACAACCCCACTGCCTTCATTGACAGTGTTTAATGTTACTTTCCTTTTCTTTCTTGCTTATACCTGTGCTACCTAAAAAAGAACACCCAGGTTCAATGAGTGACAAATCATTACAGACCATACAGTGTAATTAAAAAAGCACAGCCATTGATCAGCTGGGAGCTAAACCTGAGACAAAAAAGTAAGAGACCCAGAATAGCTGGCAAAACTTCTCATCGAATCTGTCTGAAATGGAAGATGTTCTCCCTGCAGGCATAGAGCGCGGCCCATTGTGCATTTCCATTAGAGATACACACTGACTCAGAGCATGCCATTGATGCTGGCCTATTTATGAAAGGCTGTTGAAAGAGGCTTCGGAGTTAATTGAAAAGAGCTGTTTCTGAAGCAAAGTAACTTCAAACAACACAGCTCTGAACTGTGTTTTAGTGGAGTGGAAATCAGGGAATTTACCATATTGTGCATGAAATCAAAATGGATAACATGAAATGAAAGAAGCATTGACACTTGCTGAGATAATTCTTTCTCTTTGTCTGTCTTTCTCTTTCTCTCTCCCTCTAAATATTTAGTTACTTAATGGGCAGGTCACAGAATAGCTAAACTTTGGACTGATTACAGCAGCCTCTGTTATGTTCAATCAGCATTTTCATTATGCCTCCATTTTAAAAAATGTACAATACAAGCTGCATACAGAAACTGTCACACTTGGTACTCAATAAACACACAACACAAGGTCTTAAAGGGAGACTTGTCAAGTGGATTTACGTTGAAAGGCCCTGATTCAAGCAAAGCATCATAAAATGTGCTTTAACGTGTTCTTTTTAGTAACTCTGACTATATTATGGAACTTAAATTTACACCTAAATTTAAGCATGTATGTAACCTCTTTCCTGAATCACGGCCTTATGCACATACATAACTTTAAGCATGCCCTTAAGGACATTCCCGTTAAGTTCCAAAGGGGCAGCAGTGTTAGTCAAGTTCAGTAAAACAAACAAGCAGTCCTGTGGCACTTAAAGTCTAAAAAATCTTTTAATTGCATGAGCTTTTGTGGGAGAAAATCCCACTTAAGTAGTTTACTGAACTATGGGCCAAACGCCATTCTGTTATTGAGAAAAAGCAGTTTTGCAAATCTAAATAGAAAAAGAAATGAGCTTGTTGAATTTATTTTTGCGTTTAATTTCTCTTCCAAGGGCTTAAAGAGTGGAGAGAAGGAATGCAATCATTGCCCCCTAAAGTTATATGAATTTAGACAATAATATATTTGTGCAGAAGGGAGAAAGTCTGAGTAAGGGTAACCGAATCTGGCCTATCTAATACTTTCTATCTAGGATAATCCCTAATCTCAGTGGATCTATTTAGGAAATAAAATGCTAAGTGCTGTGAGTACCTACAGCTAGTCAGAAACTGGAATTTCTATGCTGTGGGAAATTCTAACTTTCAAAATCTGTTTTCATCCCAAATCAGGGTGAAAAGTTAAAATGTCATCATTTTTTTTTCATGTACTGTTGTGCCCAGCTTGGTCCCAGGATATTATAAAAATATGATGAAGAAGTATCTTTTACCGGACTAACTTCTGTTGGTAAGTGAGCTGAAGAACTCTGGCTATGGTCACGCATAAACTGTTATTTCAAAATAAGTTATTTCGAAATGAGTTATTTTGAAGTAAAGTCCTTATTTTGAAATAAATTAATTCAGATTAAGAAAATGTTGCTTCAAATTAAGGGAAAGCCTGCTATTGAAACCGTTGTTATTTCAAAAAGGTTATTTCAAAATAAAGCTGTTTGGACATGTTGTTTTGAAACAACATGTCCGAACGCCGTTGTTTCGAAACAACCATTTTGAAACAACGGCTATTTCGATTTCCTGCTAGGTTTTACTGTTTTGGAATAACAGCCATTATTTTAAAACAACGGGACCCATTGTTTCAAAATAACAGTACATTGTGTGAACATAAGAATTTTTATTTCGAAACAACGGGTGTTGTTTCAAAATAAAACTGTCATCTGAACACAGCCTCTGTGTAAGCTTCAAAACTTCTCTCTCTCACTGGCAGAAGCTGGTCCATCAAAGGATATTACCTTACCCATCTTGTCTTGGTAAAACTTCCTGAAGAATGAAAATTCCAAAAATGTTCACCTGGGAAAACTGAAATTAGCTAATCAAAATATTTCACATCAAAGTATTACAACATAATATTAAATATAATGTTAAATATAAAATTAAATGTATCATTGATTATAAATTAATTTAAACCGGCCAAGAAAGTAAGAAAGAAGTTCTCAATTTCAAGCCCTTAACAGTTTTTCTTTTGAAAATTTAATCAAAATTGAAACCTTCCTGTGTAACATTTCAATTTTCATGAAACAGCATTTTCTGACAGAGAAATGTGCAATCCCCTTTTTTTTTTTACTATTTCTGTGAATAACTGTCAGTCTCTTAGTAAAAGTAATCAAATAGTATTGAAATTGGAACACATTTCTTTCCATTTTAACAGTTGAAATAATTATTTATTTTGTCATACTATTGTGAAGAGTCATGTATTACATGGTACAAAGTTCACTGTGCCAAAGGCCCCCATTATGACTAATAAAAGAAGACCCAAACAACATGAATTTATTTACCTTTACAGCACCCTTTTCATCATAAGAAAATATTATTAGCCCTTGTTATAGAAATGGGGAATGAGGCACAAACAGACTAAGGATCTGATAAAATCCCTATAGAAATCAACAGAAAGATCCAAATCCAGCCAACTATTATCATGCCACCCAAGCAAGCCTTCCCTTGTGATTAGATTAATAGTCTCTTGCATGAAAAATCATAACAACATTCAGGTTACTCCCAGTCCCAAAAAACCATTCACTTACCAAGGTCAATTGTGCCACAGCTCTCAAACCAATGCCTGTATCAATCCTATACTACTAACTAAAGATCGATTAACTAAGAACAAGAAATAAAGTAGTTATTTACAAGATTAAAACAGGCAAATGTTCGCACATGAATGAGATGCAGTCCTAGGTTCCAAACGGTAATAGTAGCTGATATAAATGAAAGCTCGGTATGTCCTTAGGTTAACCCAAGCTAAGCAGCTCAGGAATTCCTTGCTTATGCTTAGAAATATCGCACTCCCTGAATTCCAAGCAGCCTAAAGAAATATAGCTCCTTCTTAAAAGGCATTTTTATTCCCTTCCCACAGAATTCAAACTGATGGAATAAGTTTACATCTCTTCTTCCTGGGGTGTGTATGGAGGGAGGGAGCGAGGGAACAATCAACAAAGTCTTTGCCCTTTGATGTTTCACTATGACTCATTTTTCCCCCATTGGCCTTCTTGTGTGCAGGACCAACACTTTACACTAATTAATGAATCTTTCCCGTTTGACAAGTTATACAATTTCACAGTTCCAGAGGGGTATCCATGTTCGTCTATTTCAGAAAAAATAAACAAGGCATCCTGTGATATTTTTAGTGACTAACAGATATATTTATCACATAAGCTTTTGTGGGTATAATTCCACTTCATCAGATGCATGAAATGGAAACTACAGTATGTAGGTAAATGTAGAAATGCAGAAAAGAGTAAGTCACAAGGTCAATTCAGATTTTTTCAGTAAGTCAAGCAAGTTGTTTTGATTCAAAGAGTGGGGAGCAATTGATAAGGAGGGTGAGAATGTGAATCACCTTTGGTAATGAGTTAGCCATTCCAGGTCCCTATTCAAACCTAGTCTGACAGTGTCAAATTTGCATATGAATTCCATTCTACAGTTTCATGTTGAATCCTGTTTTTAAAGTTTTTTAAACAATGACACAAGTTTACAATGCAAACACTCAGTATAAATTTACACCATGGGCTACAGGTGTTACAAGTGAGATCAGTACATGCAGCATCCTACAGGCATTCCATGAAGTGACAAACACTAATTACATTCATATCAACTTATCTGTTTTAACCATGCTAACACATGTTCAGTGTTCAATGAGGCTAGGGGTCTTGATATAAGCTGACAGCTGGTCTGCCAGCTTCACAGCCAACTCTCATGATTTTATTGGGTATCTGCCATATTTGGAAGTTTTCTTAAAACTCCAGCCCCTGGAGTCAGGTGATTTTGAAGGAATCGTTTTTGTCCTTTAAAAAGAAAACTCAAAACACCTGTTTTCTTACCTCATAGTTTAAAGACAAAGTCTGAAAATAAGACTACAATATATCCTAAAGGCTCTGAAATTAGAAATTAAGAAACAAACTAAAAAGAGTGAGCAAATAAACATTTATTATTTTAAAAATGTCATAATTATCCTATCACTCATGATTTTTCAGGGTCTGGATCATGAATTTTGAACACTTGTAGCTGACAATACTGCTCTAACATGTGCTTAAGTTTACACTTGAACTTGATAGATGCTCAGCACCTCTGAGAAATCTGGCCATTTTTTAAAACCTGAATATGGATTTAAGTGACTGACTTTACACTATTAAAATTTTGGCCTGTAAAATTAATCTTTAAAGCACCTCTGTGGTTTAGGCAAGTAAACTTACAGTTTAGGCAAATAGGTACAGACATTAAAGGTGCAATATTCCAAAGTCCTTGGCATTGGCCTAGCTGCGCTTCAATAGGAATGGAGGTAGATTGAAGCTGAACCTTTTGTTAACCCCATCCTGGGTGATTTTCTTAAGACTCTGGTATAAAATTGTGGCAGAGCCAGAACTCAGGAAGTCTTGACATTAAGACTTGTGCTCCAACCACTACCTCATACTTCTTCAGAAAAACTAGTCACAGCTTGAGCAGAAAAAGGAAATGCCATACATTTCATAACAGACTTTCAGCTTAGTAGTTGATTTAAAAGTTGTTTAAGTATCAGAGGACAAGTGGGTCCTGCATGTAGCTCTACTGGTTTTAGTGGAACCTTGGGAGGCTGATCTGAAGGGGAAAGGTGTCCAAGAGAGTTGGGTGCATTTTAAAGAAACCCTGCTAAGGGCACAGGAAGATATAATTCCGATAAGGAGAAAGCACAGCAAATGTGCAAAGCGCCCACTGTGGCTTAACAGAGAGCTCTGCACTGAGCTGAAGCATAAAAAGGACGCTTACAGGAAGTGGAAGCTAGGACAGATGACTAAAGAGGCATATAAAGACATTGCTCGGGACTGCAGGAATAAAATCAGAAAGGCCAAAGGACAAATGGAGTTGCGACTAGCAAGGGATGTGAAGGATAACAGGAAGGGGTTCTACAAGTATATCAATAACAAGAAGAGGATCAGGGATGGTGTAGGTCCCTTACTGAATGGGGCAGGCATCCTCGTGACAGAGGATGAGGAAAAAGCTGAAGTGCTCAATGCTTTTTTTACTTCAGTTTTCACAAGCAGGGTCAGCTCCCAGCCCACTACGCTAGGTACGGTAGACTAGGGAGAAGAAGAGAGGCCCTTGGTGACAGAAGGTCAGGTTAGGGACTGCTTAAAGAAACTAGATGTGCACAAGTCCATGGGGCCGGATGAACTGCATCCAAGGGTGCTGAGGGAGCTGGCTGATGAGATAGCAGTACCGTTGGCCATTATCTTTGAAAACTCGTGGCGAACAGGGGAGGTGCCAGAGGACTGGAAAAAAGCAAATATAGAGCCTATTTTCAAGAAAGGCAAAAAGGAGGATCCAGGGAATTACAGACCTGTCAGCCTCACCTCAATCCCTGGAAAAATCATGGAGCAGCTTCTCAAAGAATCCATCCTGAAACACTTGGAGGAAAATAGAGTAATCAGGAACAGTCAGCATGGATTCACCAAAGGTAAATCATGCCTGACCAACCTCATTGCCTTCTATGATGAGATGATTGGATTTGTGGATGCGGGAAGAGCCGTTGATGTGATATACCTTGACTTTAGCAAGGCTTTTGATACAGTTTCCCACAGCATTCTCATTGGCAAATTAAGGAAGTATGGGTTAGATGCGTGGACTGTAAGGTGGATAGAAAACTGGCTAGATTAACGGTTTCAGCGTGTAGGAATCAATGGCTCCATGTCAAGTTGGCAGGCAGTAACAAGTGGTGTGCCCCAGGGGTCGGTCCTGGGGCCAGTTCTGTTCAATGTTTTCATTAATGATCTGGATGATGGGATAGATTGCACACTTAGTAAGTTTGCAGATGATACCAAACTGGGGGGAACAGTAGACACCCTAGAGGGCAGGGACAGGATTCAGGGAGACCTAGACAAATTGGAGCAGTGGGCCAAGAGGAATCTCATGAGGTTCAACAAGGACAAGTGTAAAATCCTGCACTTGGGACGAAAAAACCCCATGTACTGCTACAGGCTGGGGAGTGATCAGCTAAATAGCAGCACTGGAGGAAAGGACCTGGGAGTCATGGTGGATGGGAAGCTGGATATGAGTCAGCAGTGTGTGCTTGCTGCCAGAAAGGCCAATGGCATACTGGGCTGCATCAGAAGAAGTGTTGCCAGCAGATCGAGGGATGTGATCATTCCCCTCTATTCTGCACTAGTGAGGCCACATCTGGAATACTGTGTCCAGTTTTGGGCTCCCCACTACAAAAAGGACATGGACAAATTAGAGAGAGTCCAGAGGAGGGCAACCAAAATGATCAAAGGGCTGGAGCACAAGCCCTATGAAGAAAGACTGAAGGAACTAGGCTTATTTAGCCTGCAGAAGAGAAGACTGAGGGGGGATTTGATAGCAACCTTCAACTACTTGAAGGGTTGCTCCAAGGAGGATGGAGCTCGACTGTTCTTGGTAGTAACAGAGGGCAGAACGAGAAGCAATGGTTTCAAGTTACAGCTGGGGCGGTCCAGGCTGGATATTAGGAGAAACTTCCTTACTAGGCGAGTGGTGAAGTATTGGAATAAGCTGCCTAGGGAGGTGGTGGAATTTCCATCTCTGGAGGTGTTCAAGGCCCAGCTGGACAAAACCCTGACTGGGATGATCTAATGGGAGTGGTCCTGCTTTTTTTGGCAGGGGGTTGGACTAGATGACCTCGTGGGGTCCCTTTCAACCCTATGATTCTATGATTCTGTGAATTTGGGTCCTAAAATTCTGATTATTTGCTGAAAACACTAAATCTTTACAGACTGATCAGTCATGAATCACACCACAAGTGCAATAAATTATGGTCTTCCAGCCAAGATGCAATAAAGATATGAATTAAAGCTTTAGCATGCTTTGGAGACAACAGTGGTCATAAGCTTGTTATGTCTTGTGATGACAGAATGAGGTCTTGGTGATGTGACTGCATGGACTATCACCTTGGGATTGTCATTGTCCCAAGCTTAGAAGCCTTGGTAGCCAGCTGTACAGTGCTCCCATCAAAGAGAATGCATCATTGTTCAGGAGCTAGGTGGTAGCAAACCAAAATGACCTGTGTTTTCTCAGAGTTTAACTTCACGAAAAAATTCAGACTGAATGTCACCTAGTCATTTAACTGAATCAGAAATTAGTTCCCTAGGGTCAACTGAGATCGAAACATAAACCTGAGTATATTCAACATAACAATGTTAGCTGAAATTATGCCTCTGAATGATAGCACCTAATAGAAGCATAGGGCAAAGTTTCCCTAAAGAGATATTAGAAAAACGTGCTGCCTTTTCAATAGACTTTGATATTGGGCTACATGCTGTTTGCATATTTCAAAGTGAACTGTAAGACCAGATGATTTTTACACATTTACCAGCCTCTGACCTTCAGATTCCATTACCCTTCATCAGTAAACCAAAAACATTAATGAAACAAAGCAATTATAAACCTGTGAAGATGGGACCAATTATAGTGTCATTTATGAGTGTAGAAATATACACATCTACTCTCATGTTCAAAGAGACGGTGGACTCATCAAAAGCTGACTTCAGGGTCAGCTTTCACATCAGGGTATAGTATTTACACAATATTGTAATTCCCCCCCACACACACACACACTTTCCTCTGGAACCTCTATCATTAGCTATGGTCAGAAACCAAATGGAAGACTAGACATCATATCGATCTACTGAGCTCCTATATGCCAATTCCTATGTTGCTAGATGGGATCTGGAAATAGTAGTAGGCGGTTTGGCAAGATCCAGTAGATGGCAAAATCAGCAAACAATATAGCAGAGTTGATTGTCTCAGAGAAGGTGTGCACATAATAAATGTGTGATCTGTAATGTTTTTAAACTGATTACTGGATTTTTCATAGCCTGGAATTAAGACCAAGAGAGATCACAAAGTCTCAAATGTGTTCCTTACTGTTGGTGCTGAATATGCTGGGAGAGCAAGGAGAAAAGCCTCCAGCATAGACATACATTTTCATGTGAGGGAATCTGAAGGGGATATTAAAGTGAATATTAAAATCACCCAGAATAACCTTAGAAACCAATTCTGACATCAGCTCTGAAAACTCAATAGTAAATTCATGACTGAATATAAATAAATGGTACCCTGTTTATTTAATAGGCAAGCCAGATTTTTAAAGGTTTTACAGAGAAAATTTAGTTCATCATTATTTGGGCCAGTTGTTTATTATGGCAAAAAACAGAAGTCATTTTTCTTTTAAAGAACAATTTTTTTTTCAATTTAGTGTTAAGTTAGTTCACAGGAAATTTTTAAAAGGGCAAAGGGAAAATGGAAAGTTATTTCTTCTACCCCTTGGGCTATTATCAGTTAGTTGAAGGAAGGGCAGTGTCCCTGGACATAGATATAAAAGCTGATCTACAAAGTTAGAAGCACAGAACAAGATTTATTTGGCAAAATTTTTAACTATAGTGAAGAAAAGAGATTTTTCCACCTTCTCCTGCTTCTGCATCCACAGGTCTTTCTCTAGCCCTAAGAGTTGGTGGGCACAAGAGGATGAGAGGCTAAAGCATCCAACTAATGAAATTATTCCTTTAGTCAAATGTTAGATTATGATAGCCAGGGCCTTCAGCTCAACTTGTGTTGGGGACTCATGTAGGGATTCATTGCAGATTGGGAAAATCTGTTCTTGCATGTGTAGATGCATTGTGAAACACCCTCTGCATAACCAAACTATATGAATAGTCACTGATGAACCATCTCCAAAACATGTGGAGTCTGAATATCTACTGAACTGATGAGAAGCCTCACCAAGCACCATGTAACCCTCTGCCCTCCCACAGCATTAACAGCTTTGGGAACCCAGGGTGGGCTTGATGTTCTGTACGAAAGATGTTCTTATGCCCAGGACTGGATTTTGGTGTTCAGAGGCCCTAGGCGCTTTCACTCTGAAATGTGCAAAAAGAGGGGTAAACACCAATTGAATTACGTCAATTGACATGATACACTTTAAACTATTCTAATGCTAAACCACATGATTTTCCTCATTTTTCCTTATTTTTTCCCTCCTTCGTAGTCCCTAAAACTTTTGTAGGCCCTAGGCACTGTGCCTACAATGCCTAATAGGAAATCAGGCACTGCTTATGCCAAATGTGCAGAAGAACGGGTAGCAGAGAGGGAAGAGATACCATTTTGCACAATGAGTGAAAGAGCTCTGTTTCACTGTGAAACTCTCGCAAAAGGAAAGAGCACTGCTTTGCTTACCTGTGTTCAAAATTGTAAGCTCTTTGGAGCAGGGACTATATCTTTGTCTTTATCTACGAGACCTACCACACTTGGGCTCTAGTCTCACCTGGGGCTTCTCAGTGTTACAGTGATATAGATAAATCTGAATGCCATAGGTGTAGAAGAAACTAAGGTAGCAACCACAATTCATGTAAACTGAACTTTATTTATATTTATTCATTTATTTTTAAGAAAGAGGTTAGAATAGTTACAGACAACAGTGTTAAAAACAGGCCACTGTTCTACCAACATCATACTACGCAGTTAACTTGTTAACATAAGTAGAAATGACGAGTTTCAAAAGGGTAGTTGTGTTAGTTTAGTTCAGCAAAATAAACATCATGCCACAGGATTCCTTGGTTTTATAAGCAGAAATGTTGCTTAACTGAAATATGCTGGAGGCCATCAATCACAATGAAGACATACACCCTCCTCTTAATCTTGGGGTATTGTTCTTAGTGGGTAAAATTCATTGCTGTGAAGAAGACCAATGTAAGTCCTGTGTACTCGGGCTTCAGAACAGGTCATTAAGTGGTGCTTAGAACTTGGGCTCATGAATTTTCCCCTTTGACACCCTTTAAAGTTGTATGAAATGATTAAAGGCAATATAGGCAGCCCTGCACTATTACTGATATTTAAAAAACCAAGAATGGAACAATATTTAAGTCCTCACCCCTGTATTTCTCCTGTTTTGTTGATTGGAGACTGCAATAAATAGTAATAGAATATTTTACACTATCTTCATTATCTCTATTCCCCAGCTTCCTCCTCTTTTGCTTTTCCCTGTTTGTTCACAGCTCACAGACTTCCTGAAAGGTGTACAATGTTGTTGACAACTGATTAGTTATTCTTATAAATGATGATCTCAAAACAGCAGAGGGAAAATAACAAATCTTTTTTGGTCCTCAACAGTTGTCTAAGAAGGGCTAGAAAAATAGAAAAAGAAAACAGATTTCAAATGAATGCACCAAGTTAGTTAAGAATTAGCTCAAAAGCAAAGAATATTTACAGATATTCCAGGCTGTTAGTTTTGAGAAATTATTGTTTTAAATAAATGCAATATTTTCACAGATAGCCTGATCACAGAAAATCAGATAAAAATTAAGTAAATGCTTCATTACTATTTATGATTAGATTGAAAACTGGCTGCCTCTGAAAATAAGGGCCAATGGGAAATTCTGGGTTTTGGATGGAGAAATTTTACATTTAGCAAAGAGAGTGGAGAAATTGCTAACCTGCAGCTCATCACCACTAGAAGCAGAAGAAAGCACTGGATGCATCTGGATCATATATTTCAAATGCTAACACACAGACTCCTACATGATATCAAATGGGAACCAACTTGTTTGAGGAAATGAAGGCACCGAAAAGAAACCTTAAGAAGCACCCTCAGCAGGGAGGTCACAACAATCAGTCTTAATGCCACAGAGCAGAATGAAACAGCAGCTTAATGACAGAAAAGGGTGGAGCAGACTCATTTCCATCCTGTCTGCAAACACTGGTGTGAGAAAAATGTAATAAATAAATAGCAATAATCTACGATGATTGCATGTTAGTTATTTCTCTGTGCAATATACATGTCTATACCAAACCATCTACATTTCCCAATGACGAGCACACAGAAACATTAATATGGGTATGTTTCTTTTCAACTAACTATAATTCTTCAGATGCTGATTTTCTGTGATATTATCCATTTCTTCTACCTTTAGCCTGAAGGGTTAATCATGACTCCTTTCAGAACCGCTGCCAAGTTTACTACTGTTTCATAGCAGTAGGTGAGTAATATACTATTTCCCTCTTCTGCCCACCAAGACAGTTTTTTTTTTAAAGTTAGAGATAAGAAAAAGGCTAAATTAAAATCAGGGCAATGTGCTAAGGGTAGTGCTCCTTCCAATAACCTGACTTTCAGAAACACACCCTAAACATTATGTTTGAGTATCAGTGACATTAAGATTAGAACAAGACCATTCTTCCAGCTGCCTTGGAAGGGACCTCAGATACAGTGCAGCTAGGTCATATTTTTAAATTTAAGGTTGCAAACAGTCTTTAAAGAAAGTTTCTCTATGCCTCTAGATATCATTGAACAATTGGTGATCAGAGACAGATCTTCAGCTGCTATTGACTGGTGTAATTCCATTGATATGTCCCAACATCTCTTCTTCCTATAAAACAAACAAGGAGTCCTGTGGCACTTCTAAAAGACTAACAAATTTATTTATCACATGAGTTTTTGTGGCAGAAAATCCCACTTCATCAGATGCTTTGAAGATAGGGAGAAGGAGGGATTTTCTTCCATGAAAGCTCATGTGATAAATAAATTTGTTAGTCTTTAAAAATGCCAGAAGACTCCTTCTTTGTTTGGCTGAACTAGATGAAGATGGCTACCCCTTTGGAACTCTTCACATGAAGTTGTCCATATTTAGAACTGATGTCAAACCAAAGTTAATTAAGCTTGCTATGTGTTCAGGCTTTTTTTTTTTTCATTTGCATTTCAAAGCCAGGCTTATTACCAGAAATAAAACTACAAAAATATCTTGCAAAAGATGAGCTGTATTTTCAGCTAAATCCAGAAGCAGATCTACAAGAAACCACCACTTTGTGATATGTTGTTATACACAGTTTGAATATATGCAACTAGTTTGATTTGCTGAAATAATCTGACCTAATGCAGTGAAATGTAACCACAGGATCTATCTTTCCCTCCCATATTCTAAGGGTTTTTTTTCAGTGTAAGTTATCTCCGCTTTCTGGCACCTGACAAAGTGGAACTTCACCCACAAAAGTTCATGCAAAAAAGTCTTTAAAAGTTCCACAGAAGTGCTTGTTTATTTTGGTGAACTAGACTATCATGGCTACCTTTTTGGATCTTTCCACCAAATTTCCTGCTTGGTTTTATATGAGAAAAGTTTTGAGACTGTGGCCTCTAACACAAATGGTAGAATTGGCAAATGGAAGATAACTTGCTGATACAAACTAAGCACAAATATGGTTCCTGTGTTCTTAGCTTGTCTGTTATATAGGTCAAACCATATGTAAAGGTGTGCATAGTGATTTTCTACATGCTCAAATAAAGACTAAACTGAGGTCTCTTTGAAAATTGAATCCAGAATGTTTGGATAGTCTGGTTAAATGTTAGACATAGCTGTCTGTAGAAGAATGGTGCTATGCTTAAAAAACTGCATTGGGACTACGGAGAACTGGTTTTAATTCCTGACTCTCCCACAAGCAATGTGTCTGACCATGTGCAAGTCAATTAATCTTTGTCTTTAAAGTCCCCAAGATAATAACAAACCTTCCTTTCTCTCTTCTTTTGCGTATCTTTTCCATTTAAATAGCAGGGTCTCACAGGCAAAGACTGTCTCTATGTTGGAAGAGTGTTGACTACGATGGAGCTCTGGCCTTGGCTGGGTCCTTGGTGCTACCGTCATTTGAAAATCAAATGATTAAACTTAACTGCCCTGTTTGTTCCCACTTGTGCTCTACCATGCCCATAAATAAAGTCCTTTCTCTGTTCTACAGTCAGTGGGTCAAGCTGTGATGAAAAGCTTTGATGGTCTTTTGGTTCATTGTCCAATGTGAATTTACAAAAGACTAAACTGGACTTAATAAAAAGAGATATGGTATATCTAAGTGCTCTGGAAGCATGAATGCAGGTGAACACGAAATGGACAGCAATTCTTCTGATGCCACTGCTGAAAGCTGTTTCAGGTGTGTGGATTTTGTTCTAAAAGAGTTTGACAATCTTGAAGGACACTTTTGAACAAGAACATAGAGAACTTCATCATGCACTTAAAATGCTACTAGGAATGGGATGCACTTTCTGGAAGAAATAACTGACAACTTCATTATATTGCATGACAACTTGACATGAAGCAAAAAAAAAAAAAATCATTGAGCACGGCGCCAAAGTTATTGAGAAGAATGTACATCAGGTTCAGAGTAACTGGCTCTTATCTAGTGCTTTCATCAGTAGATCTCAAAGGGAAGAGCCATACCATTATTTCTATTTTACAGATGGGGAAATTGATATTAGATGTGTAGTAACTTGTCCAAGGACACTCAGCAAGCCAGTGGTAGAATCAGGAATAAAATCCAGAGCTTTTAGGTCCCAATGCAGTGTTCTGTCCTCTAAGGAGGAGGACTCTATTGGCTAGAATCTCTCTTAAAATGTAGGATGCTTTGGTAAAATTAGAAAAGTGCCTTAATTGATCTTACATGGAACATGATGGAAAGTCATTATATGGGACTGACCAGGCTTGAAACAGATGAGTTCAGTCATGAAACTCAGCTCAGAATCAATCCAGCATTGAAAAAGTACAGACACCTATTCATGATGAACAGAATTCATCCAGCTACTTTTTCCTTACACAAGCACTTAGCCATCGTGATTTCTCCGTAAAAAATAATAAAAGGTAATTCCAGGATGTAAATCTTTGGTGGGATTACAAAACTATATTTAAAAAAAAAACAAAACAAAACAAAAAACCCCTGCAATTTGGAGCCTTATCAAAGCAATCTGAAGTCAATGGAGAGACTTTCATTGACTTCAGTGGGTTGGGATGAAGTCCACAGAGACCAAATCCACAAAAAATGTTCACCTAACAGCTCCGGAAAGGCTTTCAGGACCCTCATGGACTGAAGCTTGTAGACCCTAAACCTGCAGATTTACACATATAATTGAATATGTACACATTAATAGTGCTGTCAATTTCAATGGGTCTACATGCATGAATAAAATTAAACCTCCAAACTTACTTTGCCCAAATTTATTAGCAAATTGCATGATGCACCAAATTTATATAGAACTTTTCATTATATGAGGACAAATCAAACACCAATTAATCACTCTTTATAATTCAGTGAGATATGTAAATATTATCCCAGTTAACATGATAAATTTTAGCATGCCTAAATGAAATCTATATCAGTTTAATTTATAAGTGGTTTTAAATGGATTTAATTAAACTGGTGTAAATCCATATGCAGATACTCTTCATGTGGCTTACACCAGGTTTATTACCTTTTAGTTTAGCCTAATTAAGAATGGGTTTAAGTCAAATCAAAATAAATCACTTTTAAACCAAAATATGAGTATCCATCTTGAGATTACATAGGTTTAACTAAACTGGTTTAATGAAACCATTGCAAATCAGTGTGTAAGTCCTGGGATGCTAAGACGGTAAGGTTCAAATCGTTAAAAGTGTCCACCTGGACACTGCATCTAAGCACCAGTATGTGACAGTTCCACTATTTTGCTTATTATAGCCAATCTCAGCCTATTCTGTGGTGTTTCAGACAATGTTTGCTCTGCACACAGGGGAAACCCACCTTTTAAAATGTTCCCCATAATTCTTCCCTGTTACCTTAGTTTTAAATTGGAGGGGGAGAAGAGGAGACAAGAAAGGAAGCTCCATTTTATAATTCTTAAATTCTCTTTTTTACTGTTTTTTTTCTTTTACTGTAAGTCATCTTTTTACATTGCAAACCTAAGTTATTATTTCCTGGAGGTTTACACTGGAAACCTCAGATTGTCAGTTCATTTAATGTCACTTCACTTTATGCTTCATGCCAGTTTTAAAGCTCAGCAAGAATTGACAATGCAAGCCTTTCACGGCATCAGCTGACTGTGCTCTCTTTGACAGCAAGATCTCAAATCAAGGATTTAATAAACTAGCAGCTATTCCAGTTAGCAGGGAAATGTTCTTTCAATTCCACCACTTAAGGAACATCAAACAGACCTCAGCTGTACAGCTGAGATCATATTTAAACCTGAAATACAGCTTATTTTCATGCACAGTTTCATGAGGAAAGGGTGTGAAAACATGATTTACCTTCTTAAAATAAGGGTGTGTGTGTGTGTGTGTGTGTGTGTGTGTGTGTGTGTGTGTGTGTG
>ML682055.1:1385048-1450299 GCA_007922195.1 Podocnemis expansa
GTGTGTGTGTGTGTGTGTGTGTGTGTGTGTGTGTGTGTGTGTGTGTGTTAAGGAATTGAGAGATCAGAGGTGATGCATAAAATGAGGTAATCTACCCTTTGGTCATCATCTGTGTATACACAATCTGCCCCTCTATTTCATGGCCTGGCAATGTGGAAAGCCAGTAGCCCACTGTCAAAATAAGTTAATGGGCATTCAACAATGATGTGCAACATAGTCTGAAGTTGACTGCAGCTGCGTCATAGATCATTAGAAAAACCCATTTTTTTTACCCATTGATAAAAGCGTATAGGGAGGCATAAGGGACAGTGAGCCTAAGCTGCTGTAATTTACGGACTGAAGGGGCTGGAAAAAAAGATGTTAGACTCACTCAGGTAAGTCTAAAGTAGCATAATTTCCAGTGCCCTTAGTGTTGAAATTAGACTCAGTTCCATCCCTTTGTATGCTTATTATACCTACTTACTGACCTATATATTGCCTCAGCTCATAAATCACCTATCAATTCTGCCAACAGTTCACAGACGCCAGAGGTCAGTTTGTGGGAGGGAAACAAGAGGCACCTGTGAAGAATCAACAGACAAAGGGAAGAAGTCCAGTGGAAGTCCCCATCTATAGAAATCTTTAAAAGGGATCTTGAAAGTGTGTTGCTTCATGCTGTGTCACATGGTCACCTCTCTTCCAATCAGACTAGAGAATGATGTGTTATCAGAACAAGCATAAACTTCAGACATTGTTCCGTGCTTCCGATGTCACAGGAAAATTTGCAAGTACAGTGGGCCTCAAACTCACATTTCCACCTGTTTGTTCATGGTTACACTGAGCTGATGCCCACTGTGGTACGAAATATGCTGGAGTATTGGGGCTCCCCAAAGAATGGCAGAAGGGATTTAATTTGTTTGGTTGCATGTGTTTTATTTTTTCTGTACTTAAGCTGCAGCTTGTGTATTTTTCAATGAGGTACTATGAGATTTACAAGGGTCTCCTAGGTAGTTGTCTGGAATAACTTCCGTATGAAGTATCTGCTATAGCTCACAGTTAGACAAGGTTGTTGACACTATAGAGCATTTCTCCCCTCTGGCTTGCAATCCAATAAGCCTTCCATGCTATAATAAATGCATGTATGAAATAATCCCTGTTTTAAAACTACATTTTGCTGGGAAAACACTAAATAAAACATGTCTTTGTTTTCTTCTTTAGGGTTAGAAAATTACTTCAGGCATGGCCTTCAACTGAGGTCACACCTTAGTTGTATTGTCCACTGAGTCACAATTTCATCCTTGGTTCTCCCCACTCACTTCCCCCACTTGCCACTCTGTGGAAGGAAAAAATTACTTTGTATCTTTTAGTAGAGCAGCTTACTCCTTTTTGTGCAGCTGATCAGCTGTTCTAGCTTGCAATCAATAAAACAGGTGGGGGAATCCAAAGCACCTTCCACTCACTGCCCCTATTTGCTGCTCTGACATGCCCCCCTCCCAACTCCTTGGTCTTTTACCATTTCCCAATGTCTCCCAATCTGATGGCAACATGGATCACAGGATGTGGACATCTCTGTCCAGGTTCCTTGACTAACTCTTGCCAGAACCCGTTCACCCTTCAGCAGCTCTCCTCAAAGCTCCGGGGGTTCCCTTGTCATGGGGGATGCCTGTGTAAAATTGCCCATATAACCATGACCTTAACCCAGCTTACTAGAAGCAGAGAGGATGTGGAATGAAAAGGAATTCTTTGCTCAACATATCTAACTTTACAAGTTCCAAAAGGGGAGCCATGTAAGTCTAGTTCAGCTTTGAAGATGACAAAGTGGGATTTTCTCCCCAAAAGCTCATGCTATAAATAAACTTGGTAGTCTTTAGAAGTGCCAAAGGACTCCTTGTTTATATCTAAGTTTTCATTTCAGATAAGCTAATCTTAGATTTAGTCTTCACTCACAGCTCTTTTTTGTGGCGACCAAAGGGAGATATCCAAGGTATGTAAAATACCTTGCTCCAAAATGGTAGCCACATTGTTCTAGTCCAGCAAAACAAATAAGAAGTCTGGAGGCAATTTTAAAGACTAACAAATTTATTTATTGCATGAGCTTTTGTGGGAGAGCATTCCATTTCATCAGATGCTTGAAGATGGGCAACTTACAGAACGGAAGCAAAAAAATACCTTGCATCTCTCCCAGCTCCGTACTAACTCCCACTTACCTCCGTGTACACCCTGCACTAAATCAAAGAGTGCTGTGAGTGTAGACCAAGCCTTTGACTTAGCAGTACTCTAATTCTGGAGCTGGAGCTACTAAGTCAAACTCCAGATTAACTGAACATATCTTGACTGACCACTCGATTGAACCCAGAAGAACGAACTGATGGTGGCAAATTTGGCACTGCCAGTGTAGACGTAGCCTTAGAAAAGACCTGCGCAGCTTTTTTATAGAGAAGTAGAGGAAAGTGAATGGTTTACATCTCCTGAAAGGAATGTCCTCTCTGATCACTCTGGTCTGCCTCATTTGCTGCCTAGGTACTGTGCTGTGTCCAGACCTTTCTTTATCAGTCCCCTGGGCCAGCTACCTCTACTTTTCAAGGCAGTTTTCTCCAGCTCATCTTTGAACCCATTGGGACTGGTAAAACAAGTTCCTTCCTGCACTCAGAAGGTTGTCTGTTAAAGAAAAGAAGACCCTTACTAGTTAGTGATTGTGGCTGGTTTTCAAAGACTCATTGACCTATCTCATATACCTCCTTTAGCAGAACAGATCATCTGGTTGCATCTAGTTTTGTTCAGGCCCCTCACAGAAAGAAATTTTCATTGAAAGAAATTTTTGGTCAGGTCCCTCATTCAAAGAAATGTTCTTTTAGCAAGAAATACAAATTATGGGCAGGTCCGCAAACACTCCACCACAGCCTCCTCCCCACTCACATTCTCACAGGACATACTGTTGGATAAACAGCCTTATTCTCCTCTACATGACTGGAGTCCTATAAGCTCAACAGGGACTGTGAATGAGAGTAAGGATAGCGACAATCTTAGCTTATATGTAGTATGACAGAATTCAACAACTTGCGGTGTAAGGTGCACCTCAATATCAGTCAAATAAACAGATACTCAGTGGATAATTCTCGATCTGCACAGTCATACTGTGCTGTGCCTCCTGTCAGCCACATCAAATAATTAGAGGAGTAAAGTGCTCTTTTATTTCTGATACTACATTAAGAGCTGAACTGAGTACCCCATTTGCAGTGCTCAACAGCTACCTGCTTTTTTGGTCCTATGAAACACAGGAACCAGATTTGAGAACCATCTACTGGTATGTTCTATAAATAGCAAATTATTTATACATATAGAGACACAGAGCATTCTTGTCACATTATTACGTCTGTTCCTCAGATGGATGACTTAGGCACCACACAAACTGCAAAAGTCTTCGCCATTGAAGGTAAAATTCAAACACCGCTCTATCTTGATTCATGATACAGCACTGTTTCTGAGTGCCATCTGAATAATTAGGATAGTTAACCAACACACTGTTACATGAGAGTTTTAGAATAGAATATACAGTTTGAAATTTGCCCACGAGTATTTGAACATTCAAGCTTGAAATTAAGTTTTTGTGAGAATCTGTCCTAGAGAAAGCACACACATACAAATGCTTGTGGGAAGCAAATATGAAAGGGTAATGAACATGTTCACACTAAAAATGGCTTCAGAACACAGATAATATCTATGGAGGAAAAAAAAATCATTTACCTCTGGGCACAGGTCATGAAGACACAGGAAATGATGAAAAAGAAACAGGTAGCCAGCAGCACAATTCTGCTGCCAGTTAAGTTCACGGCCAATGCCTATCGATGTCAATGGGAGAAGACTGAGCCCCTGCGTTTCATAGAGAGCACAAGAAATAACACATAGAGTAGACTTTCCCTATCAATGGGGAAATGTTTCTATTCTTACTCTAATGGCTTAGTTCTGTTGTACATCAGTCCTGTGTGAGCCAGGGCAAGTCACTTAGCCTCTCTGTGCCTCAGTTCCTCATCTGTAAAATGGAGATAATAGTTCTGCCCTACTTCTGAGAGGTGCTGTGGGGCCAGGCAGGTTAAAAAATTGTAAGGAGCTCATTTTCTATGTTTGTGGGAGATAGAAAAGTACCTAAGATAGATAGATAAATATTCTTCAGTTATGCCTTGCCCAGTTTTAAATTACTCCAGTGATTTTTCCCACTATCCACTATAATCGTTATGAAATGTAAACAGTCAAGTATCTATTTAGTCATTCTTATGGGAAGTATATTCAGCAGACCAGATCCTCAGCTGGTATAAACCAGGGGTGTAGCCAGCCCCCATTTTCTGGCCAGGCCCCTGAGTCTCCAGGGTGGGCTTGGCCAGTCCTGCTTCCTGTCCATGACCCGAAGCTTCCTGACAATGACTTGCTGTGATTCTCATCTGTCTCCAGCTCTCTCAGCCTTACCCCATTCTGATATCTTGCATTTGAATCTATACAACTTGTTTGATTTGCTGTAGTAATCTGACCTGATACAGTGAAATGCAATCACAGGATTTATCTTCCCCTCCTATACTGTAAGATTTTTTTTTTCAGTGTAAGTTTTCTCTGGCATCTGACGAAGTGGGATTTTCTCCCATGAAAGGTCATAGGAAAAATAAATGTGTTAGTCTTTGAAAGTATCAGGAGTCCATTTTTGTTTTGCCCTGTGAACTGTTTCTCATATAATTTTTTGCAAGGAGTTGGACTTCAAGAGTTGATACCCTATCTGCTCCAGAAAGGATTTCTTAGTTTATCTATATTGGCAAATGCTCTTCTTTTCTATACTAAAAAGGCAAATCCTCCCAGTTTAGATGAAACTTATACCAGCAGAAGAGTTCTCATATATTCATACACTCTAAGAAGGGACTGATAATAATCATCTAGTTATTTTGCCCTGAATTCCCCCCCAGCATATCTGCATCTACACTCAGGCTTTTGCTGACAAAGCTATATGGGTCATGGCTGTGATTTTTTTTGTTTTTTTCCCCCACATTCCTAACTGACATAGCTATTCTGACAAAGCTTTTAAGTATAGATCAGGAGTTTGTTTTCCTGTCAGCTCCATCGCAACAAGACAGTTATCTTTTCAGTCAATTCTCAGTTTCTTTTCCCTTCCAACTCAGGCTCTTTCTGGGAATGTTGTGCTTTATTATGCCCTGAAACAAAAAGCATCAACAGACTTTTAGAAAGTGCCAACACATGGTAAAGGTGGCTACCTACTCTGTTTTCCATAAAACTGGTGTTTATAGGCTCTGGAGGGGTCCCTCAGTAATGAACCAGGGACTTGAAGTATTTATTAACTGGCTTGATTCCTTCTGAACTATCCGAAGTGGAAAACCCTAGATCTGGAGAAAAGCCACGTTTGTAAACACAAATGAGACGTGCTACTAATGAAGTATTTTTACAATTCCAGTTAGACGTGTGACCTTGTAAAAGCTGATTAACTACTATTGTGTTTTCATTTAACCTGTCTGATAATTTGTTTGTTAAGTGGCTCGTCGGAGCAAATGGCATTTGCCCTTGGAGTCATGCTGCTGCAAGAGTTAAAACAACAGGTCTGCACTTGGGGGGTTTATGTTGTAGATCCACGATATGCCGCTGCTTGTTTAAAAAGAATAGGTCAAATAATACAATAACAAAATGAGAAGAGCAGTTTGTATCATTTTCCTCATACAGTAGCATTTTGAGGCCATTCTGCTTGTGATTATTAAGGCTTCTGTAGATTGTTCAGACAACAACGTTAATAAAAGAGTTGTTTATTTATTTATTGGGCTTCAAACCTCATTTCAGGGCTTTGGGTAAGAGATTATTTCTGAGCTTGATTAACAATTAACTCAAAATGGCTAAGCTATCACATTAGAACAGCAAGGATGTAATTGAGCTGGTCCCTGAAAATGGCAGGTTGGAAAATTGCATGCCACATTTTTCAGAGGCAATGAACGTAACTCTCTGGTAGAGATGAGGAAAATGGTGTGGAAAATATCTGATTACTCCCTATCTCCCTTTTGTACCCCCACTGAACCCTTCACCCATTTCTGTGTCTGGACATAAGATTCTAAAAAGCTCTGACACAAAGAACTGAAATGGCAAAGCATGATTGCCAGGATAAAGACTAGTCCTAAAAACAAACAAACAAACAAAACAAAACAAAAACAACTTAATGGTTCACACTGAATTGGGTTGGCATTAAGTCTACAAAAATTTTCATTATGAGTAAAAAAACCTGAATAAGTATCTCAGGATTTGGCTATTAAGTGTTTGTTTTTTCACAAATATTGATGCATTCTATTTTAGTTGGTCAGTTATCCTGAATGGAAAAGTACTAGACAACAAAGTGGCAATTTATACCCAATCCTTTCAAAGTGAATAGATCAAAAAAGCAGAGCTGGTCAAAAAAAAAAAAAATCCATGAAAACTGGCTTTTTTAATCAGAAAATTTACTAAATATTTTTAGATATTTTTTCAAAAGTAGTTTGCTTTTTGTGGGACAAAAATTATTTTTTGTCAAAAAAGGAAATGTCTGAGCACTAAAATATTTTATCCATCACTGAAATATTTTGACTGAAAACCAAACTATTTTGATTCAGCTATCCCTTCATGGTGCTTCATGGGGGTTGTATTTTGAATTCCTCATTTCTTCTCTCACCCCCCCAAGACCCCATCTCCCAGCAGGTATGATGGCTAGGACTCCATGATGCAGCCACCTCATGTCACCCTAAAGGTGGATCACAGTGCACAGCAATCTGCCCAGGGAGCCCATCCCACAGTGGAGAATGGACTCATGAGACACCCAAACTAACATTCTCATGATGAATCATGACTCTATTTCTGTGGGGTCTCAGTTTTCAGATGAAATTTTCAATTTCTGATTTTTCATTCAAAAGTAAAAATTTCTATGAAAAAAAGTTCATTTTCCAATCATCTCCACTAAAAAGTTGTGAACTTTTATTCCCAATGTTGGAAGAATAAGGGTATCTGTAAGAAACTCTTTGGTTCGCTCACTTTTATGGGTGTAGTACAGAAAAGGTAGATGTGACGTTCCAACAGAAGGTCTCATTTGGTATCCAATCAAGGCCTTAGAAGTCAATACATTATCATCAAACAGCCATGTAGGAGAAGGATCAAAAAGGAGATTTCGGTTTTCTACTCCACATATAGGAGCACAAAAACATTGTGACATGGCTCTTGGGGCACTTACAGAATGGAGACTGTACCCCGGAAAGCAGTGACTCTGAAAATGGTTTAGGTTTCATAGTGGATAAGCAGCTCCACATAAGCTCTTTAAGCAATGAAGTAGCATAAAGGGCTGTGATCCTTGGATGCATGAACAGGGAAGTAGTGAGTAAAAGTGGGAAGATGATTTGACCTCTGTATTTGAGATTGTTGAGACTAGGACTGGAATATTGCATCTGGTGTTGGTGTCCATATTTTAGAAAAGATGTAGAAAAATTGGAGGGGGGCAGAATGGAACAACAAAAATATGTTTGAGGGCTGGAGAAATGCCTGACAAGGAGGAACTTAAAGATCTCAGTCTGTTCAAGTTCCAAATGGGTAGCCATGTTCGACTAGTTCAGCAAAAGACAAAAGCAGTCTTGTGGCACTTTAAAGACTAACAAATTTATTTTTCACATGAGTTTTCATGGGAGGTGTCCCATTTCATCATATGCCAGAGTGGAGAAAACTTATACTGAAAAAAGCCTTACAATATGAGAGTGAGGGATTTACCTTTAAAAGTTTTTATTCAGTGTAAGCTTTCTCCACTCTGACTTCTCCCATGAAAGCTCATGTGAAAAATAAAATGTGTTAGTTTTTAAAGTCCACAAGATTCCTTTTTTGTTCTTCAGTCTGTTCAATGAGAGTTCTGTGACACCTTATAGACTAACAGATTTCTTTGGGCATAAGTTTTCATCAGCTTCATCAGATGCAAGTGGGTTGGAGCCCACGAAAGCTTATACCCGAAGAAATCTGTTCGTCTATAAGGTGCCACAAGAATCTTGTTTTAGTTTGTACCCAGACTAACACAGCTACCCCTCTGGAAATTTCAGTCTGTTCAGTTTATCAGAAGAAGATGGAAACATCACTTGATTACAGTATTATTGCAGAGAAAATACCAGACCCTAAAGGGCTCTTTAATCTAGCAAAGAAATGAATTTAAGAACCAATGGCTTGATGCTGAAGCCAGACAACTTCACATAGAAAATTAAACATAAATGGTGAAGGTGATAAACCACTGGAACAAACAACCAAGGGAAGTGGCAGATTGTCTATTTCTTGAGGTCTTCAGGTCAAGACTGGTCACCCTTTGAAAGATATATGTTAGCCAAACACAAATTAGTGGGTTGAATAGGAGGTAACTTGACAAAATTTAGCAGCCTGTGATATACCAGAAGTCCGACTAGATGGTCTAATGTTCCTATCTAGCCTTAAATTCCCTGACTCTCTAAATAATCTTTGTGATAGATTTGTCTCTGAAATAGGGCAAAATTATGATCCCAGTTCATTTTTTAATATAGCTGATTTTTATGACTGAATGTAACCACAGTTGTGTTTCCAGATACGTGGGCATCAAGTTATTTGCCAGTAGAAATGGAAAGATGCCAGAGCAGAATCTATTCATCTAGCTATCTAATCTTCTTGCACTTTGCCATCTCTGTTGTTATTTCACATATATTACACTCAAAATTTTGGAAGCGTGGTAAGGATGAAATGTCAAGCACTCAAAAATTAGGAAATAACAGAATTATGAGGGCTCATGTGCCTTAATTTAGTCCCCTTGTGGCTATCCATTATGATACAGTCTTTAATTACATGATCAAATACTTTTTCCTTGCCTGATTCACTGCACAGGATGAATAGTGCTCACCGAATGGGTAACTTCAATATTTTGTTTTATCCTCAGTATTCGGTGTGCAGCCCCACACACTATTCACTGCATACCCTGTACTGATATACAGAATAATTAATTTTTTCTTGAATTTTTCTGTGGTGCTTCTACTATTCATTTTTTTCAAACATTAATGAATTTACATGAGGTGAGGAGTATTATTATTCCCATTTTACACATGGGGAAATGAATCATAGAGATTAAAGCCAAAAGTGACAACTAACTTGGGGTACATGTAATGGAGAAGCCAAACGCCTGATTTTTCAGAGCACTTTATATACAAAGCACAGCTCCCACCAACCTCAGCACTTATGTAAATCAAACTCCAAGGCTATGTCTACACTAGAAAAAGCTTGGTCCATTTTGTGAATTCAAACTAAGTTTGACTTTAATTCGAACTAAACTTGACCTTATTAAGTCAAATTAACAAAGTAGACTAAGTCGACTTCAAGTTAAATCAACTTAGTCCACTTTGTTAATTCAAGTTAACTGCCCTTAATTCAACCTTAATAAAGTCAAATTAAGGGTTAATCCAGGTCTATACCATCCTTAGTTCAAACTAAGGAGTCAAATTAAGGCTTAGTTTGAAGTAACAGGTGGATTTTATTAATTCAAATTAAGCTTACATGAAGTCAAATTAAGGAATTTCTTAATTCAACTTAATGAAAGTCTAGTGTAGACAGGGACTAATTTAGTTTGAATAAAGCCTCCTTAATTTGACTTAAATTGCCAGTGTAGACATAGCCCAGTGTCTCAAATTGAGTTACTGGCAAATGAAGAACACACGGATAGCGGCCATGTCTGAAAAATGTGCCTTATGTGACTGGCCCAGCATCACAGAGAAGTTCTGTGGCAGAGGTAGAGATATATGCTGTTTCTCCAGAACAGCATTCAACTGGCTTAACCATGAGACCATGGTTCATACTCCTGCATTTCCTGCTTCCTTTGCTACATATCTTTTGACTTCAATAATAAAGGAGGCAGTGTTGTACCAGCAACACGCATCTTCACTCCATAGCCCTGATTCATTGCCAGAGCAGAGTCGGCTCTGTGCAGTGAACGAAGATGAGGTCTCATGGAAAATGTTGTATCTGCTACAATCATCCTTTCTGTCTACACCTGCTGTTTATTACTAATGAAAGTTACACAGCTGCTCAGTGATAGCCCTGGGAACTGGCTCCTCATTTCCAGTCTCACGTCCTATCCATCAAACAACACTGCATCTCACCACCTAAATGCTATATGTTGAAGAGATTTGTCATACCTGACACAATTATATTTTATCTACATACTGGGTCAAAATAAGCAGCTAAAAAGGGCTCTTTTAAAGCACTTTAATAATACCTAGATCTTATAGGCTATGTCTCCAATATAGGACTCAGTTAAGTCAACTTAATAAGGTCTACTTAAAGTTGACTTTATTAAGTTGACTTAGTGAGGCCTCTTTTCTTTAAGTCGACTTTATAAAGTCACCTTAAGCAAAGCGACCCATTTAAAGTTGACTTAATAAACTCAACTTTAAATGGGTCCCTTTGCTTAAGTTGACTTTATAAAGTTGACTTAAAAGGCTCTATTGCACGAAATTGACTTCATTAAGTGAACTTTAATGGGCACATTGTGTTAAGTCGACTTAATAAAGTTGACTTAACCCTTAAAGTCAACTTTAAGGGTAGCAGTTATTAAGTTGAGTTAAGCAAGTGCTTAAGTTGACTTAATGAATTCCAAATATGCCCAGGGAGTTCCTTAAGTTGACTTAAGCCTGCTTAAATTGACTTAAGCCCCTAGTATAGACATATCCGTAGAGAGTTTTATTGTCACTAGAGCTCAAAGAGTTTTACATTATCATCATTTTACAGATGTGGAAACTGAGGCTCAGGGACAGGAAGTGATTTGCCTAAGGTCACCCAGTAGGCCAGTGGTAGAGAACCCACAGCTTGAGACCCCATGCAAAGCTCTAACCACTGAGAAATGCAGCCACCCTTAAGTAAAAATTTTCTCTTCTTTAAGTGGTTCATGTGCTTTCATTAAAACCACACTCACATGACTTTCTGTTCTAATTGCAAATGTCATTAATTTTTAGGACCAGAAGGCATCTTCATGACCATCCAATCTGACCTACCATATAACACTGACCAAAGAATTTCACTCAACAGTGCCACAGATTTGTAAGTTGAGGTTTACTCTGTCCTGCTTTAGAGTAACTTTCTGCCCTTTGATACTATGCTATTCTGTAGGAAATAACAAGGAATCCTACCCTATCATAATGCATGTAATGTGTTTGTATCAGTCGCTTATAAGCTGTGTTGTAAATATAATGCAATGTGTGTGTGTGTGCAGTTTTAAATGATTCCTTCTTTTGCAGTGATTAATTAAAAAAAATTCCTGTGATGTGAACTGCTATCCTTTGCCACCAGACAATTGAGAGCTAGCTAGCGCCACGTGGGGACCTTTTGCTTATAGCTATGAGACAGTACTGCACTTTCTCCTAATAACCTTGACCTGTTTTCCCCGGCTCAGCAGTAGCATCTGTGTCACATCGGCTTAGCATCTGTTTATCAATCTAACAGCACAAACCTGATTCCTGCTTCTATTCTCTTTAGTGCCTGGGATATTAAAATGACTGAATTAAATCAGCAGAGTTCAGGAAACACTAGATAGGAGACTGGAACAGAGCTGTGGAAAATAAAATAAAGTGGGGGAGCAGTTTGTAAGGATGCCATTTAATTCAATTCAAAATATGGTTAATAGAGATTCCTTAAAATGGATAACGTCACTACAATTGCAGAATGAAGGGCCTCATTATTCAAACCAAAAAAGTTTAAAATCTACTCATTTTCTTAGCTGCTTCTATCTTTAAAAATACAGGAGGGTGGACTAGATGACTTCCCATGGTAAAGTCCAACCCTAATTTTCTATGATTCTATGAGGGTAGCAAAATCATATAAAAGACTGATCTCTCTTTAATCTTCTTTCATCATATATATCCTATCATCTTCCACCTCAGATGGATGAGCAATACCACAGTGCCCAATGTTTTAGAATCTATCTTTATTCATGTGCAGTGGCAAGGAAAGATGGACCTCCTGAAAGGGGCTTCCACTTTACCATGCCTGAGAACGCAACCTATACATGATCAGTTTAGCTTTTGACGAATGACAAATGCCTTGATGCTTGTGATGTTAGCTGGCTATATCTGGTTACATTCCAGCATCAAAATTTGCTACTTAATAAAATGATATTTAACTTCTCTCTCCTATCATGTCATCCTTTCCTAATTTTCAAACTATACGTTATCCGCCGTGCAGGAATACACACTGCTGTGAGGTTTTGCTTCATTTTTAATGCTGGCCTGAAGAAAGCATAAGGCTTGAGTGGTAACAGCAGACTGTTCCTGTGTAGTCTAATCCATTTGAAATGCCTCAAGTCCCGGCCATTATCAGTTTCAAAGTGGAAGCTGATGCCATATGAGACACTGTAACACTCCCAATGACATTCAAGGCAAGACAGCTCTTGGACATCAGAAGATATAGGACAGCGCTTTCTGACCATTGTGTGGAGGTGTCATTGCTGGAGGAAGCAGGAGCGATCAGCCCTGTTAATTATGCCCCCGGCAAAGCAGGAGCAAACCACCCAACCTGAGGTATTCATACCCCAATGTTATAGTTAGTTATCAGTATCATGGTAGTGCCTAGTGGACCCAACTAAGAACTGGGCAACATAGTAATAGGTGTTGTCCAAATACAGCATAAGATACAGTCCCTTTTCTCAAAGAACTTGCTGTCTAGCTAGGTAGGACAGGCAATAAAGGGAGAAAAGAAGTATTGAGGTGAGGAAATGAGGAACAGAGAAATGAAATGATTTGCCAAACATCACACAAAGAGTCTGTGGTAGTGATAGTAAATGACCGTAATTTCCTGAGTCCCACCCTCGTGCCTTAACCACAAAACCATCCTTACCCAGAATGGAAGCAACTCTAAGGTGATATGAAGATATAGGAGACATGGGGATACAGTTATGACGTGTCTCACCTGTTTGAGACAGATGGCCAATATACCTGGTAACATGGGTTCACCTGATGACATACGGGTTGCCTAATAACTACTGATGGTCAGGAGGACCTTTCAATGTTCTCATATACTTTAATGTCCTCTTGTAGAATATATTTAATGAGGACTTACAGAGGAATTCCATCTACAGGAACACAGGGCCTGGCCATCACATACCACATTTTTTTGGGTGGCCGTTGAACTGGGATAGACAAGTTACTTGAAATAACTTGTGTATCTCCTTTCAACTGCCTAATGTCTACTCACTGTGGTGTTTTCAATGCACCAAGTCAACAGGAAATGGCCTCCTGCTGACTCAGAGCTACTGTGTTTCATAGAAAGCAAGTGGTCTTGTGGCACTTAAAAACTAACAGATTTATTTATCACATGAGCTTTTGTGGGAGAATATCCCACTTCGTCAGACACTTTGAAGAGGGAGAACTTACAGAATTGGATGAAAATAAATGCAGGGGAGTGTAAGACATGGGATCAGGTCATACTGCAACAGCAAATCAGAGAATTTGTAAGGATTCAGTTTGTTGTTGCAGTATGACCTGATCCCATGTCTTTCACTCCCCTGCATTTATTTTCATCCAACTCTGTAAATTCTCCCTCTACAAAGCGTCTGACGAAGTGGGATATTCTCCCATGAAAGCTCATGAAATAAATAAATCTGTTAGTTTTTAAGTGCCACAAGAGTCCTTACTTTTTTGCTTTACTAGACTAACATGGCTGCCCCTTTGGATCTTTTTCATAGGTTATCCTTCACCTGGTCAACTACCTGATTGACTGAGTGTGTTTCTACTCACACACTCAATCGATCTGGAAAAAAATGATTGATGGTGGTGAATTTATCACCATAAGTGTAGACCTGCCCAAACTTTTACTTATAAGAGCACTGTAAAATAGTCATTGGAAGTCTATCATTCCTCCAGAGGTGTCGCTGCCACGGGGAGGGACCCAGGGGACAGGCACAGGGCCTGCCCCCGGCCTGCAGGTCTTGCTCCCAGCCCACAGGCCCCGCCCCCTGGCCAGGGACAGGGCCAGAAGCCACCGCACCGCCACAGGCATCTAGGCCCTGCATCCTTGGCCGGGGACAGGGACGGAAGTGGCTGCGGGTGGCCGGGCCCCACATCCCCAGCCAGGGACGGAGTCACCACCACCGCGGGTGATCGGGCCCCAGATTCCCTGCCGCAGCTGCGGGCAGCCGGGCCCTGGATCCCTGGCTGGGGATGGGGCCACTGTGGCCGCCAGCAGCTGGGCCCTGGATCTGTGGCCCAGTTGGGCCAGAGACCATGAGGGGGTGACCCCACCAGATCTGGGGCACCGGTGCTGGGATTTGGGGTACATGCCCCGGGTGCCCAGCGCCAGCAATGCCCCTGCATTCCTCCACAGTTGGGAGGCCTCAACTGGAATACTGTGTCTGCTTTTGGATACCACACTCTAAGAAAGATAGGGAAAATTGGAGAAAATCCTGAGGAAATCAACAAAAACTGCAAGGCTATGTCCACAAATAGGCAGTTAGATTGATTTAAGTAAAATCAATTTAATAAAATTGCAATAAAAATCATTGAATGGATTTAAATTAAATCTATTTGACACGTCCCCACTAGAAACTTAAATCAAACTATCATGTCCATGGACAGGACTTGCTAGTTCGATTTAGGAGAGGGGCACTATGGGAGGTGTGGCAAGATGGCCCCTAGAAGGGCCAATCCCTCACCCAATATATAGAAAAAGGACAGCACCCTGGGAAGGAGAAGGTCAAAAGTGTTAAAGTGAAATAACAGTTAAATTGAAATAACACATGCACGCAGCATTATTTTGAAATAACAGTTTTGATTTAACTGTCATTTTGATATAATACTATATATTCTTATATGGAAATTACTTTCCTTATTGCTAGATAAGGGAGCTCCTTATCTCAATATCAGGAAATGTAGTGTGGACCTGCAATCTTTTAAATCAAAATAATCTGCATTATTTCAATTTAAAGACTGCGTGTGGACATACTCTAAGAGTTTTAGAAAACAGGACTTATGAGAAAGGTTGAAAGAATTCAGTGTTTAATCTAGAGAAGAGAAGACTGACTGAATATATGAAAACAAGTCTTCTAATAACTACAGTGTTGTTCTAAGAGAACGGTGATCAATTGTTCTCCTAGTCCACTAAGGATAGGACAAAAAGTAATTGACTTTGTTTGCAGCAAGAGAGATTTAAGTTGGATAGTAAGGGGGAAAAAAAAACCTATAATGTTAGTTAAGAAATGGAAAAAGTTAGGTAGGGAAGCTGTATCTCCACCGCTTGGAACGGGTTAGACAAACACCTTTCAGGAATCTCTAGGAATATTTAATCCTGCTTTAGCAGGTGAAGTGAACTAAATATCCACCTTTGGCCCCCTTTCCATGCTTCTATAACTCTTTGTCTACTTAGCTTGTGAGATAGCTGGGATGGTTTAGTTGGGGTTGGTCCTGCTTTGAGCAGGGGGTTGTATTAGATGACTTTCTGAAGTCCCTTCCAGCCCTAATCTTCTATGATTCTGCGATATGATCAGATCAAAGGCCACTGTTGTATGACTGCATGCCACTGATATTTAAGTATATAAATCATTATATATGGTCTTGAACATACATTAAGGAATACTTTGGAGCAGGTCCAAAATAACACAACATCCAAGATCTAGTGATTCAAAATGGGGGAGGGGGAGAATAGGTAGAACTAACAGATTCCTGCTGCTTGTAAAAAGCACCAGCTATCAAGAACATATGACCAAGTCTCAGTGGAAGGTTTCCTTTTTGATTTATAGGTTAATTCATTCCTCAGGCCACCTCACGTTAACTTGGTTAAATGATGAGATGTCTTAGAAAGAGAAAACTAACAAACAATTTCTGAAACTTCCAAAGACGTTTTTTTCTTAAGGGTAACCAATGGACACAATGGTTTGACAAAAAAATGTTTGTCTGCAGATTTTTGAAGAAGCAGGAGGTTCCAATCTGAATGTGATCCAAACCAAACACTGCAAAATATGATGGTGCACAGGAGCCATAAGAAGAATTAGAAAGCTGAAATGTTTCTTGGTATGTTTTTTCCTTTTAATACCTTTGCAACTCTGAGGTTTTACTTCAAAGTTTGCCTTAGAATAACCCCCAAAACCAAAAATAAAACTCATCCAAAGTCATTGAGTTTTATCTGGATATGGGTCAAAAACACAAAAGTCACTGAGTTTCACCTGGTTTCCATTCAAAATCAGAAACAGTCCCAGGCTCATTCCAAATCTCTCTCCAGTAGATTCACCAGGAAATTGAATCCAGGTTCATGTGGGTACGTCTGGACAACTCAGAATAGGGCTGGGAATATAGGGCCTCTTTAAAAGTCCATTGAAGTCGATGGAAAGATTTCCTTTGGCTCAAATAGACTTTGGATCAGATCCCTAGTGGAAGGAAACTTCCTTGTGAGATTTAATGTACTTTCAGTCAGCAGGAATTAATAGGGGAACAAACTTTCCTAGATAATTTCATTTTCAAGCTTTCCTGGATAATTTGCCTATTGTAGTTCCAGTTTCAGCTTTATATAATTTGAACTGATTTACCATTTCTGTTGAACATCCACCTGCACCCCCAGTTCTTCATTTGTGTTTGAGAAGAAAGCATTGCTGAATTCAGTTGAAATGCATAATGTTAAATATATACATACGTTTTAAAGCCAAAAAAGATCACTATGGTCTATGAGTTATACCTCCTGCATAACACAAGACACATAGTTTCACCCAGCAATTACTATATTGAGCCCAATAATTACAATATGACCTAGGATAAGAAAAAGACACCCAGTCTTGATTTAAGAACTATAAGTGGTAGAGAATTCACCTCATCCCTTGATAATCTGGGTATCGGGATAAATTAGATCTTTCGGTTCCAGGTCACCAGCCCAGATTAAGTGCAGAAGAAGTAGTGAGCTCTAAGCAGTACTGTATTCCTATCTGATGGGTGTGTAGTGGTCGGTGAGCATTACTGACCACTCTTAGCAGAGAAGGAAGAGCAGAAGTACTAGCAAGGAAGCAGAGTGTCTGGCATCAGGACTTTTTTATGTACTGTATTTTAGATATGTCAATAATGAAATCAGTGTAGTCATTCTTGAACCTCACTGGATGAGAATACTAAGTAATACAACTCTTAGAAAGTGACAGCATAAAGCGGACAGCAAAGATTTTTGAAGTAGGATCTTTGCATTCAGAATTCAGAGGCCTAGATTTTCCAATTTCCAAAGGGATAGCCATGTTAGTCTAGTCCAGCAAAACAAAGAAAAAGAAGTTGTGTGGCACTTTAAGACTAACAGATTTATTTTATATTTATAGATTCTTCAGTCTGACTGAGCTGTGTTTTGTAGAGGCCCAAAAGGCCATAGTGGAGATGGCTGTAAACGATTTCTACTCTCCCACAATTCTGAGGTTGCTCAGAACAGTCCCAGGGCTGCTCTAATGTAAACCATTGTGCTTGTGGGCACAAGAAAGTGTTCTGGTAATAGGGAAACAGGTGGGAACAAGGACAGAGCATGACTTAAGTTCTCCTAGTCATGCTTGCTATGTGAAGACTCGAAGGGAGGAACCATTTCATGGATCTTTGTCACCAGAATGATCCATGCAGAAAGGACCCATTAAGGGGCCTGGTAAATTGGTTCTTTTTGAGCTGCAAAAGAGCCAAAGCAGAGGAGAGTATTCTGCTGGGATCCTAGCCTCACTACATATAGTGTATGTGCACTATTTTTATTGTCTTCAGGAGGATTAACAAAGTGATTTTTCCCCCCCTTGGCTTTAATAGAGTCAAGAGGAGAAGGGAAACAGACGGCTCCAAGAGCATCATCATAGTTCAGTGCTCTGCACACAATTGTACACTTCCCCATTTGCTGTGGTATTTCCTCTAATGGGGTATTTATTCCTCCTAGACTATGGTCAGCTAAAAGAATATTTATGTGGCAGTAAAAAAAAACTTTAACAGAAAGCTGTTTGAATCTAATAGTCTCAGGTATTTCAACGCATTTCTACTTGTCATGTGTCATGTTGAATTACATCGTGTCCTTCCTGTGACAGTAGACCATAATGTGACCTGGGTAGCACAGTTTGAAATGTAATGTAGTGGAAGGTGAATTTAAAGAAAAATGTTCCTCTTTGGTGAAGGATAATGGTTTTGGATTCACAAAGGAAACCTACCCCAAACACTAAGGAAGTAATAAAGGGGAGAAGGTTAAGTGGCAGATCAGCCGTTGGCCTACTTAGAAAATAGAGTTCAACCAAATAAATTTAATAATATAAATTACATTTCAGATATGCAGTAAATATCACATGAACATTAATAAATCACTCTCATTTATTAATGAATCCAGCACTGTGGATTAATTAAGCCTACAGACACATGAGCAAATAGAGGCTCACAGACAATAAACGATCTACGGGAAGACCAGGGCAGAGTTGGGACCCCTGGGGTCCTGATTCTCAGTCCTGTGCTGTAACCTCTCGATACCACTGCCTCTCCAAGTGTTCCATTTACTCCGGTATTCTCTGCATCTGACTCAGGCAAGTATCTGCTACTCTCCAGGATGGTGCGCGGGGAAATGTTTCCTTCCGAGGCAAAGGTATGAAATGTCATGCTCTCTCTATGTAGGGTATGATTGTCTAGGGACATTCCGCTATTTGCCTAGTAGAGGGAAAGCTGCTTCTCACTGGCAGAAATGGTGAAATTTCACCCTTCAGCAGTTTGGTGAAAACTGATGGTTCTGGACATTTCTAAGCCTGGGCAGCAGAGCAAAAGGCTGCACCATGCTAGCTGGCAGATGCAAAGAGACAATAAATAGCATTTTGAGGCTGTGTACCAGACTGTCCAGTTTAGTTAATTTGCTTTGAAATCCTGCAGTACTGACACAGGGTTAAATCCTCACTTACTGTAAACAGGAATTGTTCCATTGGCTCCAACAAAGGAATGCAAATTTACACCAGTTTGAGGATCTTGCTCACAATAGATAGCAAGAATGACACCAGGTTCAGCTTGCCCCCTTTTTCCCCCCTTTTCAGGGAATCACCTGATAGGAGGCAGAATTCTGGGAGACATTGTAAGGCATATCTCTCCCCACATCCCACATAGCACTGTGGAGTCAGCTACCCTGTTGTGCTGTATGAGGTAAGGATGGCCACAGGGTGGGAAGGAAAAGGGCTGAGGCATTTAGCTGTTAGATATTCAGATCCTCACCTGGTTGTGTGCATAGTCCTTGCACCCCTGAACCTGACATCTTTAACTTCCTGTCAGGCAGGCAGAAGGAACATTTGGTCTTATTTGCCATTGCCTTGTACTTTGTGAAGCCATTCACACCAACAGATGGAAGTGTTACTGTTCTGATTTGCACTGGCATAAAACATTATACCAAAGTGCAAGGGAATGGAGAACCAGCCCAGTTACTGGCGAGAGCTGGCTTAAAAATTTGTCAGAGAGCACAATTTCATTGAAATCCAAATGTCTCATGGGAATGTGAGAGAGACCAGCTGGACAAGATATGTATCAGGAAGGCATTGGTTTTGATGGAAAAATATTAGAACATTTCAGGGTTTTTTTGTTTGGATTATATTATATTATATTATATTATATTATATTATATTATATTATATTGCTTAAGAGTATAAACAGAATGAATCAAATCATTAGCACACAAATAAAACACTTCGCTAGTTTCACAATGACATTTTTTTTTAATTTTCCCTCGGAGGAAATTTCAGTTCTTCATTTCAATCTGGAATAAAAACAAATATTGAAATGTGGGTATTTCCTGCAGCATATAAATTCTGGTTCCCACACAGCTCTATTTCTTACCCATGTCCAAAGGCCACCATTCCAACAGAGCAAAGAACAGCATTGAATGTTATGACGGAGATACGCATATGAACACCATTTGCATTCAACATTTAATCTGTTTAATGTGTCTCTGACTGGAGAGGGCCATTCTATTATACGCTCCTCAGAAGTTCGCCAGAGAGTTGCAGAGCAGAAGCACAGTCAATAACAATGATGGGGTTAGTGCGCTGTAGCAAAGCAACAGGGAACATAGGCTTGGATGAACATTTGGATTTGCATTTGGAATGCAGATCAATATTACTGCCAAGTCCCACCATTTGGCATTTAAAAGGCAATTTTTGTCCCTAAACATGCAAATCAAACAGCAGACACTGGCAAGAAATTTTCTATTTACTAATTTATAATGTTAACAATTGCACTGTTTGCCCCCTTGCAATCTGCTGAGCACAAAATCTGCATTCTGCAGGACCCTTCTAGAGTTGGTTTATCTTATGGATTTATCCTGCTACTCACTTCACATTAATATCTGAGAGCCCTCCACTTAGAATCAGGAGCAATAGTGATGACCCTACTGGACCTCAGAAAGTCTCTGGCATTTCTCCCTTTGTGGAGTCAAAGGTCTGCTTGGGGGAGGATTTATTTACTTTTTTTAAAAGATCTTATTAATTTTCTCTCTCTTGCTCTTCTTTTGCTTGAAAATGGGGTTACAGGTAGAAGGGGGTGTCAGTTCTGTGAGTCTCCTTCTGGGGGTGAAAAGGTTTGCTTCTGTTCCTAGAGTTACAGTTTCCTCTGTAACCCTTGCCACCCCAAAAGGCTGTGGAGTGGAGATGGGGCTATAGCCAAGAGAGTTCATCAGCTGACCACTGAAATTCTTGCTGCACCCCTTTCAGGGAGCGTCAAAGAGTTCACTCCCTCTGTGCCTTAGAGAAACATTGTGCTTTGCTGAGCAACAACCAGACCACACAGCTCTGCCCTTCCACTCCTCCCCTCCTCAGGACTGGGGCTTTTGCTGTTGAATAAAGGAATGACTTTAAGGGTACATTTTCACTGTAATTAAAAAAAAAAAAAAACCCAGAGGACAGCAACTCTTGGAGTCTGGTCAATTGATTCAGCCGCCCGAGTCTCAGGGCAGGTCTACTGCATTGCCTGCCATTTTCATCAGCTCTCAAAAGGAGATATACAAATTATCTAAAATAACTTCCATATCTTCCTCTGACTTCCCTATACCTATAACTGTCACTCAGCACTATGCTTCTTACAGGGGTGGGCTTCAGGGATCAGCTTTCCAACCGACTGAGTGGGTCTCCATGGACCTGATCAATCGATCAGGAAAGCTGATTTTGCCACCGTCAGTGAAGACTAGCCCTCGGACTACAGGGGTAAAACTTACAGTCTACATATGGACTTAAGCTGGTGCCTGGCCTCTGAGGCGTCTGACAAAGTGGGATTTTCTCCCACAAAAGCTCATGCAATAAATATAAATTTGTTTGTCTTTAAGTGCCACAGGACTCCTTGCTTGTTTTGCTGAAAAGACATGTTTCCAAGATCTGGTTTCAGCCTGGGCCCAAACATCCACACTGCAATTTTTAGCCCTCATTCTGAGGCTCAGGAGCCTGAGTCAGTTGACAGAGGCAAGCTGTGGCTCTGTTTGGGTCTTTTATTGCAGTGTAGACCTCTTCTAAGACCGTATCATCTAGTCCAATGCCTGCACCCATCACAGTGTTTCAGGAGCCACTAGTAGCCACGTAACATAATAAAACAAATAACTCCAACCAGTGATGTATGATTCTTCTGTCGTGCAGTCTATATGAAGGCAATCTTTTCTTTCTTTTAATGAATCCTTTATTAGAGAAATTTAATTGAATTCTGTCCTAATTAGAGGATTTTTTATTTGCCATGAATTCATGGTTTGTATGGCATATTAAATGCTTCCAACTGCTGTCTTTTGTGGTTGCTAACAAGTCAGAACCAGACGTGCATGCATTTTCTAAACACCTTGTGAAGATAACAGGGGTTACAATTATTCCTATCCATTCCCCTTCTGTAATAGTTTTGCGGCTGGCCAATTTACATGCAGAGATATAACATCCAACCATGTTTTTAGAGCTGTGGTCTATAAATGAAGTAAAAGGAAATATATAGCCCTTTGGGGATGTACACTACTCTCTTACGGCTTGGCCAGCCCCCCTGAAGTCAATGGAAAGACTTCCATTAACTTCAGGGAAGTTTAGATAAAGCTCTTAGTCAACCAGAAGTTCATATGGTCCATGCCCTCTTCCATCTGACAGTATCTTGTGTTGCTTATTCCGCCTGCCACATTGAAGACAGTGCAGCCCCACATGAGAAGATGGCTAACCCACATGGATCAGATTGCAACATCTGGACCTCATAGTGTGAAGTGGGACTTCAGCCAAGATTTTCAAAAGTGACCAAGGATTAATGGGTGCCATGGTTTTAGTGTGTCCAGCTTGAGATACTTTACAAGGGCCTGATGATTATAAAGTGTTGAACATCCAATCCCAGCCACTGAGATTCAGGCCTTTGAAGGTGTATGAAGTTGAAAATCCAAAAATTTAGACAACTGAAAACACACTGACTCCTTTTGAATATGTTCCTGAAAAACACTATGTACTATTATGTTATAGAAGCTTGGTAAAGGGACTGATTCTCTGCTCATGCTGACATGAAACAGGAGTAATCTGAATCAAGGCAATAACTAGATAAGAAAGTCCTATAGATATGCTAAAGTAGTCAAGGTAAGCATCTTTTTGCATGTAAGTGCTGGTAGGAAAATTCTCAAACTCAAAAAGAGCCATTTGAATTGAACAGCTAAGTTAATATTCAGATGACTGACTTGAGGTCCCATCCTGCAGCTGGCCAAACTAGTCATGATGAATAATTTATTTAGCCCTTTTTCTCTTAATGAATTGCCCACCAACAGTTGGCAACAGCAACAGACCTGAAACTCATTTTCAGTAAATGTTTATACCAAGCAAAATCTCAGCTGCATGACTATTCCAGAAAAACGATGAACGGTTGTAGTAAAATTCCATTAGGCTTTGTCAAGTGTTAGTTCATAACATTTCTTACAGTTCCATTCCAAACCATAGAGAACCACAGAGACTAGATCTGCCTGCTTAATGCTAGGTTATTCTGTCAATCCCTCCTGCCTAGTGGTAGATTGTTCTCTGTGGAATATTCGCCAACATATGATGGGGTAATAATAGTTCCTTTCTTCATGGAAGTATTGCTGTTATATCCATTATTGTTTGCTGGAGGCCGAGATGCTGTATTGATGAACAGGTTGGACTAGATGGCCTCATGAGGTCCCTTCTAGCCCTAATATTCTATGTGATTAGTTAGACAAACACTAATAAATGACTCAGGCAATGGCGCTTCCACTGCTTCCTTTGAGAGACTTTTTCACAAATTGTCTATCAGCCACTTAAGAAGTTAGTCCTGATATCCAACCTCAATTTCCCTGTGCTCAGTTTCATCTCATTGCTCCTAGTTATGGTTCCTTGAACCACCATAAACAATTCCTCTCCCTCCTTGCTGTTCACATCTTCCAAATACTTGTAGAACTGGTAAAATTTTTGCACAGCCCAGCGGGGGCCAGCAGAGAGAAGGAATACCTCCTTAACCCCTGAGCATTTAACATACAGTACTGCCAGCAGAGCTGCTCATGTGGCTTGCCAGCACTGAGCACCTGAGGAGAAAATCCACCTGGTGAGTGATCTTACTTTCATTTAAAAAAAAAATCTTCAAATTATGTTTGCTTTACAATCTGAAGTCAAGCACTTAATTAAAGCCAACAGAGGATTCTAAAGTGAAAAGAAAATTAGAGCAACAACTTTTTAATTATGCTGTAGGCAGTTGCAGTCTCAGTCTCTCTCTCTCTCTCTCTCTCTCTCTCTCTCTCTGAAAATCAAACATCTTCCCTAAATATGGATTTAAGAGGGATATTATGGGCTGGATTCTGCTCAGACCATATGCAAGGAAGCAGTCCAGCTGGTAGGGGGCTTCTGTCAAATTGCATGGCCTGAATAACAGCTCAGTTTCTCAGTAAGGGAATGGCATTCTCTCCATTAGTAGAAGAATAAGCATTGCACATAATTACTCTTACGAGGGGGATCAAGAGCAGGAAACAGGTGGAGTTATTGGTCCTTCCCTACCTGCACTAGAATTTGCTGATTATGTAAGGGGAAATTTGCTTCACTTCTTCTCACAGTGTAGCAGGTCAGCTGCTTTGCTGACATTGGAAAAGGCAGAAAGTCTCCTGTGGGCCCCTGAAATGATGTACCTCCTCATTGCAGCTAGAGAAGGCTGGGGCCAAAAAGGCACACCATAGTCCTATACAGCTATAAGATTCATTTCTATTCCACCCTGCATTACAGTTCCCGGCCACTTCTAGATCACTGTCAATACATGGACTGTCCTCAGTGTTTCCCCTGTTTCCTCCTCCTGCTCCTAGTCGAGTGGACTGGGGGCACCTGCCCATCCATTAGGGAAGTTGCTGCATAGGAAGAAGAGGCACAAAGGCCATGATCCAGCTGTGAGCTCCATGCAAGCAGACTGTTGCACAGATGTCAGTGCAGCTCTGCCATACAGGTGCAGAAGTCTTACTGTGTGCTGCACAGAGCAGGATCAGAGCTGGAGGTATTATTATGGAGGTAACATACCACAGGTAGAAGATGACAAGATGTGAGTTCATCATGGGTCAAAACAAAATTTGGACTACATTTCAAACAACCCTGCTCCCCATCCTGACCCCACCTCACCATAAATGGAGGTGTTAGAAGAAGGGACTCGTTGTTTTGGGCCCGTCACTAGTCACCACCTCTTCGACCTACTTCATTGTGCGGTGGTTCTGGACCATCAAGAAAAGGATGAGGAAGAGAGAAAGTGAATTGAGGAGCAATAGATGATAAGCATGTTTTGTTAACTTCACAGTGGAAGCAATCCCAAGAATGAACTGTTCCGGTTTTATTCAGAGTGCACATGATTCTTAGTGAGTAGTCTGCAAAAGCAAATGGATGGCTCTGGCTGTAAAGAGATTGGTGGGGAGCCATACAGGTAGAAATGTAGCCAGGCTGGGTACAATGACCATTGACTTGTAAGGACCTACCCCAGTGTGAACAAGAACAGTTGTCTCAGGCTTTGTAGGACACTGGGCTGAGCTTATTTCTTGGCTTCACTTCCCCTTATTTATTTCTCCTCAGTGGTTGGGACATGTGTCTAAATCGCTTAGTCTTTGCACACAAAGCATCCTACTTGTGTCTCCCAGGGGTCAGCCCCAATCATTTGTTCTCATGGCTGTTAGAAGAGGGAGCCCCTCTCTCGTTGGGCTCAAAATGACACATAAATCATTGAATGAGACACAATACAGCTCATTTGGAAGACCAAGATCCAGTCATGGTCTGCTCCCATCCATAGCAATGTGTCTAGAGATGTAAGCTAAACTCCTCTTCAGACAAATCAGGTTCAATTTCCTTAATTTATTTCCTTGAGCTAAATAAAACTTCCTTGGTCCCACCTTTTGTTTGTCAAGTTTGTTAATGTAGTAAGTTCTGAGGCTGTATCTCGCTATGTACAGTGCCCAGCACAAGGGGGCCTTGCTTTTGGTTGAGGATTCTTTATACTACTACTGCTGATCGGTAAGAGTAAAGGGACAGAAATGAAAAATGTAGATTGAACACTAAGAAAATAAATCTCCTAATGGTGAAATCTATTAGACTCCAAAAGACTCCTCACTTAAGACATTTAAAACTGAATTTGTCAAAGTCCTGGAGAGAACATATTGCAGGAAAATCCTGCATTGTGAGAGAGGTGAAATAGGAAATCTTGGAAGATTTTGTTCAGTGCTGACATCTGTTATGATTCTGCATACAGAGGCTATGTCTACACTAGCAAATTAGTCTGGACTCAGCTAGCTTCGTCTGGACTAATTTGAACCCTGACTACCCTAGCCTTTGGCTAGTTCAAACTAAAAAAGAAAAAAATATTTGGAACTAAAAAAAAAAAAAAAAACTAATTTGAACTAATCAAAGGTTAGTTTGAACTAGTTAGTTCAGCTGGTTAGTCCATACTAACTGCATAGTTCTAACTCTTTTGCATCTTTAGTTCGAACTGGCCCAATGGAGACATGCTAGTTTGAACTAAATAACTTCAAACAAGCAGTTACTTCAACATTATTTTTTTTTTAGTTCTAAAATGTTAGTTTAAACTAAAAAAAGCACAGCTAGTTCAAACTAAAAGTTAGTTTGAACAAACAAATGTGCTTAGTTCAAACTAACTTTCAAACTATTTAAATCAAATCAAATCAACTAACCAAGTGCAAACTAAGATTTTTGGTGTAGACATAGCCAGAAGGATTAGCACATCTCTCAGTTACTTTGATGCTAAAACACTTTCTCATTCTTACATCATCTTAACACCTGAAAGGTGCAGGACCTCAAACCTCAGGCTCCTGAAATTACCTCCAATATATTCTTTTACTGTGTCTTTGGAGGAAGCAGTATTGGAGAAGAATCAGGAGTGATTACGGATCAAGTTCTGCTGTGAGAGAAACGTGCACTCAGTGAGGTTACCCACGTAGACCTATGCAAAGACTTTAATACTGACTAGCGATTATGGACTCTTTTCTTGTCATTTTCTGGTCTCATTGTTGTCTCCAAAAGAATGTGAAGTGTGGATCCCTGAGAATTCTCTCTGCTTGTCTGTCTCTCTCTTTATTGATCTTTGTCATAAACATAGAAAACTGTTCATCATCTAGCACAATCATATAACAACTTAGGTTTTGAACATGAGAAATTCAACAAGAATAGAAGATAGTACATAGAATAGAAGATCCAAAATATTAAAAATGATTGAACTCCTTCTGGGCAGTTTCAAAATACTTTTATAAATAGCAAGGTTGAAGAAATTTCACAGGATTCAGGCTCATCTTCAGAGATGACATCTAAGTAGGGATTGATGGGAGACTATGAGTGCTGGAATTTCCAAAAGTACTCGGTCGTTAGTCTAACTGCTTTCTGTCATGTCATTGGTAAAACTGCCACAGACTTCAACAGGAGCAGACTTACACCAATGCTCTGTACTTTTGAAAATCCCATGCTGTATATCTAACTCACACTTCCTTTTATGGCCCCAACTACTATAATGCCTGAGCACATGAGAACCTTTCAGGCATTCAATTTCACAAGAGCCCTGTGAGGTAGGGAAGTTTTATTAATATATATTAATATAATAAATGATTTGTCCAAGGTCACTCAAGAAATCTTTATTAGGTCAAGAAATAGAACCGAAATCTCTACTGTCATAGGTGAGCACCCTAACTACTGTACCTCTGTTTGCATTACCCCACCACCCATCTGTCCATCAATGATAAATTATATCAGGTCAGTTCCTGTCTGCACACGTGGCATCAGTTCAACTTCTTTTTTTCATTCATATCACAAGTTATCTACATTGGTCAGCCACCTACCTGCTGCACCACTGAGGACAGCAAGATGCTGCAATCCACCCTCCAGTCTAATCAGGCACTTCACCACCACTTACACCACTGTCCCACAATCAGAGTAGGAAGATTAGACTAAGCCAAAAGCTCTGCACTTCAGCAACTATTCTGGCTGTTCCATTTGTCAGCCTGGTAAGCATATTCCAGGGTCCGTGCCTCAGGTTGTAAACAGTTGGATATCAGTTAGGGCTTCTGAAATGTGTCTGTCTGTCTATCCCAGAGTTGCTGGGACACAGTTGTCAGCAGTCCCATGCCATTGTTCCTCTGAACCTGGCACTGGGCCAGCAGCACTGGGCATGAATTCATGTATGTGTGGCTGCCACAAAAGAATGCCATGATGTCAGTTGTGGAAAGTCAACAGGAGTTGCAGGAGTAGCTATTTTATTCTGAAGGCAGGCCAAGCTTCTTGTACGAAGTGTGTGTTGTTTATTTGCACCTTTTGGAACCCACGTCAGCCTTGCACAACCAGTTTTCATCCATCCTTCTGCTCTCTAGGATGTTTGAAGGAGACTGGCATCTCATCAAACTTTTGAGGGAACTATATGAGCCAACACATATACATTAGATGCTGATGTGTGGTTAAGACAACCACTAATGATGCTGGTGGCTGTGTTTAGCTTTGAATCAAAGAGATGCTTGTGCCAGGTTCAGCCCCAGACTGCAGGGATATATGTCCATTTCCTTCTCAGGGACGGAGCAGTGAAATGAAAGAGAATTAGACAAACCAAAGACCACAGGCTTGCATTCTAAGCAGTAATCACCCCGGAGGAGATGTCCTTCAATGGGGTCCTTTTCAGGGTCAGGGCCACAAACCCTGTTGGTGGGATCTGTTCTTCAGATTCTACCATTCAATACTGAGGAGCTATTGGTGATAAAAGGGGACATCCTCCTCCACCTAGGTACAAACCATGAAGCACATGGACTCCTGTTTCAGGAGATGCACTCCACATCAGACATGACACTTTCTTTTCCAGGCTACATTGTCCTATCTAAGCACTAGCACAAGCAGTGTGGGACAGTTATAGCCAGGGACTCTGCTGTCACTATATAACTTTAACTAAAATAACTTTTTAAACCAGTTCAGGTTCATTCAGTGTAAATGGAAGTGGAAATGCTCCTAGTTTGGTTTAAACCAGTCTTATAAACTAGTTTAAACATGTTCAAAAACAACTTAATGTAAAGCAAGCAAAACCCTTTTTTTTAACCAAAGTAAAAGTGCCAAATAGCCTTTTACTGAAAAAACTTAACTATATCACACATAGTTGCACCTAAAACTGATGCATCTTTCTTATGTAAACAAGGTCTTAAATTTCCAGAGAATTAGTTGCCTCCCTCTAAAATCATTTACCTGGTCAAGGCATAGACCTGTGCCTGTTTAAGTAAGGTGATTTTATGGGGATTTTTTAAACCAATGCAGTTTTGTGTGGTAATACTCTCAAATTGATTTAAACCTGGTGTATATCACTTTAGCTTTTTTTGGTAACTTTTCAGGCACAAGATACATCAACATAACCAGTTTTAAACTGATATAAGAAAGTTCACACTAGAGATTACACCAATTTAACTAAATCAATGTTTAAACCAATTGAAGTTAAACCAATGCAACTTCTATGTTTAGACAAGCCCTGAGACTCACCTCTGATTTTGGCCCCCAGTGTCTGGATGAGTTCAGGTGAATACCCAGAATTTTAGATATTATTCTGAAATTCATCCAAGTCTATAGGTGCTGGTTAAGGACGCCTGCAAAACTCATGAAAAAAGACATTCTTGCACACTTCCAGTTTCTCTTCTTTTTCAGCAGGCCAGATAGCTGTTGTAAACAACTGTTCTCTTACTAACACAGCTGCTTCCAGTTTTGCCTGGAAGCAAGAACTGCAGATATGAATGATAACTGAAGATTAGCCCAGGTAATGCACTGAGAAATGGGTCTAAATTTTCTCTAAGTTTTGAACTGTTCACATCTGGGATTGTTGTTCAATTCCATTTCCAGAGAATATATCTATATAGAGTCAAATCTTTACTGAGATTTGAGAAATATTTGTCATAAAAAAAAAAAGATTTGGATTTTGTTTAAAGCAAAGATGTCCCTATGGACATGAAAAGAACTCTATGCTTTAATAGATCAAATCTTCCTAGTCCTATTTATTATTCAAAGGGCCCTAAGACAATCCAAAGGATAGGCCTTTTAAATATTAATATTTATTCACCTGTATATTTATTGAATGCTATGCTATTCTGCTATCAGATAACACTGATTTTATTCTGGAATACCTCTACTGATTTCAGCAGGTACAGTGGCTTTTTCTGTATGTCATGTAAGTTTGCTTATGATATGACAATGAGGACAAATATTTGTATACACAGATGCTATACAGAAATGTATATTGCTGAAGAAAACAGTACAAAATTTTCCACATCTGAAAAGTTTATGGCTATTATGGAGATTTGAGTCAGATATTTCCAGAGCATCTCTAGCTTAAGCTACATGAGAACCTCATCAAATTGCAGCTGTAAAGGGTTCTTATTCTCTCATGTGGGCTAACCCCCAAAAAGAGGAGAAAGACACACATTCTTTTACTATGAATAACACAAAGGCTAGTGAAAGGTGCCAGCTGACAGACCTGCAGACTGATGTCCTTATTTAACCATGGAACAAGTAGATCATGGGCAACAGCAGTAGTAATTTTCTCTACATTGTCCCACATTTTACTTTTATTCTGACTGTAAGAATGAAAGAGTAGTTCAATCTCCATTACTTTATATCCTCATTCAGTCTTGGCATTTCTGATAATACAGCCAGCAAAAGCTGACAACTGTGGGTAAAATTTTTGTGAGATAGACTTTTGAAATGTCAGTAGAAAGTGAACTGACAGACTTGTTTATTCCATATTGGAAAATTAACCCCTCTTGATATGATTTTCAAATAGACTTCAGAAAATACAGATGACAGCAACAAAAATGACAAAGGTTTGTAAGTTCACCCATCTTCAAAGCATCTGACGAAGTGGGATTTTCACCCACGAAAGCTCATGCGAAAAATAAATCTGTTGGTCTTAAAGTGCCACATGACTCCATGGTTTTTTTTTTTTTCTGTTTTTTTGGTGTTTTTAAGAGATCCTTTCCTGTGAGGAAAGTTTAAAAACCTTGGACTTGTTTATCTTGAGACAAGAATACTGAGGGGAGTTCTGAAAACAGCCTTCAAATGTGCTAAGGGCTGTTATAAAAGGGATGGTGGGTGATCAATTGTTCTCAGTGTCCACTGAAGGTAGGGCAAGAAATAATAGAATTAGTCTGAACAAAAGGAGATTTAAGTTGGTTGTTAGGAAAACTTTTCAACTATATGGGTAGTTAAGCTCTGGAATAGGTTTCCGAGGAAGATTGTGGACTCTGTTTCATTGGAAGCTTTTAAGAATAGGTTGGGCAAACTATCTGTCAGGGGTGATCTAGGTTTTCTGGTCCTGCCTCTCCCCAGGGAGCTTGGTGGCTTCTCAAGGCCCCAGTCAGACCTACAGTTCCATGATTTTATGATTCAGTGTCTGTTTTATGGAGGGCTTTGCAGTAAGATTTTCTTGGAACTGGAGTACATATCTTTTCCCTCTTGCCCTTATCTAGTTAGTGATCACATTGGTTTGAGAAGCTAAAAGGTAGGATTACCAATGCTGCAAAGTATGAAAGTGCCTGTCACACTAATCTGTAAGTATGTGGATTACCTCTGTAAAGTTGGGTACACCGTGTAGGCAGCAGTACCATGTACTTATACCTGAGGCAAGCAAATGAAATCACAGGCACAACTAAGCAAGCATACCGCTGCAGGAGGCAGAGGGTGAACCGCTTAAGTCAAAATCAGATACATACCTCTGAACAATGGTAAAGCAGACTCTTACCTGTCTAATCACCCTAAATGCACAACGCTGGGAAAAGGGAACATATTTCCTGACTGGAAACTCAAGATAAGGAGCCTTATTCTCATGTCACTTATGCCATGAGTAACATTACTGAAGACAAGTTACTATAAATCCCCCAGAACAGCTGAACTCAAGATTTTCACCTTCTCAGCTGAAAGCCAATGAGATCATCAGGCATGGTTTAGGCACCTGAACCAGAAATTAAGCTTTCATTAGGCTTTGAACTGTAGCTTTTGCCAGAACTGGGTCTGGATGCAGATATCATGATATCTAATGTAGATAAATTGTGGCTACTTTCAGGATTTACTTAAGATGCACATGAAGCTACTCCTGACAATCTAAGTCAAAGCTGGTTCCCAAATCCCAACTGAGATTTTGCATGGCCTACCCTTACAGCAAATTGTCTTCTCTCAAGAGAGAAGTCTTAGGTCTCAGACAATTTTTCTCCATCTTTCTTTACTCTGTTCATGAGATTTCCTAACAGTGCCTCCTGTTTTGTTCATAGATTGTCTTTCCTCAAAAAATTTCACTACTAGCTTTCCAGCCCCCACCTGAGATTCCTGCTGGCTTTCTCTACTGCTGATACAGAATCATAAGAACTGGAAGTCATGAAGTTCAGTCCCCTGCACTCATGGCAGGACCAAAGTACCCTCTTATATTGTCCCTGACAGGTTCTTTCTGCCTGATGATCACTGCCTCTGGAAAAAGAAAATAAACACTACCTAGATGGCCACACATATAATTTTGTTTCTCCTACAGTCTTCTTTTTGGAGGCTAATGGTCCACATTGGTTTCTTTGCTCAATTGCTGAAGCTCTTGCTCATTTCTTTGCGACAAGTTCTCTGATGATGGCATTTCTGAGACCTCTGCTCATCATCTCCTACCTTTATCCTCCACAGTCTTCCTTGGGGAAAATAACAATCCCCCTTGGCTTTCTTTTCTCTCCCAAGACATGACTTCCTAATGTTTACATGTTCAGAAATGACAACGATTAAGACAGACAAAGCAGGCTTTGATATCAGAAGTAGCTGACACAGTAGGCTATCGGTGGTTTTCAAAAATTTTTTATCAAGACCCAGCTGAAAACATTCATACCCATGACCTAAGAATTACATCTTTCAGCATTGCATTGCAGTCTTCCAGTGGTGGCAGCAGGAGGCACCACAACCCAGTGCTGGGTCCTGACAGAGCCATTATGGGAGGCAAGGTGCCAAGGGGGGGGAGTGGAGCTTGGCCCCAACCCTGAGCTGCCCTGCTGTGCCTCAGGGGTGGCATGGCTGGCTCAGGGGATGGCCAGGAACATGCGGCCTGGCCTCTGGGCTGTCCTGCCTTGCTCCCACCCAGTATGGTGACAGAGACAGAGGTCCCCCACCACAGGCCAATGGGCCTTGGACCCTGCACTTCCCGATGGACATCCCTGTTTCCTGACCCCTGGTTTGAAAACCACTGGGTTATATCCTCCTTTGATCTGCACCCTTGTTAACCACATTGGCTTCAAGTTAACGGTGATTTTGCCTCAATCTTTCAAGGCCCCTCATGTCACAATCACAGCTACCAGTGATCAGTCTTCATTGTGACCCAAATAGGCCATTATAATAACACATTTCTTTGTCATAGAGACCTGAGTGAAAGTGTGGGTTATTTCAGCCTGGTTGTAATATGGCTTGACCCCCTTCCACAATAATTGTCCATGTTGCTTGTGAGTAAAAATGGCAGCAGCACACAGAGAGGTTTGAATAATGACCAACACCTTATCCAAAGTGCAATTGGTGGAGCCAAGTTTTCCACTTTATTCTCAAGGCTGCAATCTAAGAAACAGTCCAGGGCCAGATTCATGATTTCTGTCCCAGCAAACACAGCCTTACAGACATGTTGAGACTCCCACCTCCTTGATAAATTTCAGCTTCGACGTACTGGGATTGTTTTTTGTTGTCATTTTGGATTTTTTTCTGAGACCATTTCAAGTTTCAGCAGAGACCCTAAAGACATGCTTTGCCTGAAAGAGATATTTGCCTAAAATTACAGTGAAAAGCAAACAGTGCTAATGGTGGCCATGTTTCTCCTAAATCTGTAAACTGCTACTAAATAAGTGAATCACAGCTCAACAGAGGAAATCAGGCATATTTTCTTCTTTAAATTAATTTAGTTCTGGTAAAAAGTCTTGATTCATAGATGTACAGGCTGGAGCCCTCAATCTCTGCAGAATGGGGTGGCACGGTCACTCTGATCTTTCTTGCCAATGTACCTTAGCATCAACCTGAGCAATTTCCAGAGAGACAGCTGTGTTAATCTGTGCACAGCAAAAAGAACAAGAGTCTTGTGGCACCTTGAAGACTAGCAGATTTCTTTGGGCATAAGCTTTTGTGGACTCTAACCCACTGCATCTGACAAAGTGGGTTGGAGCCCATGAAAGCTTATGCCAGAAGAAATCTGTTCTTTAAGGTGCCATGGGACCCTTTGTTTTAACCTGAACAATTTCACCTTTCATGCTTTGTATCATTATATTACTTCTCTATAACCTGTAGCAGACCAAAATATCTTCTTTGCCAACTGATCAGGGCATATCACCTTCCTATTTAAAAGATTCTGCTGCCTCCAACTGAATTGAAAATTCTCAATCTCTCTTCCATGACTTTTCATAGCTCTAGTTTGGGCCACCTCTATGAACGCCTGTCTTCATCCATCCCTCTGCACTCCTTCAAAACACTTCATTACATACTTCTGCTCTCATCTTTGCACCATCTTCAATGCTATCTATTGGCTAAGGAATCATTTCTCAAGGTGACTGCACCAAACAGTATTCTCTCTTTCATATCCGTCTTACAGAGGCACTTCTATAAGGCTGAGAAACAGATCCTGTGGTCTGTCCAGGGCAGGAATTGTCATGATACTTCTGTTTTGTACAGTGCAGAACACATTGTTGCAATGTTCATTAAGTGGTGGGTTTATTATGAAAATAACAAAAGTTAACATCCAGAATTGAAAAACATCTGGCAAAATAAAATAGCAGAATTTTGACTGAGAAAACTGATCTCGACTTAACAAGCAAAACTAAAATTGTATACTAGGGAAATCACTCTTAGAGATCACATCTAAATTAAAAAAAGAATATTTCATTAAAACTTAAATCCTGCAACAAAACTGTATTTAAACTAACTGCTTTGTACCTTTTTTTTAAGCAACTGAGCAAGAGAAGCATGTAGTGTCAAAGATTTGAAGTCCATGGGAAAGCACAAATGCACTGTATGACATCATAAGATAAGAGTGCCCAGCAAGTGTAAGGTGGTTTCAGCTGCCTTTTGCTTTCTTTGTTCCTCCAATCAGCATTCTGTGACCAGAGGTAAGGCATCAGTTTCACAATGATGAGTTGAAAGGATCACAGGTCCTTGCCCAAGTGATTCAGAGGGTATGTCCACACAAGTCTTTTATTTCGAAACAACACTGGTTGTTTCAAAATAAAAAACTGAATATCCACACGACGTTTTCTTATTTCGAAATGACAGGCTCTGTCATTTCGAAATAAGAACCACCATTTTGAAACAGCTTAAACCCCATTCATTTCAAAATGGCTGTTATTTCGAAATGGTTATTTTGAAATAACACCGTTTGGACATGTTGTTTCGAAACAACACCATTGTTTCGAAACAACTGTTTCAAATCAACATGTCCAAACGGCCTTATTTTGAAATAACCATTTCAAAATAACAGCCATTTCAATAGCAGGCTTTCCCTTAATTCGAATTAACTTATTTTGAAATAAGGATTTTATTTCGAAATAACTCATTTCAAAATAACTTATTTTGAAATAAAGATGTATGTGTGGACATAGCCAGAAAGACATTGCCCAGCAAGAAAAGTGCACTGTAATACAGCACAGAAAGATAAAGGTGATGCCTTATCTGACAACATTACAATTCCCCAAGGAATCATCTACCAGCCTTATAAAGCTTCACAAAGCCCTGTCTGGGATGATTTAGTTGGGTTGATTCTGCTTTGAACAGGGGTTGGGTCTGCCAACCCTCATCTTCTATGATTCTATAAAAGAAAATGCAGTTACTTTCTTCAGTGGGGGGCTGTTCCACTGAAGTCAACAGAATAGTATCCATTTACTTGCATGAAGAATTTGGCCCTAAGACTTTTTTAAAGGAATAAAAGTGTCCTACAGACAAGAGACCAACTTTCATTTATATGTCACAGAGTGCATATAGTTTAACCCAAGATTTTTTAACATAGAAGGCCCAAGAAAATATAAAATCAAGCAAATGAGCAGTGAAAGCATACAGTGAGTATACAATGGTAAGGTGAAAACAACAAGCATCCATGGCACCTTAAAGATTAATTTCTTCGATATATCTGATGAAGTTGGTTGCAGCGCATGAAAGCTTATGCCCAAAGAAGTTAGCCTTTAAGGCTGTGTCTACACTGGCAAGTTAGTCCAGACTAAGGAGGCTTAGTCCAGACTAATTTAGCCCATGGCCAACAAGGCTTTCCCTAGTTCAAACTAAGAAATTTCTTAGTTCAAACTTATTAGTATTTGTGGTTAGTCCAGACTTAAGCGCTTAGTTCAAATTTGAAACTAGGCACGATGTGGCCACAGACTAATGCTTAATTCAAACTCAAGAAGTTTGAACTAAGCCGGTTATTTTGAACTAACCACACGTTCTAGTTTGAACTAAGTGTTAGTTCGAACTAGAATGTACAGTTAGTTAGAACTTATAAGGATGAGGTTAGTTCAAACTAACAAATTCCAGCTTCAACTAACCTCAAACTTCTTAGTTCAAACTAACAAATTCCAACTTTCTGTGGCTAGCGTAGACATAGCCTAAGGTACCACAGGACTCTCATTTTTGCTGTACATAGACGAACACAACTAACCCTCTGGCACTTTACTGTGGGCTTCATGGGTTTAAATGAGGGTCCAAACTAGATCATAAAAGCCAAGTGAGTTAGCGTTTCCTTTCAATCTTAAGTCATTCATGGTGCTTTGACTAGGTGTTGTACAAACACAGACTAGAAAGACAAGCCCTGCACTGCAAAGGTTTTGATTTTTTTTTTTTAATGTAGCTCAATCCAGAAACCCCAACTGTGTTTTAATCTTTGGGTCTCTAGTTCAGCAGAAGGTGCTGGAAGAATTATTTAATCATTAAAAGAGATTCTCACCCAGACCACAAATTTCCCCTGCCACAGTCCAGTTGCAGATAGCCGTGGTGTGGGGAAAGGCAGGTAGGAGAACAGATGGAGGAGATATGGAAAGGTCATGTCTGAGAAGGAAAGACAATGCAGAGCACTGTGTGAATAAAGCTAAAGGGAGCAGAGAGTTGAACAACTCTAGAGACAATAAAGAGGGGCATTTATCAAGCTAGGGAGGCCTCCCCAAATCAGTTTTCAGTATCCTTGGTTATCTTTTTCTCACACAAGTAATAATGCACATCTCTAAATACAGACATTATATGCATACACAAATATTGCATGTTATTTTTCATCAGAAGAATTCAAAGTGCCTTATAAAAGCCAGAATCCTTATCCCCATTTTATAGATGAGGAAATTGAGGCACGTATGGGGTCAAATGACTTGCCCAAGAACAATGAAACCAATAGCAAAGTGGATCTAGAACCTAGATCTCCTGTGGAGCAATCCCATGTGCTACTCACTAAGCCTTTCTGTCTTTCCTCATTCAGATGGCTGGGCCTGTTCATTTTATCAGCATTTCTGACATATGTTCATACTCAGGGAATTAGGCCTTTAGTATTCTTTCTTGCACTGTTGAATGAGTGCTATGTTTTATTCCAAAGAGGAAAAAATTTCAACAGCGGATGAAGTGATCCATGGGTATTATCCTTCAGGATTTAGGGTCTTAGACAGCTTTAAGATGTTATTTTATTTTTAAATTCCATTTGAAGAAACCCAGGTACTATGTCTAAGAATGACATTGTAAAAATAATAATTTTTATTAAATACAAATACATTAAATGTGTAACATGGACCAATTTTAGAAACATTTAGTCAACAGCAGAGAGGGATAAATAACTGATTTTTCAATTCACTGGTTGGCCTGTGAGGAGGGTAGACTGGAATGATTTCAGGTTGACCCAAAACATTTATTTTTTTGGTAGCTAAAAGAGATGATTATATCAGGGTTAATCAAACTATTTTGTTTGTTCTGAACAAAATATTTCAAGTCATTTTTGAGCTTTTTAAAAACATTTTTAATAAAACTGAAGTAAATAAAAAAACAGGAAAATGCCATTTTGAACTGAAAAATCACCCCATTTTGTTTCCGATATTTTTTTTTTTAATTTCTTTGAGTATTTTTTCCTTTCCTATTAAAAAAATTCAGTGAAACTCATCCAAATCTGCAGTTTTTGGCCAAAAAAGGTTTGGATAAAAAAAATTCACCCAGATCTAGTCAATAGGACTATTCAAATTCCAACGGGCAGCCATTTTAGCCTAGTTCTGTAAAACAAACAACAAGTCCTATGGCACTCATGTCTACACTAGCAAATTAGTTTGAATTATGGAGCCCTAATTTGAACTCTGTTTACGTTAGGCTTTGCCTACTTCAAAATAAAAAAAAATAAAATAGTTCAAACTAAAGCAAAGCTTAGTTAGTTAGTCTGGTTATTCTGAAATAACTGCTTAGTTCAAACTAATTTGCATATTTAGTTTGAACCAGCCCAGTGGAGACATACTAGTTTGAATTCAATATATTTGACCTAGCAGTTAGTTTGAACTAAGTGTGTTTTTTTCAGTTCAAACTAACTTTTAGATCAAACTAGCTGCACTTTTTTTCGTTTGAACTAAAAAGTTAGTTCAAACTAAAAAAGCATGCTTAGTTGGAACTAAAAGTTAGTTTGAACTAAAAATCTTGCTTTAGTTCGAACTAACTTTTGAACTACTGAGTTTGGACTAACCAAGTCTGAACTAAGATTTTAGGTGAAGTCATAGCCTCAAAGACTAACAAATGTATTTACTGCATGAGCTTTCATGGGAGAAAATCCCACTTCATCTGATATAGTGGGATTTTTCTCCCATGAAAATTCATGCAACGACTGTTCAAATAAAAATGTTACATGGGAGTTTGCTGCCCGCTCTCTTAACAGGTGAGGGTTTGTGTGTTCTTTTCTTTCTTTGTCAAGTGTTTTTTTTTTAAACCACCTCATCCTGCCTCTGACTACCCTCAAAGGGTTAATTTCTTCGCTGACAATTTTGTCCTCCAAGTGAGATCCTTCATTCCAAAGAGCATCTTTACAAGAAGACATGTTTCTTTTTTCAGCTGGAGCAGATCTAATGATTCAGGGAAAGCCCTGTCTGTGAACATTTGACCCAGCCTCAGACAAGAACAGCAAGGTGGCACCAGCCTCTTTCTATTTAGTCATGAGCCAAGAATCTGCAGCAGCACACAAGTGACATGCATATCCCATGCATCAAAGTAGCAGCTCAATCTGTAGTGCAATAACATTCTTTCACGTCTCAGCATGGGTGCTGGCCCTGAGATACAGCGCCAGTAATTGACATAGTTGCCCGATGCTAGAAAACAAACTCGGAAACTATTCTCATTAGACGTCTCCCTGGTTTGCTACTCTGTTATTGTAAAACCCAAACAGTGAGCTTCTTACCAGCGTGGTTCTGTTTTTAATTAGTTCTGATGGCACTGGGCTATGTGCCAAGGAAAAAAATGAACTTCCTGTGATTGAGGCTCATTGCTCAGTATGTTGCTTCCTCTGCACAGAGATTGTTTTCACAACATTTTCTGAAAAGGGGCAATGGACAGAAATAATATATAAGTTTTTACAGCTTTGAATTTTTTTTTCTTCCTCGCACGCTTATAAAAGACAGCATAAAGTCAGGGACCCTTAAAGTTCCAGTGTCATTATTTTGCCTTTGTGTGATTCTCCTGATTAAAGACATCCCAGCAGCATAATTTTTTAATAGAATAAACACAGGTGGCTCTTAAAAAATAATACTGTGGCCTTTTTAATTTAATTACTTACGTTACTCAGAATTTTTTTTAAAGAAGTGTAAGTTACCTCACTGTAATTAGGGGTGGTAGTGCAAAGAGACATGAGTACATTCCAGCAATGGAGGGGTCAAAACTGCAAGGCTGATCCAGGAATAAGGAATCTGATGGTGGAGTATTATCCTATTGTTTTTGTTTGTTTGTTTTAAAGCAGATGCACCAGATGGAAACAAAGCAAACCCTGCCTGTGTTGTGTTGTAGTTCCAAAGCAGGGGTATCCAACCTTTTTTGGTTGAAGGGCCACATTGCAATTCTTTTCTCAGCTGGGGGGGCCAGTGAGAAAATTTTTGATAAATAAGACATAGATATTGATCTTATTAATAAACTCTAATAAAATAATTAATGTGATATTTGGCACTGCTTTTGCTTGCACTGTGTACAAGGGGGCAGGGGTGGCTGTGTGAGCATCAAGGCAGACCACAGGGAGCAAGGCAGGACACAGAGGCATGGCAGAGGAGGGGAGCGAAAGACGGGTGAGGTAGAAGGAGCAGAGCACCTGGGAAGCAGGACTCAGCTACTTCGTGACAGGGACCCCACCAACTTTGCTCTGCTCACTCCATGCCAAGCACTTCTCAGGGAAAGGAGAGCAGTGCTGGGGAGGGGGAGAGGAGAACAGAGTCAGACAGACACAGGACAGAAACTCTAGCAGTTCTGTAGGGACCACAGGTTTTGGCACTGGGCATCTCTGTACCAGAAACATTGATGGGTAATTTTTGCCACTCAAGTCAGGGAAGAAGAGGGGTGCTGGGGTTAGGGTTGTGGAAGGAGAACAGAGCTTGGAGGGGAGATGTCCAGTTCAGGCTTTTAAACCGCTTAAGGCAGTGGTTTTCAAACTTTTTATCCTTGGGACCCAGTTGAAAAAAAAAAAAAATCATTTATGCCGCTGACCCAGCAATTATATCTTTGAGAAATGCATTCCAGTCTTGCAGCAGTGGCAGCAAGGGGTGCTGCGACCCAGTGCTTGAGGGTCTGCAACCCAGTACTGGGTCCCAATCCTAAGTTTGACAACTGCTGGCTTAGGGCACTCCCCCTTTACCTGCCTCCTGCTCACCCAAAAGGGGCTGAATCCGGCCCCTGACCAGCTCTCCGACCATACCACGCCTCCCTGAAGTTGTGCTGTGCGCAGGGCAGAAACCTGACAAGGGCCCTGGCCAGCCGCAGCTCCCAGGCTCTTGCAGCAGCACTCCAGGAGCTGGATGAAAGCCCTTGGTGGGCCAGAGTCTGGCCCCAGGCCACAGGTTGGACGAGTCAAAGCTTCCAAAATCCAGAAAGTGTCAGTTCCCTCTCATCAAACGTAATGGTGCCGTTCTATTCCAAAAACAACGAAAGTTCTGTGGCACCTGAATACCAAACAAATTTTCTTCAGATAGAACCTTTTGCGGCCTGCAACACACTTTGTCAGGTGCAAGTAGGTGTCAGTAGAGGGCATGTTTTGTGTCTCGTGCTGCTTGCCCCAGCCACCAAAACACCTATTTCTGGTTCTGCAAATAGAGCATTCCTTCAAGTCTCCTCAAAGAAGAGCTCTTTTTGGTTCAAAAGTTTGTCTCTCTTTCCAACAGAAGTTAGTCCAATAAAAGATTCTACCCCACCCACCTTGTCTCTCTATTTTGTGCAAAGGAGAGATCCAAAGCAGAGATCTGAGAAAGAAAGTCCTAGACTCACAGCAAAATGCAAAGTGGAACAGATTGTTTATTAGAAGTACATATTGTAAGGAGGCTTTACAAGGTTAAGAGACCTGTTAAGCAGGACCATAACTAGGCCTGGGCAACCAGGGCAAGGCCCCAGATGCTGAATTTTAGAGGGTGCAGGGGATGGATCTGGCTCTCTGTGACAACTGGAGATGGATCTGGTTCCCCACCACTCCAGCTGCAACTGAGGAGCTGGATCCGTCCCCAGCCACCACCGGGAACTGGAAGCAAGGATCTTGAAAGATGCATTGTGTGGTGTCTTGATCATTGTAGCAGCGGAGCTAGGTTTACACGTTTTGCATCTGTTCTGGCAGGGTCTGGTGCATCTTTGAGTTTATTCGTTCTGGTCTGCGGAAAGCTTGCTTCTAATGATGAGCTTGGAGAGGCAGGAGAGGGGCGGGTGTTGTTTGAAAGCCAGAAATGGGTCATCAGGAAACATTTCTTACACGATGGGGTCTCCAGTGAAGATATTTTGTAGTTATTTGATGACACCCCTGATGAGTTCTGGTGTGGGGTGGTTGGTGACAACTAAGGGGCTATAGTTGTGTGGGCAGTATTGCTGTATTGAGTCAGGTTCTCTTCCTGTATTTGTGTGGCCCATTCAATGATGTGATCTACTTCCCTTGATCAGTAAAGATGGTTTTAAGTGTTATGTGTTAAGGTGTATATTTCCAAAGGAATAGCCGTGTTAGTCTAGTCCAGCAAAAAAAAACCAAGGACTCATGTGGCACTTAAAGATTAACAGATTTATTTTTCATGTGAGCTGTCGTGGGAGAAAAATCCCACTTTGTCAGATGCTTCGAAGATGGGTGAACTTACAGAATGGAATGAAAAGAAATGCAAGGGGGTCTAAAACATAAGATCAGGTCATACAGTAACAGCAAATCAGAGCAGTTGTTAGGTTCAAACCCTGGGAAGCCTGAAGTCAAATTAGCTTTTGTAATGGGAAAAGAACCCATAGCAGGACTGAATTGAGACCATGGGTTCTTTTCCCATTACAAAAGCTAATTTGACTTCAGGTTTCCCAGGGTTTGAACCTAACCACTGGTCTGATTTGCTGTTACTGTCTGACCTGATCCTATGTCTTAGACCCCCTTGCATTTATTTTCCTTCCATTCTGTAAGTTCACCCATCTTCGAAGCATCTGACAAAGTGGGATTTTTCTCCCATGACAGCTCACACGAAAAATAAATCTGTTAATCTTTAAGTGCCACATGACTCCTTGGGTTTTTTTTAAGGTGTATAGTCTGAAGGTTCTTCTTGAACCATATTCTGCAGTAGTTGAGTCTCTGTCAGCAGACAACAGATCTCTGTGTGTGTTTGGGGTTATTACCGTTTTTATGAAGGCAGTAGATGTGGGTTTCTTGTATAGGGTCATCTGTGGAGTTTCATCATTGAAGCTGATTGTGGCGTTCAGAAAGTTGGTGCTAATGTGGAAGTGTTCTACAGAGAGTTAAATGATTGGTAGTCTATATGAGGATCTGAACCGCTGTAGTCCTCTGAAGCTCAGAAGGAACTTCTCTGACTAAGGGGAGTATGTAACATGCTAGACAAGAATCTCTTTGTCCTTTTGTAGGGGCAGGGCTATAAAAAGATTTATGAGCATGCTATTGCTTATAGCTAGTGGAGTTGGTCCTTTAACTCAAGCAGCAGAGGTGTTTGGCTTTAGATTCAGAAACCATAGCTTCGGTTCCTTCAGATATCCCATCCCAGGGCATTGCTGAACCATTGCCATCCTACAGGACAGTAAAATACTCAGAAGGACAGACTCATAGTCTGGTTTCTAATGGGTTCACCTTCAAAACAATACTAACTAGAATAACATTGGTGCCCTCAAACTTCATTCTGGGGAGATGAACTGGCCAATGCATAAAGATTTCTTTGTATAAATTGATAGGAATTGAAGTCTTTATTCCACATAGAAATTTCAGAACATAGTCTTTATATTCTGAAGACTCTGCTGGAATAATTATCCTGTGCTCAGAACCTTAAGAACATAAGCACATAAAACAATATGGAGGAGAAAAGACAGAAGAAAGAACCTGTCCCCAGAGCAAGAGTAGAAGATAGTTTGTGGGTAGAGAAAAGGGGAAGATGTATTTCCTTTGGTTGTGCATATTGCCCAAAGGCAAAGGCTTCAGGCCATACACCACAGTTTTTGGAACCATTTTCCCTTTGGAGCAATATTTTACTGAGTGTGTATACATGACATATGTATAAGAATGATATATATTTTATAGATAATTTATTTACTTTACATAAATTTAGTTCCTGTGACAGACAAAATGACAGGTGATCATACCTAAAAACTGAAGTTCTCCATTTCTCCACAGAACAGGCAGAAGATGAGCATATTTCTTCCTGCAACATCTCTACCATTCTACCTCTGAGTCTCAAACCTGAGCTGCAAGGACCATTTCTAGGAATGAAAGCATAGTGTATGTAAACTCTGTGATGCTAGAGTGGCAATTAGCACAGGCTGGGATCATGGGTTGTTGTGTCTTGGAAACTATTTATGTATCTATATATCAAAGGAAAACCTGTTGTTGGCCTGTGCCAGCTGACTCAAGCTTGTGGGGCTCCTGCTGAAGGGCTTTTTCACTTCAGTGTAGGCTACTGAACTTGGGATCTAATGCCCTGTAGGGTGGAAAGCTGGAGGTCTACACAGCAGTGAAACAGACTTGCAACCCTGAATCAACTGGCTCAGGTTAGTTATAGGTTTTTCTTTGCTGTATAGACATACCTATAACATTGGGAAGTCCAATTCACTTTACATAGGCCACTAAACAGCTGTTAAATGTTGATAACTTGTGAAGAGAGAAAATGTGTTGTTACTGAATCAATCTCAAGGGGAATAATACTGCTGTAGGCACTTTTAAATATTTTTATGGGATATGTAACTGAAATCTTGACTATGTGAGCCCATTAAAGATCTGGCAATTGCTTTGGTAACTGAAGTGTTAAGTCCATTTTCCTGGCCAGTTTCTACTTTGGATAATTATGTTCTGCTCCTCTAAAGTCCCATGAAGTTTTGATTATAAACAATATTTTCATTAACTTTCTGTCCTTGGGCCGTCTCCTGTGAGGTGCTGAGCATCTTCATTTCCCAATGATTTCAAGGTCAATGGGAGTGAAAAAAGTTCAGTGTGCTGCAGGGATGGATGATGACTTTCTTTACTGTATTTTTTTCTAGGAGAATAGCAAGTTCTCAAAATAATTGAACATTTTTAACGATTTATATATTCAAAGTGTGTTTCCTTATTCCATGTTCCCCTCATTGGCCCCATCTTCCACCCTCTCTTCTCTCACATCCCTCCTAAAAATGGCCTTCTTTCAAAAGGCCTCTGTGCCCAATTTTTCAGAATCATTACAAAAGTTCTTAGCATCTTTCAATAATTGTTTACCTGTGGGATTTTAGGCATCCAACTCACATAGGCACCTAGCTCCCTTAGACTCATTTGAAAATATCAGCCTTAAAAACAATGCATAAATATTTACTACCAAATGTTGATAACCTTACTTGTAGAGGCAACACGTGGAAGGACTAACAAGTGAGGTCATTTGCCCCCACACCAGATTTGCTGCTTGGCTTGTAATAAGCATGTTCAGTAACATCTGCTGAAGCCACTGCCCTCACTCTGCACCCCGCCTCCCCAGCACGTATGGGTCATCTCTGCTTTCTTGTATCAAATAAGACTCTATTCAACAAGCAGTGGTGCCTCCTAACTTGAAAAATGGTTAAAAAATTCTGTCCCTTATAAATGCCCATGTTCTTATTTACTATAGTTACTTGAGGACACAGTAGGCCACATTCTTTGGTTCTGTACCTCCGTCAAAGTTAATGATGTTACACTAGAGATTAATTTGGCCCTGTATTTTTATGTATAGCATGTGTATCAATCCCTGAAAATACTCAATTACAGTTGATGTCAATCTTTTAAGTTAATTACCGGTTAGACCCCTTACAAAGACACCCTTTGCCTAGGCCACTTTTAGGAGGCTGTTATCCATCCAGTGTGGAGAGATTTATGCACTTACCATCCATTAGCATTAATAGGAGAAGTCCATATAAATCACTCAGCACTAGTAAAGGAAGATAAAGCCTCTCTATGTTTAGAGAATGAACAGCTTGGGAAAATCAATTTTAGGACCCTCCCTCAAAAAAAGGAAGAAAAAAATTAAATCTGTGTTACAACGATGTGATATGTAATAGCACAATCTGTACAATGACTGCTTCCACATGGAATGAACATTATTTTTTCATGCAAATTTGTTTTTTAATCATATTAGTGTTTAAAAACCACATCATTAAAATTGTGTAAGTGAAGAAATGTGAAGGGAAAATATTTTAAAATAGCATACAATAAGGTAAAATAAGATTACAGAAGTTTAGTACTACAATATGAAAAGTAAAGGCCAAATTCTGTTTTTATTTATGAAGCTGTAAATCTGGAGTAACTCCAGATAAGTTACAAATTGTATTACATTGGATTTACTCCAGTGTAAAATAACAAAATTTGATCCATAATATTTCATTTATATAAAAATATTGAATCCACTTGTATATTGCTGGACATTTCTGTTCCCTTTTTATATTGGTCCTGTACAATGGCATGCAAATAAAACAAGGAGTCCTGGGGCACTTCTAAAGACAGCACATTTTTGCATCCTGTTATCACACACAGACACACATGCACAAATAAGTGTGTATGTGTCTGTTGGTCTCTATAAACATGCATGATTACAGGTGTGTGAAGATCTTTAATATGACTGTATGAATCTATATTTATTGCATGCAAATGCTATACTTATCCTTTAGTAACTCAAAACAAAACTTCCACTGCTACATAAAAGGTAGTTGAATTCCGTAGTGAGAAGCATTAATTTGAGTTCAGTTTGCTAGGTGATGTGACCTTAAAATAATCACCTATTAGAAAGTGAAATTGTTATAATCAGAGAATCATAAAAACATACAGCTGCAAGGACCGACCATCAAGAGATCATCTACTTTAATCCCCAGTTCCAAGGTATGACCAAGTATCACTAGATCATCTCTGAGAGCTGTTCATCTAAGCTGTTCTTGAAAACCTGCAGTGACTGGTTGCCAGAGGGATAGTCATGTTACTCTGTTGTACAGCAAAAACAACAAATACCTTGTGGCCCCTTAAAGGCAATCTGACAAAGTGAGTTGGAGCCCACAAAAGCTTATGCCGAAATAAATCTTTAGTCTTTAAGGTGCCACAAGATTGGGGTGAGGGTAGGGACAGTGGTTACATAACTCCATTGGGAATCTCTTCCAGCACTTAACAATCCAAAATAGAAAGTTTGTCCTAATATCTAACTTAAATCCCTCTCTCTGAAGATCAAGCTTGTTTTCCCCTTATAACAGCCTTTAAGATATTTGAATATTGATAGCAGGTGCCCTACCCTCAATCCTCTTTTCTCAAGACTACCATGCCAAGGTTTTTTATTTTTTTTTATTGGACAGGTATCAATTGTGTTGCTGTCCTCTGGACTCTCTCCAGTTGGTACACATCTTTGTGTTGCTGTCCTCTGGACTCTCTCCAGTTGGTACACATCTTTGTGAAAGTGTGGTATTCAGAACTGAACACAATAAATACTTCAGCTGAGGCCTCAACAGTGCCAACAAGTGTGAGTTGGTTGCATCTGGTGTCTGCCATATGAAACCCCAGAATATTAGCCTCACATGCAGCTACATCACAGTATTGACCTACATTCAACTTATAACCTCTGGATTCCTTTCAGCCGTACTGCCACCTAGACAATTATTCTCCATTTCCGATGTTGCATTTATTTTTTTCTTCCTATGTGTAGTACTTTGCACTTGTCTTCATTGAATTCCATCTTATTATTTCAGACTCATTCTTCAATTCATCAAGATGGGTGATCTTTAGATACAGGGCCCAGTCCTACACCCATTGAAATCAAGGGGCATTTGCCATGCCAAAGAGAAGGCACTCCGTACATTATAGGAACAAATGACCCAGAGATTATCATGTGCATAATGGACCTACTTTTGCAGTCATGGTTGTCAAGGGACTGGGTTGTAGGACTGGGTAGGAGTGATGGCTAGTGGTCAAAGCAAGTCAGAACTGAAGGCTGAGTCCAAATGCTGGAGTCAAGGATCAAGATATCACTGGAATCAAAAAAACAAGATTTAGGGTCAGAACCCATCATCAAAGTCAAAGGCTGAGACCAAGCCAGGAATCAGAGCCAAAAGTCAGAAATAGACTAGCTGAAATTAGGGGAGGCATGAACAGGGCTAGTCCTCAGGCAGGAGCAAGGCTAGGGCAGGATTGGAATAATGTGGATACAGGACGGCATCTAGGCTAGAGCAGGGAAGAAGCAAGACAGGAACAGGACTAGAAATGAGGCAAGCACAGAAAGACAGAATCACAGGCATGTGCACTGAGCAGATGGTTCTCTGTTGTTGCTGCTGGCCTTAGGTGGCCTGACCCCAGTCAATAGTTGTCAAGAAAACCTTTGAATTCATCTGTGGGGGTAGATTGGAAGGAGGCTAAACAGGTGAGCAATAGCAATGTAGATTGGCTGAGGGGCCTAGATGGATGGGACAGTGAGGAATGAGCAGTAACTGGACAGCAAAATGGGAGAACAGAGTTAAAAAAAAGGGGGTGGAGGGGAGAATTATATGAAATGTCTCATGGGAAAATTAGCTTTCATTAATTGAAGCATTTTACAACTTCACATCAAATTCACCAACTTGTTTTGGTTGAACTGTTTCCCCTTCAAAAATATTCCTCCCCAAATCTGAAAAAATTTGTCATTTCCATAATGAAAAAACATTGTGAATTGTTTGTTTAAAAATAAGACAAAATATTTCTTTTACCCAGAACCGACTACTGCTGCTTCTTTTTGAAACCTTCCCTGTTCAAAAAAAAAAGTTTAAAAAAATCATTTTGGGTAAATTTGAAACAATTATTTCCCTCCATATTTTTTAGTTCAGCCAACAAACTGAGAAATCAACTATTCACACTGCTCTGCTTTTAAACTCTGTACTCTTGCAGCTTATTCCTTATTCATTTTTTAGGTTTTCTGTCTTGTCTTTCTCACTGTGAGTTCTTTGAAAGAAGACTGCAAGCTCAGTGGAGCACTGATTCTAATTGGGTGTCACTGTAATTGTAGTACTTATTGTTTAAATAGACAGACAGGCTTGCTAAGGACCTGATCCTGGCCTAACTTAAATTGATGTTTGCCCAGAGTAATTTAATCAATGGAGCTGTCTTTATATCACTCTTGCAGTGTAAAGGGATTTCACAATGAGTATAAATGTAATTTGCACTACCAGAGAAGTGAAAGGGTATTTAATGTAAATAAAAAGAATCTGGCAACACGATTAGTCCTGGCTTACATACATATAAGTGAAAGGAAAGTCAGGCTCCAATTTTTGAAGTATGAAGCTGTTAAACAAAGATATTTCTCATATGCCCCTTTAAATGTAACACTGTCCATTCACTGTACATTCCCTTTTATGGCAGACACAGATTGCTGTGAAGCTCCACATAGATATCTACTGCAACTAAAGTAAAAAATAATGCATATGACATAAAGAAAGAATAATATGACCTTGACAATAAAAAACAATGTTATAGTGATCAGTTATTTGCTAATGAAAAAGATTTTAGAAAAAAACACATATTCTATTTTTACAGCTTAAATGCTACAGATAATTAACACTGAAAGAAAGAAAGAAAGAAAGAAAGAAAGAAAGAAAGAAAAGCGACAGTGATGTGGGAATTGATCAAGTGATATGGGGTAGGAAAAAAATTGGATACCGTGATGAAGGAAGAAAATCCAAAATAGAGCAGACATGGCTGATTCTTCCTTTGTGACATATTTTCTCTCTCAGCCTTGCATATTTGCATTAAAGTGATTGTGAATAATGTACATTTGACCAGTGCTGTCTGCGGAACTAATGCCTATTAAAATGATGGGAAGTAGCATATGTTGTGCCTAGGGCAGGGAATGTCCAATCACCCCCACTGTGTGAGTCTCCAACTAAAACGCAGGACAGCCTGGGATTTATCCTAAATGAACTCAGCAGGAAGGAATAGTACATAGTCCCTCATTCTACACTTCATCTTCTGAACTATGGTTTAAAGAGTTAGTTTCAGAAAAGAAAACTAACATCCATCACTTAATTTATATTGATATATATTGCTTTTATCTTATACCGACTTCATAAACACAAGGGAAACTGTTAATGCAGGGAAAGAGGACACTATGCAATTGTCTCAAGAATCAACATTTATTCACTGTATTGCCACCAAAGCAAAACCCTCCTCTGCTCCAGTTATTCCTTCATATTTTATACCAGTGCACAATGTTGTCAGTAATCGCAAAATGGTTTGGGTTTGTGGTTTCGCTTTTATGTTCCTGCACTGTACTAGAAATGTTCTGCCATTTGAACAGTTTGGAAAGCTTTTTGAATTCTATTACATAATCTCTCTAACGACCTCCAGCATCAAGTTCAGATCCAAAATAGCCTTTCTTCTACCTGTGTGAACTTGATAGCTGTGAAAAAAAAAGGCAATTATAAAAATGTATGAGACTAACAAATTCAGCTGAACTAAGGAAATAAAAGTTGCCAAATTGTCATGTTTAGATCTGTAGCAATGCCTTTTTTCCTCATTAAATGCAGTATTACAAAGGGGGGAAAATGTGCTGGGACATTTTCTTTTAAATATAGCAGCTATCCCAGAATTTATTTCTGTCACCAGTAAAATAAAATTTACCTTAAATAGAGGTACCTTTTTTTGTGATATAGAAAAACATACTCCCCCAGTAGGTGAAGAGTAACTCTACTGAAGTCAACAGCCCAGAATTTGATCCTACTTTCAAAGTGCAAATCCAGAGACCCTCTGCTGATTTTAAATCAGTCTCTTGAGTGGGAAAGTAGCTTTTAGTAGGTATATTGTAGAAAAGTGCTGGGTTGAAAATTTCAGATCTAGAAGCCACATGTCAAATACCCCATATTTTGTGGTGGGAGTTTCATATCTGAGGTTTTCAATTATCCCTCTATGGAGCTTGATCCAAGGACAGCAGAAGTAAGTGGCAATAGGCATATAAAAAGCTTAGTTGTAAAATTCAGGTACAGGTTTGGAATCTGAAACATAATCCCACCCCTACTTCCAAAATGTTTATATCTGAGATGATCTTTTGGGCTTATTTTTAGTGTAGTGACTATGTTAAAGCAATATACATATTTTTTTCCTAGTCATCCCACAAGATAATTGCTATAAGGCTATGTCCACTTAGAAGGTTAGTTTGAATTAACTTAATTCAAACTAATAATGATTAGTTTGAAATAAGTTAATTCAAACTAACATGGCCCCACTAGAAACCCAGTTTGAAGTAGCATGTCCATGGACAGGACTTGCTAGTTCAAATTAGGAGAGGGGCACCATGGGAGGTGTGGCAAGATGGCTTCCAAGAGGGGTCATGCCCCCACCCAATATAGAGAAAGAGGAAGGTACCTTGGAAGGAAGAAGGTCAAAAACTGTTAATGCTAATTAGTGGTTAGTTCAAATTAACTCAGTGATCCTGGATGAATTCAAACTATAAGTAACCCTTAGTTCAATGTTAAGCTAGGTTTTATAACTTCAAAGTAAACTTTCATTAATTCAAACTAAGGAATTCCTTAGTTTGAATTAATGAAAGCCAGAGTAGCCATGCGTTAATTTAATTTGAATTAATCCTCATTAATTTGAATTAAATTGTAAGTGTAGACACACCATAAGAGACTAGCCCTCTCTGCAGAACTCAGAAATTTGATCATATGGCTATCATTGTTCTTATTGTTACCGATACTAAGTCCTGTTCCAAAGAGGCAGCTGTGTTAGTCTAGTTCAGCAAAACAAGCAAGGAGTCCTGTGGCACTTTTAAAGACTGACAAATTTATCACATGAACTTTTGTGGGAGAAAATCCCACTTTGTCAGTTGTTTTGAAGATGCTTCAAAATGCCTGACAAAGTGGGATTTTCTCCCACAAAATCTTATGTGATAAATAAATGTGTTGCTGTTTAAGTGCCACAGGACTCCTTGCTTGTATTCCTGAGTCCTGTGGCACTTTTAAAGATTAACATATTTATTTATCGCATGAGCTTTCATGGGAGAAGATCCCACTTCTGACACCTGAAGCTTCAAGTGTCTGGTGAAGTGGGATTTTCTCCCATGAAAGCTTATGCAATAGATAAATTAGTCAGTCTTTAAAAGTGCCAGCAGACTCCTTGTTTGTTTTGCTGGAATAAACTGACACAGCTACCCCTTCAGGACTTATAAAAAATTCTGGTTTGTTTAAAATAAATTGTTTTAGTATTTGGTTTCTCTCTCTTTTATTTCTTTCCTTCTCACAATAAGAATTGGAGAAACATTTATTTTATTATTATTAAGCAACAACTGAGAATGGGGGCCATGATACTGAGCACTCTGCAAATACAAAATAACACATAGTCCCTTCCCCAAAGAATGTAGAGGCTAAATATACAAGAAAAACGTGTATTCCTATTTTACAAATAGGTAATTGAGATACAGAGAATAAATGAGTTGGCCAAGCTCACAAAGCAAGTGGTGGCAGAGGCCAGCATGGAACCAGAACTCTTGAATCTCAGTCGAGTCCCTTAATTGCGACACCACTGGTAGGAGGAAAATTCTATCAATAAAACAATGTCTAGTCTCACTTGTACATGCTAGCTCCTTTTTCTCACAATCACCGAGAATCACACTGACCCACATATTTACATTCTACTTTTGCCTGTTGTAGTCCTAAAGGCTAATGATGGTGATACTCACATGAAGACTCAGATAAGGTCACACATGGACCTGTAGGGGGGATCATAACTAAAGCTGTGTGAAATCAAAGTAGTACTTGAAATCAGCTTGGGTTAATATAAAAATGCATGCATCCATCAATTAGTAATGGCTGTTCAAATTTTGTTCCCACCTGCAAAGAGTCAACAGATGCTTTTTAACATGTGGCAAACCTGAAACTCTAATGGACTTTGAGCCTGCTACACTGGGATTGGTCACATGACCTACAAGGCCTGCTTTATTTCCTACTTCCCTGCATGGCTCACTCTATATTGTGGAATCAGGAGGAACAACCTTGTTCAAACCAAGCCAGAAGCAAGTGCATTTCAGTGGGGCTTCTTGGTGCAAATCACAAGTCAATCATTCAAAAAACCAAACATATCATATTTCCTTCTAGCCTTTGTATATGTCTGTTACATTTGCAGGCAGTGGTCATAACCCATTCCATTGGGTTACTGGGTATTGGCTCCTTACTCATTTTTATTTTGCCTAACACCATTACAGGCTAATTTTAGATGTGTTTAGAAATCCTCCTTTTCTTCTTAGTTCAGAAATGAAACCAAGAGTCCATGTATACTGCTTAGGGGTGGAGAAAGATTTAGTCCTTCTAAAATTCTTCTCACTTATTAAGAATTCTTTCCTTGCTATTTTCAGTTTTGTTCCTGCATATCCCTGCTTACACATGTAAAATTTGTTTCCCTGGGTTAGGAGACCTTTTTTCTTTTTCCTGCCACAGAGGGCTAAATTCACAGAACGTAAGGCCTGATGGGACTATTATGATAATGTAGTGTGACAAGCCACATAACACAGGCCATAGAATGTTGTCTGCCAGGTCTTGCAACTAGGGCAACAAGCTATATTTCCAAAGGGATAGCCGTGTTAGTCTAGTCCAGCAAAAAAAACCTAAACAGTCGTGTGGCACTTAAAGACTAACAGATTTATTTTTCACATGAGCTTTTGTGGGAGAAAATCCCACCTCGTTAGATGCTTCAAAGATGGGTGAGCTACCCATCTTCAAAGCATCTGACAAAGAGGGATTTTCTCCCACAAAAGCTCATGAGAAAAATAAATCTGTTAGTCTTTAAGTGCCACACAACAAACTATACTGTGCCTTATCCCATCTCCACTCTGGTTAAACCAAGATATTGGTGGATCCCTATTAACAGCCATGGTCCACACCCTGCTCTCAGGCTTAAAACCAAATTCAGCTATTGGCAAAATAGATTTATTCATATGCCAAACTTTTATTCTTCAGTGCATGCAGTCCAATGCACTGACAGATCAAATGTCATGAACAGCATTGTCGCACTAAACTTGGAAGCGGTTTTATTATAATTAAAATATTACTCGAGCATGAGCTCCTGGCCTTCTTGAAGTCAAAGGGATTTTTGGCATTAATGTGTGCCATGCCAGGATTTGACTTCATGTCTTTTAGTACATATATTACTACAGGGATGGTTTAAGAGGGTACTTGGTCCTGCCATAAATGCAGGGGACTAGACTTGATGACCTCTCAAGGTTCCTTCCAGTCACTATAATTCTATGATTCCAAAAGAGTTGTACAGACTTTAGGCCAGATCCTCAGTCAACGAAGATACTTTGATTTACACCATTGTGATCTGGTCCCTGGTCTCAATTTTTCCCTGGGCAATCCCACGTTGAGCCATTGAAAGGCTGTGTACCGGAATAAATGGTAACACTGCCAACAGGATTGTGATGTTGCTACATCTGTCTCAAAAACAGTATCACCTGCAAAGATGGCAAATCAGGGTAGGATAGTAATGGTATGGTTACCTTTCTTTAAGCTGGTAATTTAAATATGTGTCCATTAAGACTTGTGAGTGGGTAAGTGACCTGAGACAGCAAAGAAATTACGAGCAGCTGTTCATTGTGATTATCGACTGCAACCAAAATAACCAGTCCGAAGCAGGATCTCTTCTCTTCTCTAAGGAAACAATATGGTAAACTATCATTCAAAATCCTCATCCTGATTGCTGTTAGCTCAGTCACTCGCTATTTTCCCAATAGGACTAATTGTTTTGTTATAATGGAAGCATTTGCTATTTTTCTTCACATCCTGCCCCCCCCCATTTTATTTTTTATGGAGGTGCAATGTCCAAAACCTATGAACCTTGCAGTTTCCAAGCAGGCAAGTCTATAACATTTTGATCTATGCAAAATCAAAGTTAGTAATGCAAGCAAGCATAACCAATGAAATGTAAATGAAAATTTAAATGAAATTTTTATTTCTGATGAAAATAAGATCCAAAGAGGATTTTCTCTCACAAAAGCTCATGCAATAAATATATTTGATAGTCTTTAAGTGCCACAAGACTCCTTGTTTGTTTTGATGAAAACAAAAATTAAATGTTTCAAAGGAGATCTTTTGTTCAGTTAAATGAATATTGGGAATATCAGGCCATTAATGGTGACCCAATAATCACATTCTTCAAATCAGAAAGCATCAATGTACTGATTGCCTTGTTGCAACTGAATTTGTTAATTCCTTATATCTTCTTATAGATGTAACTAATTTATTGAAATTTGCATTCATTTCTCTTGCCAAGAGCTGATGAGCTTTTGTTTAAAAAAAATATTATATAATGTTCATGTCATCTTTGTTTTTCTTATAGCAAATTTAGTGTATGAATAGGTCGCTGAATTAAAAGCCCTGTAAAATTGGTTTCTCTACGTACTGACAGAAGCAGATACAGCAGCACTGTAAAATTCCCCATACTACTTTGCCAGCATCATGCAACTTTGAAGGGACAAATTTTTACAGACATAAGGCTGTCCATCTTTTGTGTCTTTTCCATTCTGGGCCTATTGGCTGAGACCCCCAAGACAAATGGCAGCATATTCCAAAAAATGACAGAGTAACTTTTCTAAATGATTGCCTGTAAATAAAGGACTGGACTGACACAGTCAATTCACTCTGTGTGATCTAGCCAATAGTTGTTGTTTGCTTTGTGGACAAATGGAAACAAATAACCTGGAAATGACAGAGCCTGAACCCCACTAAAAATCCCGAAAACATCCAACTTCTGATGTAGTAAATAATATATATTAATTTTCAACATTTACCTATTTAACTATTTTAGGGCCTTGTTTGTCAACCCATTGTATATGAGCACTTTCTATGTAATAGAGAAATTCCTACTAAATGCCATGCAGTCTCTGGAACAGCATCTTTTTCAGGCTAAAGATCTGCTTGGTGCAATGTTTTTTTTTTCTTTTTTTCTTTTTCTAATGTAATAAATTAATTAATATTTTATATTGTTAGTAAAACATATCCATATATCTCAAAATACTTTACAAAGGAGATCGGCATCATTCTCCTCATTTTATAAATGGAGAAACTGAGGCACAGGAAAGTGGTGTGACTTGCCTGAAGTCCACCAGCAAACCAATGACAGAGAAGGCAACAGAGCCTAGGTCTATTGAATTCCAGTCCAATGCTCTATTCCCCTGGCAATTTTGCCTTGCAGTGTTGTGGCAATATGAGTCAAGATTTAACCCTCTTGGCCTTAACTCCAGAACATTCAATTTTTTTACATCTAACATCCTTGTTACTTAATCTGAAGTAAACATAATTATAGATTGTACATTGGTCATTGAGATATCTTCTGGGAAATTGAAAGCCACTTCAAGAACAAAATGAAAATCTGCAATCCTCTCATGTTAACTTATACAGCTCTTTTAGTTAGTGTAATTATGTCTATTTTTATGCAAGGGGCCCATGTTTACTTTTCTTTTCCAGATGATGCATTTATTAAAAATACATGATCTCAAAATCTGATATCAGATCTGCTATGCAACATGAAAGCAACAAGAAAACATAATCATGTTTAACTGCTGGTGAAATGTATCTGAGCAGAGTTTGAAGTGTGATTTGCTCCATGCAAACTGTCCTGCTCAGCTGTGCATGTCACATTGCCTTGTGGTTCCTCTCTAGCAAAGACAGACACATTAGGAAACTGACTCCAATCACCCCTGAAGTTCAATTAGATTCATTTTCAGTCTCCTTAACCTGATCTATGTTTACACTCTTTGGGAGCTGAATCCAGTTAGGTTGTAACATCAGCGTCTTGTTCTGTGCAGTCACTGTACTCATCGCCACCTCTTTGCAGTAAGGTAAAACAGGATGGATGGATGGAATGTAAATTGAAACGCAATTCTCATTCCCCAGTGTAAGTTTAGGCAAATTCGCTCACTGGCATAGGAAGAAAATTATTATTCTTTGAAGGATGCAGCATAAGAAGTCAATTTAATAGCCAAGAATACCAAAAGGTGGAAAGATTTATGTATAGCTCACTGTTTCTAGTTCCAAAACCTCATAGGGGCATGTATTTGTACTTCCACAGTCTGATTGCTATCTCTTTAAAAGAGCATATAGAAAATGTTTCAGCATCCAAGGAAGAAACATAGTATTTCATGGTCCTGAGTCAGAACACTGTATGTAGCTACAGGTAACTGAAGACACCCACTGGCAAAATGCCATGTGCACATTTAGCATGAGTGATTGCTGGAAAGGTATGATCTAGTTGAATAAGCAGGGAACCAAGAAACATGCAATTCCAAGTTCCTGTCTTGACACTGATTTCCTTGACGGCTTTGGATAAATAACACCTCAGCCTCACTTTATCACCCATAACTCACACATGTTAGGGAAAGTTGTAGAGATGATCAGAAGTGATACGCATATGCAGATCCCATTTATTTCAATGTGGATTTTCAGTGCTCAACACTGTGGTGTTTTGGACTACCTAGGGTCATTGGGGTTGTCATAGTGATAAATGGGAGGGTCGTTTAGGTGCTAGGAAAACCTGTCTGTCGGGTCCTCTCTCTCTCAGTTCTCTTTCAATAAAGACTCCTTACACAGCTCTGAATATGCTGCCTCTCATTATTGGATTATAATTTCCCCTAAAACTCTACAAACATGACTAACCATCAAGTCCATGACAAGCAATAAGTGATATGAATCATTAGAGGCACAGGAATCACAAAACAAGAATGCACCAGCCCCACCTTAATCACAGACTCACAGATGATATGTGTGGCAACAGAAGCTCCTTGTTCTTCTAGCCTGTCCCCTTACCTAAGTCTTCAATGCCAACCCCATAAAAGTATTACCTAATCTACCCTTGAATATCTTTATTGAAAAGATCTGGCCAAAAAATTTACATACAATAGAAAGCAGGCGATTCTTTGTCCATTTTTACACCTAAACTCAATCCAGATCTTTACAAAGATTTTTTTTTTTTTTTTTTTTAATGTCTGATTGTAAACTGGGACTGGAGCAGAAGCTACAAAAAATTCAGAAGAAGCTTGTCTCTTTCATGAACAGAATTTGGGTCAATAAAGATATTATCTCACCCACCTTATCTTTCTCACATTCTGGGGCCAACACAGCTACAACACAGAGGCAGTGTTTATAAAAGGCAAGGGGAGGCATTGCCTCTCCTTGATTGACCACTCTCTGCCTTCCCCTGAGGCAGGAGCTGGCTCTGGCCAGGACCTGCTCTTGCCTCAGCAGAGAGGCAGAGAGCAGCCACCGCTGGAGGCAGGATCCAGCCCTGGTCAGGGAACTGAACTGCCACTGGTGGCAGGAATGGGCCTGCTGGGGTCTGGCCCCAACCAGGAACCACAAGCCACCACTGGCAGCAGGAGTGGGGGCTGTGGCCAGGGACCTGGAGCCTTTGTCAGCAGCAGGATCTTGCCCTGGCCCCAGCAAAAGCTGGATTGGATCAGAAGTGCAGGCAGAGGGGAGGCAAGCTCCAAAAAATCCTCCCATGAACATTGCTAAGAAAGATGCACAAGGCAAGCAGATCTCATAGCAGGATGAAAAACAGATGTGCCAAAAATTTCAGGAAAGAGGCTAAACTCGCATGAATTCTTGCCATTTTTGTGGACTCCACAGATGAGATTTAAAAAAACATACATGGCTAAAATTAGGATCTTAAAACCCTAATTTTCACAAAGAGCTAGGAATTTGGCATCCCTCAGTTTTTGTGGTCCACCCAGAGATACCGTCTCTGAGGCTCATTTTCGAGAGGCAAATTTTTTAGCTCTCTGAAAATCAGTCCCCTTTCAGGTGGGCACCAATAATTGAATCACTTAGATTTCTTAAAAAAAAAAAAAAAAAGTCTTATCACACTTTAAAAGACAAATAAATAAAATGTAAACAAAGAAAACTTCTTTGTTTTGCTGAACTAGACTGACATGGCTACCCCTTGGGAATCTAGATTTCTAGTCACTGTTGAAAATGTAGGCTTAAATTCATATTTAGGTTCAAAGAAACCTAAGGGAGTGAGCTATTCAGCTTCTTTAGAAAGTTCATTAGCCTATAAGTCTATTTGAAAATCCAAACCCTAACTAAGTGGCCTGATTATCAAAAGTGCTGAATATTTTGCTACTGCCGTTGACATCAGTGTGACTTTAGTGACGCTCAGGAAGTTTGAAAATCAAACCACCAGGCCCAGGGAGGGAAGTCCAGTGATTAGAATGCTACTCACAGCTGTGGATGATGAGCACTCAGCTCTCAACTCTGTTGTGATGTTGGGCAAGTTACTTTCATTTTATAAATGGGTAAACTGATTCAAGGAGCAGCTGGGACTTTCCTAGGACCCTCAAATGAGCTAGCAGAAGAGCTAAGCACTCTCAGTGTCCTGCTTTACACAGAACACACCTACAATAACTTGTCATATAGTGAATAAAACATGGATAGGATTTTTTTCCTTTCAATGGCATTTGCAGTCATGAATGATGTAATCTTGCCTCAGTCCCCTGAGGGACATCACTTTGTGTAATAGGGAAGAACACAGGATGATGCAGCACAGCACAGATTTTACCTAGAACCGAACTACCGTAGGATAGGGCTCTCCTGCAGCTCTGGGAAGTGTACAGTGCTCAAACTGGTCATCTCCACACTTCTGTTCATGGATTCAGAGACCATTGTAATGGCCTAAAGATGACACGTGCTTTTTCTTCACAGATTTCACTAAAATGATCAGGAGAGTCAGACTCTTAAACATCAGTTCAGCAAGACATTGAAGCATGTGCATAATATTAAGTATATAAGTAATCCCACTAATGTCAGTGGGGCTGCTCATGTGTTTCAAGTTGCTCATGAGAGAGGTTTAGGTTGGATATTGTGAACAAAATTTTTACTAGGGAGATGGTGAAGCAGTGGAATGGGTTCCCTAGGGAGGTAGGTAAGCACCTAAGGAATTGCTATCCTTAGCAATTTTTAAGGCCCTGCTTGACAAAGTCCTGCTTGGGGTGAGTTAGTTGGTGTTGGTCCTGCTTTGAGCAGGGAGTTGGACTAGATGACCTCCTGAGGTCCTCCCTAACCCTAATCTTCTATGATTCCATGATTCAGCGTGCTTAAGAACCCTGCTGAATCAATGTTTTACAGTCTGGTCCAATGACTGTTGAAGTTAATTAGACTATCTTGTTCCTCCACTAAGTGTTGGAGAAGAAGAGCTATTTAATCATTAACATATCAGTTTAGAACTTGTGTTCCATTTCCTAGTCTGCCACAGACTTCCTGTGTTGCCTTGAGTAACTCACTTAGTTCCCTCTGGAAATGAAGATGTAAATACTTCTCTATATCCAAGGGATGTTGTGAGACCAAATGCATTAAAAATTGTGAAGGCTCAGATACTAATGATGGGACCATAAAAGGACATTAGATAGATTGAAGCAATCCCTTTATTATCAGTTCTACTGTGTCATATACTTTTCAAACCCAAATAATCATCTTCATCAGAAATGAAAAATATCAATGTGAGAAAAACCAACATAAATTCTCTTTATGGACACCAACACTCCCCAGTTTTTAGCACCATTTGGATGAAATCAAACACCATGCTATCTTTGAACTAGAACTGGGAAGTTTCCTTTCAAAAGAGATCTTCAGTAACTCGTCCCAACAATCAGCACTCTGTCCCCGGCTGGCAAGATGTAGATAGTGGGGGGGGGACCTTTTAACAATGATGTGAATACATGTGTATGTGTGTATGTATATACATATAGATATACATATAGATATATGCATGCACTAAACCTTGGGTGTATCAACACACTTGTTTACACAGCTTTTCAAATCTGAGTCACTATCTTCATAAATGAATACAGATGTTAAAATGTCCCAGGACATGCATTTTAACTAACTTTGTTCCGCATTTGTAGCCTGATGTCCAAATAAGGTATATTGATTAGCATTATAGGCATCCGTATTATTTTAGTTTGTATTGCCTTCCCGCCAAGTGGAATTTGCTATGCAACAACTAGTCTTTTTGTTATTTATTCACAGCACAGTGCTTTCAGGAGTTGGTTGCTTTGGAAATTCCTTTTATGTCAGTATCATGGACATTTTAGACTGGATTAGTTTTTTGCAGGTATAAGTACATAGAATGAGGGAGGGGACATTGAGGGAATGGAAGAAGAAGAGATGGGAGAGTGGCAAAATGAGAAGATGGGGCATGTATGGAGAGAGAGGGGAGAGAATGCAGCTCATCTGTGAGTTGCAAGACAATAAGAGCCAAAATGTGCCTTTCCCTGCACGGGAGCACAAGCCAAGAATAGACAAAAGGAAACAACCTTCATATTTACATCACTATGTAAAGATCAGGCAATCCCCCCCTGTGTTTGTGCTCTTGGAGGTCAAGCACTCTATGGACCCTGTTTACCATCTGCCGTGCACGTTATCAGGGATCATCGAGTACAGTCCTGCACTCACAGCAGAACCAAGTACCTGACCATCCCTGACCAATGCTTGTCTAACCTGCTCTTAAAAACTTCCAGTGATGGAAAGTCCACAATCTGCCGAGGCAACTTATTTCAGTGGTTAAGCACCCTGCCAGTTAGGAATTTTTCCCTAATGTCCAACCTAAACCTCCCTTGTTGTAATTTAAGCCCATTGCTTCTTTTCCTATCATCAGTGGTTAAGAGGAAGTTGTGAAGTTATTTACAGTAGTGTAAAGTCACTCTTCTCTTGTTATAAACTGTAAGCCTCAGTATCCCCCTTACCTATTTGCTTTTCAAAATGTGCATTTCAAAAAATACCAAAACCATGAAGAACTAGATTACTGAGTAACCTAGTTGAAAATTGAGTCATTTAGAACGATTGCCTGACCTGGGCATCAGTTTCAAACTGATCAGGAGTAGCATGTGAAGTTGACCAGGCTGGGTCACTGGCATTGCCTGGTGTGGGGGGAAGCAGGACCCCACCAAGGCTGAGGTTTCCAGGAACCAGGCAGGACAGTAACAGACAGATCTGATCTCCTCTTCCCCCATTGCTGTGTGGGAGCAGGGGAATTGAAGCATGGCATGGGGGGCAGGAGTGGACTGTCTCCCAAGCAGCAGTGTTTGCAGCTCAGAGCCAGATTGAGGTCCCAGAAGCCTGCTGGATCCAAGCCCCCTGCTGCTTGTTGCAAGGGGCAAGGACCAGATCCAGCTTCCAGGCACCTGCTGCTTGCAACAAGTGGTTCAGGGCCGGATCCAGTTCTGCACTGCCCTGCAGCAGCTGCAGGAGCCAGATCATGTCCATGGGGCCAGATTGGGCCTCAGAGCTGGATCAGAGCAGGGAGTGGGGCAAGAGCAGGTCCTGACCCTGAAGTATGTCTGCACTGTCTGCAGTGTAGCCATACCTTGAAGTCGACTTAACAAGGTCAACTTTAAGTCGACTTAAAGCTGACCTTGTTAAGCCATCTTCAAAGAGCCTCCAAGTGTAGACATAGCCTATGACAGAAGCCTAGTAAAGTCTGAAGACAGATATTGTACCTGAACCTGATCTCACTTCCCTTAGTTTTACACCAATATTTCTCTCTTGACTTCAGTGGAGTTACTTCTGATGTACACCAGAATAAATAAGATTATATTTAGGGTACAATTTTCAAAAGTACCTGAAGGACTTAGAAGTGTAAGTCCCAATGATTTTCAATGAGACTAAAGGTATGTCTACCAGGGCCATAACTAGGCTGGGGCAACCAAGGCAAAACCCCAGGAACCGAATTTTAGAGGGCGCCAGTTAGGCATGTATGCGCAGCCGTGGCCCCTACCTGGCTGGAAGACACTGTCTTCTGGCCAGCAGGGAGCTGCCCTGGCCAAACTGGGAGTCTTTAGAACTCCTGCTCTGAGCAAGACAGCCTGTGGAGTGGCCGTTCCAGCAGCCAGATAAGGGGGCCCTTGTTGGGAGGTTGCCTTGGGGACTGGCAGCTACCGGGAAAGTCAGCAGAAGGACATGTAGGTTAGGATGAGATTGGGCAGGGGTCAGGCTGGCTGGGGTTGGGAGACCAGGCAAGGCGGTGTTCAGATGGGGAAGGGAACCCCGGGATGTGGTGGGAAGCCAGTGGCAGGGCAGGGGGAACTGGATCTGTCCTTAGCCACCACAGGAAGGTGGTATGGATCCGGATCCATCCCTAGCCACCACGACAAGGTGGTGGGGAGCCCCAGCTGCCAACGGAAGGTAGCTGTGAATGAAGGCAATGGGGAGCCAGATCAGTCACCAGCTCCCTTCCAGTGGTAGCTGGAGGGATCAAGTCCCAGGCCAGTGGGAGCACTTTTCAGGGTGCTTGTCCCAGGTGCCAAAATCTGTAGTTATGGCCCTGATGTCTCCACAGCAAGAACAGTGCATGGTCTAACTTCCCTGCACCAGCCTGAATCCAGCTAGCAAGGGTAACAACATTCATGAAGACAATGAAATGTAGGCTTCAGTGTAGCCTTGAGAGCTGAGTACGTACCCAGAGTCCACATCAGGCTCATACTATTTGCAAGGAAGTTGCTCTACTGTCACTGTTAATGATTCCCACACTAGCGTGAGTCAAGCCACCACACAGTTTTTATTGTGTAGGCACCTTTTGGCTCCCAATGCAGATTTGTTAAGTGATATTTAGGTGTGTAATGTTGCACATAGGCACCTAATGGGATTTTCAGAAGCATGTAGGTAGGATAGGTGCCTAATCCCACTTAAGTGGAAGGGAGCTAGCTGCCTAACTTGTTTAGGTGCTTTTGAAAATTCCATTAGATGCCCATCTGCATCTTTCAGTATCTAAATAATTTTGAGAATCTGGACCTAAGTGCTTATGTCACTTTTGAACAGAGGGTTTAGACACTTTTGAAAACATTATCTGTGGGTTTTGCAGTCAGTAGGAAACTCAGCAACTCCCCCCAAAACTCTACACTAGTTAAGATGCACTGGTCCACCTCCAGGCAGCCGCTGTCATTTCAAGTCATCCAGATTCCCTTTATGTGCCTCTATCAACCTAATGTACAGAATAGAACATCTCGATAGGTCCAGAAAAGCTACCATTCTGTCTGAAAAAAAAAATGAATCTAGAAAAATGCTGGATAATTAAGATATTATTCTGACTTTCTCAAAGCTAAGCTATTGCTCATATTGGACCCTCCCAGACATTTCAAATGCAAAGAAGGTACCTAGCTTCTTGAAACATGTTCATGCCACTTAAACTCACTGTACAAATTAGTTTCCAGCCTAAGGGCCAAATTGGGATATCCTTGCTCACATCAACCTGACGCATTTGAGTCAATAGGTTAATGCTCCATTTAAAAAAAAAAAAAAAAGGATTCAAACTGTCCCAGAGAACTTCTTCTGCAGATGGAATAATTATATTTGCTACATTAAACATCACATAACACTTTATAGCAACCATAAAACTTGTCTTGATTTAAACTGTTTTCTAATTTATATCAAAGTAACCTATTTGCTAGGTGTCATCAACAGCAAAAGGGACCAGGTTCAGTTCTCTGTGGGTTCCTTCTAAAGACATATAACACCAGTCCGAGCTCATGCCTCGAAACCTGGGAAACTTTATACATCACTTTGCACAACCTTAATGAGCAATACTTCCACGTTCTCAAGAACTGAGTCAAAAGAGAACTTTATACATTAAAACAGACTTAGGAAAACAAGCAAATAATAAATTAACCAAGAATCCCACTCCACAGGCAATTGTCCCAATCTCATCCTTCTCTGACAACTATGATTGGCTCAGATGTTCTAACCTCTTCCCTGTTCCTCACTCAGTTTGTGAAACTGGGTTAGTACAGTCCAAAGAAAGGGGCAGGTCACTGCTGCCTGGGACTCTCCAGGGGCTCTTCTACCTCACCCAGTTGTAGTGGTTCCAGCTTTAATTGCTGGTACAGAGCCCCCCATACCAGGTACCTTAGGAAAACTGGTGCTGTCTGTGCCTTCAGCCCAAAGTTCCTCAGCTTAACGCCACCTGTCACCTCAAAGCTGCCTCAGCTCTGTGTTCTCTGTCTCCTTGAAGTCTCCTCCAGTCAGGGTGGTTCCTCAACTCAAAGTCTCCTCAGCCATGGACCACACATCTCCTTGAAGACTCCTCAGCTTTGTGTCATCCATCACTGTGAAGTCACCGCAAGTCTGGGCCAGCTGTAACTTGGAAGCCACTTCAACTATGCCCCAACATTGCAGAATCTTGAACCTCAAGCCACCTTCCATCTTCTCAAGGGTACCTCAGCACTGTGTTCTGCTGCTTGGAAACTGTCTTGATGCTACACTGTCACTTTAGAGTTTCTTTAGCTCTACTTTTTAAGGATCTATCAGTTGTACTTAAGACCCCTTAACAGAGCACTTTGCACCAGAGAGGCACTTTGAGAAGAAGGTAGAAGTTTCTATCCATCTCTTTCCCCTTTTTGTCCTGTCCAGGAGACCCTTACTTAGCTGTGCCTTGCAATGGTCTCTGTCAAGGACCCAGGCACATCTGGTACAGATCTCCTGTTCTTTTGTTTACTAATAGGGTCGATAGCTTTATACTTCCCCCAATGTAAAACCTAACTGTATTTTTAACCAGAAGCCCCTCAACTTTCACACAATTGAAATGAAAATGAAGTTTGGCCCATTCATTAAGCTTCTGTGGCTCACCAACAGATGCTGGCAGACAGGTCCTTCCCTGGTGGAGTTTTCAGGTGGCTCTGGGATGCTTCTCTCCCATTTCACCAGTGTGAGTCAATAGTTATCTCCCTGCTTTGCAGGGCTTCAGGCCACAGGATGTACTCCAGTGTGATAAGAATTATTGTTGTTTTGCTGAACTAGACTAATACGGCTACCCCTTCAGATAGAGTGTGATAAAAAATATTTATTCTGCTGAGATCTCTCTGCTTTTAACTGGGAATTGTAACAAAGCAAAAAATAATCATCATTGTATTTAAAAATTGTTGTCATTATTATTCATTCATTATTTTACAGCACTCAGAAGTGTGATAGCTGCATTAGAACACATTGAAAAGCTTGATCCCCGCTGCACAATTCTAACAATATTGTCTATAGCTTGTATGTTACACACTTAATACACAAAACAAATAAAGAGAGGATGAACTGAGGAAGATGAATGCAAGAGCAATATGATCAATGATCACTCACTTCGGGCTTGGTTTTTCAATTCATTCAGCTTATTGTTCATTAGATAGATAGATAGATAGATAGATAGATAGATAGATAGATAGATAG
>ML682055.1:1450309-1493840 GCA_007922195.1 Podocnemis expansa
TAGATAGATAGATAGATAGATAGATAGATAGATAGATAGATAGATAGACTTTTGGAATATCTATATCTATCTGTCTGCCTTTCTTAGATATGGTTCCACTGAAACAAGTCAATAGGCCTTATAGTTCCATGTCACTTAATTGATTGTTATTTATCTACTTATTTTGCTCATCACAGAAGAACAAAATCTTAGGAAGGGACCCTGTGCTTAACTTGTGGAAGAGGTATCAGGGCTCAGGCAATTCTTTTTAATATATTCATAACTGATGTTGCAAGCCCAGAGATGCTGGGGTAGTGACCTGCCAAGCCTAGAGGTGCAGAGCTCAGCCCTGAGACAAATTAAGAACTGGCGGGACCTGAAGGAGGAGAGGATAGTGACCAGGGATGCCAAAATTCCAGTATCTGCTGAAGTAAATGAAAAGACTACCACTGGCTTCAGTGCAGCTGGATCAAGTGGTCAGTGCTTAGAGATGACATGAAAAAAGGCACAGAGATGGTGGGAGGAGAAGCCAACAAAGAGGGCATCAAGACACATTCACGGAATATATTTATGTATTTGTTTATTTCAACTTAAAATAATAAAGGTACCTTCTAAAATCTCTAGGTACCCTAACATAATGAATGGGACATTCAATTGAATCTCAAATAAATATAAGTCTCATAACAATAAAACAATCATTTCCACAGGCCAACTAGCTGACTTCCTCCTTCAGCACCTAGGAAGCATACCTTCGTCCCCATCCCATAACCCCATCACACAGATTTCTTTTGAATGAGTAACCACACTGACAGATGGCTGTACATAAAGAGTTCCATTAATGCTCTTGTAATGGAGCACAGAAGGTTCACTGCAAGGCAGGAAGAGGTTAATGGGGTACTAAGACACAATGAGGCCAAACAGAGACACCAAGAGAAAGAGGCAAGGAGACAGGCAGGCATGCTTCCAGGGAGGGCCTTAATTGAAAGATCTTGGCTCAGCTGGAGAGGTTTCAAGGAGGCCTGAGTGGCAGAAGGCCCTGGCCCCTTGAAGGAAGTCTGAGAGAGTGAGGCATGGAATCTGAGAGAGACTGGAAAGCTTACAAAGCTTAAGAAAGGAGAGAGATCTTCAGCTGAACATAAAAGAAAGTCACCATGGAACTGAGGGATTTTTGCTATGGAGAGCCTGAAACTGGGCTCTTTAAGAGACCAGAATCCAGCTTCCATGGGGGAGCTAGCTGGAGTGAGAAATAGCTCTGATGGAGTAGCATATGTGTCAGGGATCCCAGGGGAAGAACCAAGTCCCCTAGGCCCAGGAAGGTGGCTGGCTGAAGGTGTTGATTTTTCTGTTTTGCCTGTGGTGAAGAACATGGGCATCCTGACCAACCCCTGGCCTGAGGGCCATGGCACAGTTAAAACAATGGAAGTGGCTGACAGTGCTGGGGAAGTAGCAGTGACAAGCTCTTTGCAAATGGCTACCAGTCCCATTGGGAGGGGAAGTAGTAGGAACCTGCTGAAGGAAAGGATCTCCAGGGAGAAAGCCCTGCTTGGTACTGATCACTGAAGAAAGCCAGGAGGAATCCTGTAATTGTGTGTGAAGCAGAAAGGACTGAAACAGGCAAATGGAAAAATTTCCTTGGTGCTGTAGCCCAGCATGGATTGATGAATTGAGTATGTGTTTTACCTATTCATGGAAAATAAAATGGTGTCAGGAAAAGACTGTGGAGGTAGCCATGGGTCCTTTACAGATTGGTAACAACCAAGCATCCTACAGTCTGAAGAAGTGAACAAAATGATGGAATGAACATGAAAAAATGCCAGATCAAGAGACTAAAAGATTACAGTCTTCTCTGAATCTACAAAACAGATTCAGAGTGGGTAATGACCATGCAAACCTCTCTGTACGACGCTACCAATTGACCTGAATCCTGACCTGAAAGGAACAGCGCTAGGCAAGACAGAAGAGTTCTGTTCTCCATGCCCGTTCAGGTCTCTTTTCTGAGACTACCAACATGAATGATGAAGAGATTCCAGTTCTTTTTGTTGTTGTTGTTGTTACCAAGGTGTAACTACATGAGAGAGGCCTGAATGTAATGCAAATTTAATGTGTGGTATGGAAACCTATTCTCTAGAACATGACCAAACTCATTTCACATAGTCTACAGTACAGTCCTCAAATGGTCCATTCAGTGGGCTGAATTCAAAGCAGCAACCTAAGGTGGAAACGTTCTGTAACCCATTAGTGATCCCATGAGCCCAGTTACATTGTACAATATTACTCACTTATACTCTTTCATTCCCAAAAGCAAATTTTGGTTTTCTGTTGTGTCTCTTTCATTTTTCAGCAGCAATTCATAATTACTCCAACTTCCGTCTATGTAAATAAAACCTAGAACGTCTGCATGTATAATGCATTGTGCATGTGTTCTATGGAATTTTTTCTGCATATAGAGAAACTTCGGAAGTTTGATAAAATCTTTAAGTTTCTATGGTTGAAATTTAAGCAGTCTTTTTTGTACATTATCTATTAATCCCAGGCCTACACTATAGCTTTAAGGTCTATCAATTTACAATTTAATTTCTGTTTCTTGGAGTTCTTTTAAATCCAGATCCTCTTAGGTGCTATAGCTGGCTTGTCCTGGGACACTTGAATCATGTTATCCCTTTAATCGGCTTATTTTTCTTTTAATCAATGGGGACACAGTTTAAATTCACAGTTCAAATTAACCTCTTCACTGTTGTGTGTTACAAATGTCTTGATCTATAGTGAGTTTTGTTACCTATAGGAAGTGCCAGCTGCACCTTTGAAATAAACAGCTTTGTTCAGCATTTCATACTGATGGCATAGCTCCAAACTAACAAAAAAAAATATTGCCATAGTAATATAAGATAGAGTTATTTGTAATGAAATATATTAGCAGATTAATGCCCAAATTGAATACCAAACAGATTAGTTTTTCATGCCATTTAAAGAAAGAAAATGTGAAAATTATTTCTCTCTCTCTGATCTCACCTGGTGCATTTCCCCTTCTATTTTGCTGAACATTTCAATATACTTTTCATGTAGAGCAATGCCAGACTCCATTAGTGCTCCAAGTTCTGATATATTTGTAAAAAAATGAAAAAGTGCCATAAACTTCCTTCTTGCTCATGAAATCCTGAAAGAGGTGGATGGGCCTAGAGAATCTTCTGAGATAAGGAACATATATTTTTATTTATTTACATAATCCCATAGGCAGGAAGGAGAAGACAAAATTTCAAACTGAGTTCCAAATATCTCATTTGAAATAGAGAATAATTTGGTATTAAAAGAGATCAGCTGAGATCGTGGTATTATAGAGCATCCTTGCTGGTAGTATCATCTGTACGTCTAATTATTTATTTATTCTGGATAAACGCACACAGATCTAAACTGCTTTCCATCATAGAAGTACTGCCACCCATGTGGTGGAACATCACAGCTCTTCATCAGGACTCAACAAGTATATCCAACAGTTTAGGAGAATGAATTCCTTAGACAATTAAGATTGTATGGAAAATTCATATAACATATACCAATCCTAGTTAGAACTTGGCCAAAACACAGGGGTTAACATCTTTTGTAAGAAAAGGATTGTGGGATTTTGATGGCTACAAAGAGTAACAGTCTCTCTTTTACACATCATCTGACAGTCAGTCCCTCCAACAGCAGTGACCCCCTAACTCTATGGCAGTATATTGGTCCACTATAGAATTAAAAGAAATAGAGCATCATCTACCAAATCACCAGTAATGCTTCTCAATAAGCTACTGCCAGACAGCTCCACTCTTCAGGAAAGTTCACATCCAGATCAGAACTTTATAGTTCAAGCTCCTCTTTACTGCCTACCATTATATGGGTTTCCTTTGAAAATATCCCATTCATTTAGAGAACTGATACAAAAGTACTTGGGTTTGTAGAATTGATAAGGTCACAGCTCCAGATAAAATGATTCTTCGAGAGAGGGAAACACCTGGGGAGACTCAGGGAATTGACTCATGGGACTCAGGGAAGATCCAGAGCTCTCATCCATTGTAGATTTAAATTTGCTTCCACTCTCAACTGTACTGTGGATCAGCAGTTCTGTGACCTTCTAGGTGAAGAATCTCCACAGGGTAAAATTGTTGACGGTGCTTGTTCATTTAACTGTCAACCCCATCCTTAGGCACGGGTGAGACTCCCATTGAATACAATGTTCTTGGTCTTTCAAGTAGACAGCAGCTTAAACGCTATTTCACCTTATGTAAGAGCTATACTGCCCATCAGGTCTTTTGTACCATGAATAAGAAGCACCAGTTTCAGAGAACCTAACACTTTAAGGCTATGTTCACACATAAACTGTTATTTCAAAATAAGTTATTTCAAAATGAGTTATTTAGAAATACAGTCCTTATTTCAAAATAAGTTAATTTGAATTAAGGGAAAGCCTGCTATTGAAACGGCTGCTATTTCAAAATGGTTATTTTAAAATAAGGCCATTCTGACATGTTGTTTCAAAACAGTTGTTTTGAAACAATGGTGTTGTTTCAAAACAACATGTCCGAGCAGTCTTATTTTGAAACAGCTGTTTCGAAACAACGGCTATGTTGATTTCAAGTGAGGTTTTACTGTTTTGAAATAACGGCCGTTATTTCGAAACAACAGGTCCCATTGTTTTGAAATAACGGAACATCATGTGGATATAAAAAAAATTATTTCAAAACAATGACTGTTGTTTCGAAATAAAACTCTCATCTGAACACAGCCTAAGTGAACTCAAGGCTCCAAATGCAGCAAAAGTACCATATTAACATTTCTTGTGAGCCAGACCAACTAGGACCCAATCCAAAGACCCTTGAAATTAACTAGTCAAGCACCAAAGGGGCACAAGATCTGGATACTCCATAGTTCCCAGGGTACTACAATGTAGACTTCCATAGCTTTGCTCGGTGTGGGAAAATTAAGTCTTTGATGATGGGACAGCAGAGCAGAGATATATGGCACAGCGCATAACCAATGATCCCAAATCCTGCACAGCAGGAACTGTAGAGCACTGTATTATTTTAGATGCAGGGTGTCTATTATGGGGAGTTATTATTCCACCACCTTTAAAACAACAGATGCTGAACCAACCTCCATGCTGGGTTCTGTAGTGTGGTGCCTCCATGGAGGATATTTCCCAAAGATATTAAAGAGAAGACAAAAGATTTTTATTCCTTCTAGGTGTATGGAATATTGTTTAATGGATACTACTGTATCTGCTTATGCATCAAGGTGGACAACGATCTTGGCAAGCAATGCTGATACATGCTGACTCTGTTGTAAAGTAAATAGGGGATAAAATGTGTTCCCAGCTCTATGAATAGATAAAACTGTACTGTTTATTTCTTATGTTTAATTTCACCTAGACAAAATATCATGTAGTAGATACAACTGTGTGAAAACATTGCCATTCCCCATTTGTGCACTCTCCCCAAAGCTGATTAGCTACAGCCCCTGTTCTTGGGGTCTACAGAGCTTTCTCCATTGATGAATCAGTGAGGGCCACCATTGTTTCAAGAGAGGTGAAGAGCAGGAGATAGAGGTGCAGAGAGGGCACCTGAATAAGTAATTGCAAAGCATGGCGGAACCTCAACATCAAACAGTACAGGAGGCATCAAGATTCTCTTTCATTCTGCCATCCTTAAATGGTAAAATTGATATGTATATGTGGCATCTGAACCTGCGGAACTGAGAGTGGCTTCTGAAAGATGGTGAACATTCTCCACTTGTACTGACTTTAATAAGAATTAAAAAAAAAAAGGTCTCAGTATCAGGCCAACAATATGCAATGCCTCGTCTACAGACATTGGTTTATCCCCAAAGCTCTCTACTCCATGACAATAATTGTCATCAGATTGGATCTACCTTGACTGCCTTCTTACTTATGAGGTTTTTACATTGTCCCGTACAGAATGAGAGATAGCTTAAGAGTCAGGTCTTTGAATGGGAAAGCTGACGTCAATGCCACAGTGTCACAATCAGCTTCACATCTTTGATTAAGCTTCTAACAGTAATAACACCTTTTGTAACAAGTTGGTTTTACACCAAGCATGGAGACTTAAGGTGACATCCTGGCCTCACTGAAGACTATAATAAAACTTCAGTGGATGTCATTGAGAACAAGACTTTGTCTTTAACTGCCGCCTTCTCATAATTATTAAAGTAACTTGTGGAGTAAAAGTGTACAGAGTAATGAGACATAAAGAAAGAAAGATTACAAATGGTGTAGGTAACTAATTATGTTATGTACATTTCTTTGAAAATTAGAGATGGAAAAAGTGGGAGGAGCTAACACAGAGGTCTGGGAGGACTAAGATACTTTTTCAGTCAGTTACAGATCTTGTTTTCTCTACTTTTCCCAAGATTGAACCCACAGCCAAATGTTTATTTTCAGATAATATTTGTGTGGTGTACAGAAAACCATTTTGCTAATCAGAAATACTAGGTAATATCCATTAGTTAATGATTGTAAGGTTCTTTGAGCGTGCCAGGTTCCATATGAATGCAAAAGTATTACTAAAGATTGTTTTTTGTGTGCAAGCTGATACTCCATGGATCCTCTAATTTAAATAAGAATCATATTTTAGGTCTAATTACAATAGCACAATTCTGAGAACCTAAAGAGTCCAACTGAAGTCAAATGCACTGAGTGGTGTGCAGAGGTTTAAGTGCTTTGCAAAACTGCAGCCTTTAACTGCAATGCTCAGATATGAATTGAGTGTCATGACTTATCCTGCAAAAAGTATGCTCAAATGTTGGTCTTCAAGAGAGCAAAGAACTTCTGGATTCTTCTGCTGCCTCTGTTGCAGCTGCCCCTCCAGTTCAGATGCTAAGAGTCTGGTCTGATAATATTGCTCTTGACACGTACCCTGAGAACATTGGCAGTCATTCCTATCACCCCACAATAAGAAAGATCAGAAGAAAGCTTAGTGTTGACCTTTTGGGTACAATAATCTGACTGAAGCCTCACCCTAGCTTCCACAAACTTTACAAAATTAGCTGTCTGATTCCCATTATATCCCTCCTTCCTTTCACCTTATAGAAAGAATCCACTGTATGGAAATATAAAGCTCTCAACATCTTGACCACAACTAGGATTACAGCCTCCTAGGGTGACACTTTGCCAACTGTATTTCTTGTGTGTTGAACAAACCTTAAGCAACCTCATGAACAGGTCTGCAGCAAGCTGAACTCCAGACTTGCCAAGGAGAACATCAGTGATTCTGTTCCTGAGGTTGAGCTGGAGCTGAAATCACTTTCCCTGAGTGTTTTCTTTTTAATCAGGTCTTTTCCATCTGGAACCTATACAGAAATGTGCAGTCATTCATTCTTAAAGACTGATGTATGAAGGACCCAATCTTGCATGTTTCATGTCAACAAGAGCTGTGCTGGTGACTTGAATTGGTGCAAGATCAGACTCCACGTCTATGTCTACACCAAGCATTTCAATTCGAATTACTGAATTTGAATTGACCAATTTGAATCTAATTCGAATTCAATCAATTCGAATTGACACGGCCACACTAGAAAATCCAATTCAAATTGGCATGTCGATGAACAGGACTTGCTAGTTTGCATTCAGTAGGGGGCGCTATTGTATAGGGAAAAATCAAGCTTGGCTAATTCAAACTAGCAGTGAATTCGAATTGACATGGCCACGCTATGTCAATTCGAATTTCTTACTTCGAATTGACCCTGACTTCAATGGAAAAGCAGGTTTGACCAATTCGAACTCTGCTTTTCTCAAGTGCCTCAGTTCGAATTGAGGAAAGCAGGCATGTCCATGCACTTATTTGATTTTGAATTGATGACAATCAATTCAAATTCACATGTAAGTGTAGACATAGCCTTGCAAGTGACTGATTTACTGTAGTATGATCTCCACAGCTCCAATTAAAGTCAATGGAAGCTGTAGGCACTCAAGCCCTCTAAAAATTGGACACTAATAACTTGGTATATGAAAACAGAGGTACTGTGCTAAAAGGCTCTCCAACTTTTTGTTCCAGCTTCAGAAGCCAGGGAGGGCTTTTTCTGCTGCTGTTGCTGCTGCTGCTGTTCCTCATGTCATTGTGTTTGCAGACCAATAGCAAACCTACCTATTTAAGGCAATGGCCCTCTTTAAATCATAGCACTTACCACATTGCCTTTTTCTGATTGCCTCACATTATGTTGTGCCTGTGCACAGCTCTGCAGCTAATTCAAAGCCAAAAGGGCATCTAGTAAGATATAAATAGCACAGCACAACACAAGTATAATAAGAAAGCATACTGCATGAATGCGCATCATTATCTATTAGTATAACTACCATCTAAACTAATATTTGGGGTTAGGGAAATGAGCTCGTCTCTGCATCAGAGCCAAAGTGTATAACCTTCGGGTGGACTAGAATTCATTTAATTGTCCCTCTCCAGTGCCTTAACAGAAATAAATGCCAACACATAGAGAAAAGCAGCTGAAAACCAAGGATTCAGTCTTCAAGGGACTCAGCAAAGACTATTCAGAGTTAATGAAAACAAAAGCCATGAGCTTTATTAAATATTAACCTTATAAATCCTATGATTAAAAAATCAAAATAAATACTATGTGTTTATGAAATAAATATACAAACTCACATTCCATTCCACAGCTTTCTTTCCACAACATATATAAACTAGAAAAAAAAATGGAATTAAACAGAGCAGCCACATAGAAACACTATGAGATACAACTGAAGTGCTCTCAAAGTTTAGGCGGAGTTCACCTGAATCTCATCTATAGTCTCTGTTCACCAGGTCCAAAGGCTGGAGTTGAAAGAAGCAGCTCCCTCTTCTTTGTTTGCAGGAATCATCAGAAGAAATTTAAGCGGGTTCCTTTTCTTCCTCTGCTCTAACCAGCACAATCCAGTCAGCTCACTGGTTAACCAGCACTCAGTCACATAGGGTATGGCTACACTAGGGGCTTAAGGCGACTTAAATCAATTTAAGCAACTCCCTGGTTACATTTAGAAAATTTTAGTCAATGTAAGGCTTCCTGAAGTTCACTTAATAACTTTCACTCTTTAAGCTGACTTAGGCATTAATTTGACTTTATTAAGTTGACTTAATGCAATGTGACCATCTAAGTCAACTTCAGAAGCCCTATGTAATAACATGTACCTTCTAAAGATGATGTAGTGAAGTTGACTCAAGCAAATACATTTTTTTATTAGGACACTTTCTTAAGTCAACTTAACCAACTTTGTTAAGTCAAGTTAAGAGAAGTGTGGACTCAGTAAGTTGACTTAATAAAGTCGACTTTAAGTAGACTTTATTAAGTTGACTTACCGAAGCCCTGTAGTGTACACATATCCATCTACATGCAAAAAGCTCCACAGTAGGGGGAAAACATTTTGTTGTCCACTCCTGGATCAGCTTCTCCCAGTCACACACAGAGAGCACATGGGTTCTTCCAATGCAACTCTTGTGGCTGTTGCTCTCATGTCATCTGACCACCACAGCATCAAGAAACCAGGCTTGTTCACAGCTATCATGCCAATTTCCAGAAGCTTCTGGCTCTGGGCAGCTAAATCAGCCCCACAACAGAAACCCAGCCCCAAGAGATCCCTTAAAGAGATAGTCCTTAATTAGGCATATGGGTTCCGTATGCAACCTAGTACTTTAGCATGCAAACATCTGTCAATGGAGTGTTACACAGACAAATCCTATAACATTTGAAAAGTCCTAGATTTGTGCCATGTGAGGCGAAGAGAGGGTGATACCAAATCTGAGGTCCATATGGATGTTTTGCAGTGTGAGACTCTATTTAGCATCAGATTAGGTGTTATAAATAAAATGCTCACAGGATTTTTACCTCAAAGCAAAACAGGGTACTATAGAGATGGCATGAAAGTCCTAAATACTCATAAATCTGCTTGTAAAACTATAGTGATACTTAGCTTTGGAATAGCATTTTTTTGTCTGTAGACATCAAAGTGATTCATGAAGGCAGGTAAGTATTATTATCCCCATTTATGGAAGAACTGAGGGATTAAGTGGCTTTCATATCATAGGTGTGGGAACAGATACGTCTCTTAACTCTTGCTCAAAGCCCCTACACCACCTTTCTAAGGGCTTATCTACACTTGGAAATTTACCTAAATAGCTATTCCAGAATAATGTATTGCCAGTTCAGAACATTATTTCAGTATAAACCCATTAGGATACTCTTATTTTGGAATAAGAAGGATTTTTTTCTGCTTCAACTTGATCCAGGCACTCCAATTCCAGAATAAAAGCAGTCACAGAGGTGTTATAACTAAATAACTATTCTTGAATAGCTATTCTGGTAAATTTTGAAGTGTAGCTAAACCCTCAAATATATGAAAAGAAATGTGTATGTGTCGCTCTACAAAAGACTCTAAAAAATAAGGAATGTCACTGTATTAGCAATAACAATGAGATCATTGCTTAAATATATAGGCATACAAAGAAACCTAAGCAAATTATTTGTAGAAAAATCAGAATTATTTGATTAACAAAGCTTCTTTTTTTATCTTCACAGATGGCTATTAAGGTGAAAGATTTTTCATTATTCATTCATGCCCAGTTCTGGGCACCTCATTTCAGGAAAGATGTGGACAAATGAAAGAAAGTCCACAGAAGAGCAACACAAATGATTAGAGGCCTGGAACACTTGACTTACAAGGGAAGATTGAAAGAGCTGGGTTTGTTTAGTCTAGAAAAGAGGAGACTGAGAGGGGGACTGATAACAGCTTTCAACTATATAAAAGATTGTCATGTGGAAGAGGGAGAAAAATTATTCTCCTTAACTGCTGAAGCTAGGACAAAATGCAAAGGTTCTAAATGACAGGAAGGGAGGTTTAGGTTGGACATTAGGAAAAAATTCTTAACTGTCAAGGTGGTTAACCACTGAAATAAGTTGCCTAGGGGAGGTTGTAGAATCTCCATCATTGGAAGCTTTTAAAAACAGGTTAGAGAAGAACCTGACAGGGATGGTTTAAGAGGGTACTTGGTCCTGCCATGAATACAGGGGACTGGATTTGATGAACTCTCATGGTCCCTTCCAGTTCCATGATTCTATGATTATTTTGGTTATTATTATCATTTGACAAATAATTTCTATGAAAAAATCTTGGTCTGGAGATAAACTTGAAGTACAGTCTCTGTGATATTTGAAGTTCAAGCTGTGCTGGTAAGTTTTGATTAGACACAGTGTATTTATCATTTCCATTCCCTGACTGGATGATTGTAACTTTTAGACTGAGTTTATTCTACAATAAAGTGTGGGTGTAGCACAGGGAGCCACACACATTAGCAGTAATGTACCTAACTTGGGTAACTATAGCAGTATGTAGATGTCGCAGCCTGGGCTTCCTCATAAGCTTGCAACCAAAGTATACACTGAGGTTCACAGCAGGTTTGCATCATGCTAGCCCATGCTGAACCCCAGATTTCAAAATGTTTTGAAAATAATGTTATAAAAAAACAAACAATTCACAGGGTTGATATGAAGAGTTTCCCAGTATCCAGGTACTGAGTACAGATCATTGACATGCACTGAGTTACGCTAAGGGGCGTAAGTACATAATCTGCAATATCCTGGAGGAAGAAAGGCAAGACTTCAGGGGTTTAACGTACAAGAGTTTAGGAATTTGGGAACATCACTTTTACAGATAGTATGCAGAAAGTATGCCAGGTGTGGTGGGGCGAAGTATATATGCCAGTAAATATCTACTGTAACCTTTGCTAGATAAATTAATGCTACCATGTGCTACAATCACACCTTCACTTGAAGTGTAAATTCACCCCTTAGAAACAAGTTTCAGGTGCAAGTACTCATATTTCAGAATTCCAGAGAGGTGGCTGTGTGAGTCTGTATCAGTGAAACAAATTTATCATGTGATAAATACATTTGCTAGGCCATGTCTACACTAGAAAATTGTTCCGCAATAAGTCTTAGTTCTATAGTAAATGCATTGTATTTATAGCACAATTGCGAATTCACACTTCACTCCTTATAACACAAGGAGTATCCACACTGTTCTTTGCATTTCCACAAGAAAGAGCATTGAATTGTGAGTCCACATCCCACTGTGCCATTCATCAGCTTCCAGCAGTAGGAACCGTAGGTAGAAGGAAAGAAGCACTGAGCACTGTGGGTAAATTTACAAGTTCCCTGGGAATGCTGTGTTTCGTTGTCATCATTCAACGGAGCCACTAGCAGCTTGCACCCCTTTTCAATATTGTTCCTGGCAAACAGAAAAAAGTTCAAAAGTTTCTGGATTCACAAGAAGGACGGGCTAGTCATGTCAGAGCAGCAGAATCCCAGCAGAAGACCAGAATGGTCAGGCTTGGAATTCTGGGACATTTCCGGAGGCCACTTATAGCAAAAAAAAAATTCCGTCATTGTTCACACACATTTTATAGTGCAAGAGCTGTTCATCAATTGGCATTTATGACTCTCGCATAGGTGGTATTATTCTGATACAACAGGAAACTTGTAATGCAACTAAGAGCATTTAGTTATATATGGTGGCCTTGTTTTTCGGCAATAAGCTGGCTAATTCCGCAATAACTCTCTGGTGTTTACAAGTCTAAGTCTTTAAAAGTGCCAGTTTATATTTCAGAGTTGAAAATGTATTTCTCGCAAATGTTCTTTAACAGTCAGTTGAAATTCTCTGTTTTCACAAACATTTCCATAGCAAACCTGTTGTCGCTACTGATGGGAAACTAACACAATAAGAGTGTGAACACAGCAACAGGATGTTAAGTGTTTTATTTATGTAAACTGGCAATATTATAAGAGTAGTGCACCCCTACTCACAACTGGTTTCATTAATATATATTCAATTTGGACATGATGTTTCAACTTTTTCTCATGGTGCTAAATAACTACTCCTTTTAAAGTCAAAGAGCCTATTTGTTACCATACCCACCAACGTCATGGTTGTACAATCTAACATTTATTCACAGAAACCAGAGTTGAATTTTGTGTTTATATACACACATACCACACACATCAGCTACAGCATCATCGATTTGCAGCCACCCTGTCATGGTCAGATTTTTGTACCCACGTTCAAAACAATCTTTCCATTACACATCTGTCCAGTCACCTTCACATTTAACCTCATTCCGAACACTATTCTGACCTTCAATTACAATAAGTCCTTCTCACATTATTAACATATACTCACTCAGACACTTTCACATTCAGTTACATACCCACTCCCCAACACTCACATCTGGTTATGCTCACAGAGCTACACCCACACATAATTAAAATCACACCCTCACACTCCCATTCGGTTATATTATACTACCAATACTACACCCACACTTAATTACAATCACATTCAATTAAAGTAGCAGTTCTGCTCCTACAATATTACCCTTCCCTCACATTCACATCCACTTACAGTCAATAACCCTCACTGGGACATACATGCCTGCTTGTCATATTCAGGAATACACAGGGAAAGCCAGCTCTTCCTCTGTCATTTTGTTCATATAGAAAATAAAGCAAACACAGCTGGCTACCACTAATCAAGGAGCACTCATGTCTCTGGGGAATGCCTCCCAACAATAAAGTACCCATGGAGTTTGTTACCTTGTGGACACTACCATCAGCACTGAGATATGCCATAGCTACTTATATTAATTAGAATAAAATAATTATAATTTCAATAGGGTAATAACTAAGCATGATCACGGTTCTGCTGTGCTAGTTGCTGTACAAGCACAGTAAAATAGTCTCTTCCCTGAAGAGCTAACAAACTGAATAGACGAGACAGCCAAAGGTTGGAGAAAGTGGCCCTTATCTCCATAGTGTATGGGCATCGTGCAAACATTGAGTTCACCTACATGCAGCTGTGTAGAGAGAGCGTCTGACACCTGCCAGCACCCATAGGCCAAACCCACAATTTTGCTCTCCCAGGAATGCCCCCACCCCGGCTCGGCAGCCCCCTGCTGCCCAGTAACCAGGGGTCTGGTCCCCCACCAACTCCCCTATCACTATACCATTGTCTGCACAATAGACCTTTGGGGAAATGGGGTCTGATTATTCCCATGTTATAGATCAGTGGCCCTCAAACAGCTGTATGGGTACCTCTGAGAAAGCATTTGATTCACTAAAGGTCACACATGAGGTTTGTGGTAAAGCTGGGACCTGAATCTTTCTGGTAATTTCCTGAGTTCTGTCTAGCACCATGTAAAACCATCCAAGAAACTCTTTCTTGAATCTACTGTTTGGCTTTTGAAAGGCCTGGTGTCTAGACAGCTTCTGTTAATTTCAATGGCAATTTGCCTTGATGCTACAAAACTTCCGGCAAAATTCAACACCAGGAGGCTGACTTCTGAGGTATTGGACCTGAGGATGGTCTAGGTCAGTAGTTTTCAACCCGTATGCCATGGCCCACTGGTGTGCCATGAGACCTGTCCAAATGTGCCATGAAATTTTGTACAAAGGTAATGAAGATCAATATAAAACAAACACTGTTTCATCTTAAAGAATATTCTGTCCACCCAAAATTACAACTCAACAAATTCAAGAAAATTAATCATTAAATTAAAAGCAAGACATCAGGCTTTTGATTCTAAAATGTGAACATTCTAAATTCATGTGGCCAAGGGGCAAACTTGAGATGGTGTCTATGGTTGTCCGGTGGATTTGAAACATTAATGCATTTGATCCTTCTTTAACTTGTATGCATCATGTTGCAAACCTCTTTAGTAAGATTGTAACTATAGTAAACATAAGTAAATGTGATTTTTATGAGCAATCAATTCAGCCTAAAACAATGGGTGTGTCATGGAATTGCTTGGCTCACTGAAGGGTGCAGTGTCATTGGAAAGGTGGGGAACCACTGGTCTCAGCCAAATGCCAGAGGAAGGGGAATCTGCAGTGATTACATTTAAATCCACAAACTTATACAATGATATTGAATATTATGAACAGAAAAAAAAATAAAAAAAATTTGGAAACTATGACACATGACTGAACTTTCACCTGTGCTCAGAACTAAATTTGATCTGTACTATTTGTGTAGTTCTTGAAACTTTCCTCACCACCAGGTTCCCTGCTCCATCAGCCTTCCAGTCTCCAGACTAGAAGCAGAAGCCCCTTCATGCCCTTGAAAGATTCCTACGCATGTTTTGGTTTGAAGAGAAAGACAAAGCTTTGGATAAATAGTCAAACATGTGGTTATTTATCCAAATGGACCCTCTGATCTTTGTCAAGTAGCACTGCCAGGAGGGGGAAATTAATATTGTTTTTACCCAAACAAGTTTTGTTTCTGTGATATTTGTTATTACTAGAGATTTCTAAATTTAGAATATTTCTACAACTTATTCCTTAAAATAGGCTGGATACGTCAGTCCTTATTCAAGTAGAAATACTATAGAAATTCATAATAGTTTTGCTTGAGAAAAGACGGCAGCATTGGGCCCTGTCTATGAATATATGTTTGCTGTGCCACAATAGAAGACACATGGCCTATTCAGAGATTCCTTAGCTGAATGCCAGGCCACAAATAAAGAGAGATATGTGGTGTGGGGTAAAATTAGCCACTGTTTTATGAAATAGAGCCAAACCTAAATCAGTTGGGAAGCTTTTGTTAGTCCTGAAGCACTAATATGAAATGATAAGTTACATTCATTCCTGCAGTTACCACTCCACACTCAACTACCTGAATTCCAGTTTTATGCATGGAGGAGGGAAAAGAGGAAAGCGAGAAATCCTCTCTTTATGCATCCCAGCCAGAACCTTCAACCAGCTTCCAAGCCAAAAGCGACAGTATCAAGGTATAGGGCAGGAAATGATGTGCCTTATAGTCGTCAGCAGAAAAAAACTGGATTCAACCTGCTGTTACTGTGTTGGTTTTAGCTGAATTACACCAGGGATTAATTTGGACTAATGAGTTTAATTATACTTCTTCTTATGGGAAAAAAAATGTAATCATAGTACATTGTATTCAACAGTTATTAGAGACAAAGAGTAATAAAATTACAGTGTAAAAGGACCAAAGAGAGCTTTTATTATAGAGAGACCAAAGGGAATATTTTTATTTCCTCAGTTCCAATCTTCATATACTTCTATTTTTAAAGGGTTTGGAAGTGGCTTGTGTGGATGAGTCTGCTGTAAGTAATTTATGTTTGCTCTCTTGAATATTTCATTTACAAGGATTAAATGACCTTCTCCAAAATTCTGCCTACATCCCAAACTCTCCTGGACTTTGCAACTCTCTCTATGCAAGAAACCCTTTCCATCTAAATTTTCAAAGGTGACTAGTGTTCTTTAGGGCTTCCATTTTGAGGGATCCCACCTATTGGACATCTAAAAAAGCTTGATTTTCTTCAGAGGTGCAAATTGCCCAGCCATTCAAAGTGAGGCCCCTGTACGGGTGTCAGCATTTGGCCACTCCAAAAATGAAATCACTCCATTCCACTAGCCCACTTTGGAAAACACAAGCTGATGCTGGTCCTTTTGATCTTCTAAGTGAGGCTAAAGGCTGCTGGCCTATATGAGGTTGCAGGATCAAGAACAAAAAATTGGAGCTCTAGGTTTGCAAGGGATGCATAATTGGAATCAGAAAGGAATAAAGCAGTGAGATGGTAATTTATTTGATGATATATTTTGTCATTGGTTGCTTAATTATTATTATTATTATTAAACAATACAGGCTCTAAACGTCTGTGTCCAGAGCCAGAATAAAAAATGCAAAGCTGAGCCCCTTTAATTTTCTAACTGCTGTTTTGTAAGGCTGTGTCATGCTTCTCCGTTCAAACACGCTTTGGCTCTTTATTATTCATGGCCCTTTTTCTCAGTCAGTGGTGTTGAATAATAAAACAGCCCAGGATCAAATGGGCCGATTTTCCACGCCTGACACCAACTGCTACTGTTCGCTGGGCTCTGCCAAGCGTTGCCTCTGATAATGAGTGGGATTTGGTTAAACAGTAAATTAATGAATAATGAAATATCCAGGTTGATCAGTTAGAGAGCACGCTTGCTTCGCCCCTGGCTAAACGCTTGGGGCAGAAATTACTCTCAAACGGCACTTGCCTGTCTGCTGGTCTGGATAACTATTTTACAGCCTATTGCTTGACAGCATGCTCGGGAGGGGGAGCTTGGAGGGGACAAAGAGGGAAGCGTGCAGGACAACCTAGTTATCGCCTTGCTAAATAATGCATATAAGGGATGGTTTGCAAATGGGATTGGGAGAGTCAGACAGTGGGAGAGTTTAACACCAGGGCAAAGAGTAGGAAAGAGTTGATGCTAGAGAGCTGGTGGTCCAGCTGGATCTGAAAAGGGGGCTCACAGCAAACCCATTTTGGTTCAGGCAGCAACTTGTCCAAAAGCAGAGGTTCACTGTAACTGGATGGCAATGGGGCAGATCTTTCTGACACTGGCTGGGGCTTTCACATTAGGGGAGGTTAAGGGAGCTTTTGCATTTCCATCAGGTCAGGCCCAGTGGACAAACCATGCTGATTGGCTATATATTTTGCAAACCCCACCATTGACCAAGGACACTTTGCCCTCTCCTGCTGAGTGACGCTGCTGGATATAAAACTCCAAGCCCTGGGGGCGGTAGTGAATGGACAGAGCAGGGCAATGCAAGGCATAGAGGGGAGTTTAGCTGAGGCAAAAAGCCTCTTATTTGGGTAATTTGGCTATAGCCTCTTCCCTCCGTCCAGCCTTTCAGATTTCACCTGAAAGGGAGAGCCCCTGCTTCAAAGAGGGATTGAAAATTATAGTACAGATTATAGCATCCCCCAGGTATTCAGGGACCACGGGCACATGCAAGACACTAAAAATGTCTCTAGCAAAATGCTGAATGCCTGCAATGTGGCAGCCTGTTTGGTATAAACAGAGAGCGGCCCTGAAGGGTGAAAATAACCCTATAATCTTCATGTTCTGCTCTGGAAAAGACCAAGTTACAATAAAACACTCACAGGTTAATAAAATACATGCAAACACAGACACACAGAGCCAACATTAAGCAATAAGTACAGGAAAAAATTCTGGTTATATGCACATTCCTTAGCTTTCCACAATAGCAGGGAGTTGGGCTGTTATTTTTCTCAAAGTCATCGCAACATAAAGTACTCTTTTCAGATCTGAAACAGGAGGAAAGAGCGATAAAACCTGCCTGTCAACTTGGAGACAAACCCTAACTTCACATGCTAGGGACAGAGTAAAGCAACAATGTTTCACCAAATGCAATCTCCAGTTAGGGGCTGGCTCCTTTTAGCTTGTTTGAAGTCAGTGGGAAATGATCAAGAAAAGCTAAGGGTTAAGTAAACCTTGCAAATTTAAGAAACAAAATGGCATATTCCCCACAAACATCAGTTATGGGGCAGAACCTGCTAATTTGAATAATCCTATACAAGCAAAGGGGTGTGAATATATCTCTCTTCTCGGCCTTTTGGCTAAGATCCGGTCTATATCAATAGATAGATAAATATGCTAAGATATAGATTAGATAGATGTTTATCTATCAGAGTTTCTAGCTTTTGTTTTCTAATTTAATAGGTTTGTGTGTATATATCTAATACACACACTTTACACATTCATCTATAAATACACACATACATTAGGCGGCTCTATTATGGGCCAAGCAATTTAAAATCTACCTTAATTGTAACTCCGCCCACCCCACACAATACAATCTTTAAAAACATCACCACCAAACTAGTTATAATACATGAAAAAATCACTTTAAAACATTTTCACTTTTTTGCTTCTGGCTTAGTCTCTTCCAGTTATAAATAGTAAACCGGTTTAAAACCCAGCCTGTTTACATGAGAGAAAAGGACATTTTCCTTTAAAGGTTAGTTTTGTGTTATCAAGCACTTTGTCTTTCCTCTTTCTCCTCCCATCCCCACTTGCATTATAATTATACCACTTTTACTACACAGCTGGGCCTGCTCCCTTTCCCCCACCTAAACCGGAAGAAATCTGGAATCAAATAACTGGACCATCAGACTTAAAGCGAGATCAATAATTATTCACACCCTAATAGTTTCTCTCAGCTTTTAGCCTGCTTTAGAGCCAGGACTATATGTAAAACTCACACTGATGTCAATAGGAGACTCCATTAGTCAATGGGATTCTGCTGGCCCCAGGAAGCTGTTTGTGAGGGAACAAACTGGTCCGGTAGCTTTACACGTGGGTGAGTCTATTAAGCAGATTTATACAAACTGACTTTAGAAATGTGCTCCGGTGTCCCTCACGCACACACTTACCTATTACTTAGGCTGTAATGTTAACCCCTGCAATATTTCCAAAGAAAACTGCAAAAGTAATTGTCATCAGTTTGAATAATTGACGTATGGAGTGCCCACTCCTACGGAAATTTGTTTAAAAAAAACCCCAAACCACTCAAAATAAGTGTCCTCTTATACCCAGGTCATCTGTCGGCTCCTGTCTTTGAAAATTTAGCAGTAATAATAAATAAATCAATAATTCAGAACCAATTTCCAGTCCTGCACAAGCGACATTCCTCCATTTAAAAAAAAGCATGCAAGGTAAAATTGCAGGGAGCAAGCCATACCACAGAGGAGCGAATGGTTCCTCTATTTCTTTTTTTGTGGATGTGTCTTTGCTTTTCAAGTCTTGTGAGGAATTCTAATTCCCTTGTTTTCAACTGATGGATGCATTTGAGAGAAAGTCTGTGTGTGAGAGAGAGAGATCTCCTGGGAAGGCAGGTATAAACCATCAATGCAAGAGTGCGAGGATTCTAGCTGGCCATTTGGGGGAGCAAAAAATAATTACACCCAATGCTATTGCATAATGATATTCAATGGAAACTCCCAGGTGCATTCTGTAACATACCTGGGGCTGGGTTTTTATCCAGCGTCACATTGAGGGATCGGACACACTCCTCATTGCTAGAGCAGAAACATTTTCTCTATAGCATCTCAAAGAGGGCATTTACTAGCGGAGCCCCCCATCCTGCTTCCATCAAAATCAAAGGGAGCTTCACCATTGGTTTCAATGGGATCAGGAACAGGCCTGCTGTGTACACGTGGCTGTGTTTCCCCATGAAAAGTGAACACATGAAAGGGCCTCAAAACCATCTCACTCCGTGTAGCCTTACCTCTAGCAGCTTCTGCCTCGGGTCCACATGTAAATAAAGAAAACTCGATAGCAGAGAACAAGTTGTAGCCAGTTTCCTTTTGAACAATAATGCTTAGAATCCCAAAGCAAACTATTTCTCTAACGACTTCTTCCTAAAGCTTGTTAGTTTTTTTTATTTGGGGTGGTTTGCATGCTTATAACACAGAATTTGGAGGCACAACAGCAATGAAATTGTTGTTCTGAGAAGCAATGTGCTCTGAAATATCCTATCAATCTATAGAAATGTCTCTCTGAGAGAGAGCAAAGGAATCAATGAATAGATTTGCAGTGGGGAAAGACGTTTGGCTGGTTTCATCCCAGGGACAGACAGGAGAGATGTTATTTATGAGGTCTCCTAGAAATGTGGGGCACTCTGCCTAGAAGGGGGGAAGGAGTTCACCCCAAAGGGATGGAAGACAAACCTGATGTTTACGACTATATAAATCAATGTGAAGTTTCCTAATAGAAAAGAGACCCAGCAAGAGTTTGAAACAGAGACTGAGGCAAGACAGGAAAAAGGACCCCCCAGGCCCCCCAATTCCGTCATGACTCAGAGAGCCCATTATAAAAGGATGGTGGGGGAAGATTTCTACTGAGCCTGGTGTGTGTGTGTATTTTAGCCAGAGATGACAAGGACAGAAAATAACTAGATTTGGCTTGAGCCCACCTCAACTTTCTGGAGCCCGATCCGGTTTCAGTGTAAACGCCCTTTGAGACCCTGGGAAACTTCCTAGAGCCTTTTTAGGGGGGTTAAGGGAAAGCGGGGTCAGGCCACGGGATCTCTAGCTCCTGAGCAGGGCTGGGTAAAACCCTCGAGCTGGTTTCAAATAGATTTTGGGGGGTGGTTTTGTGAACTATTGCGAGCAGAGAGGGTCCCAGCCCGTCTGCAGGGGTCTTCATTGCAAGGAACTGCTACAGCGCTGCGCTTTCTTTCCTGCTTTAATTTAGGACTTAATTTGTAGGATACGGATTAGCTTTTCCCAGAAACACGTGACGTCTGAATCCAGCCCCCTTTTTTGGATAAAACCAGCGTCTAGATCTCGCCCTCCTGGCACAGACTTGGCTTCTCTTGAGGAATAAATGATTCCTGGTCGTGGAGTCAAATCGGTGTGAGTCTGTTTTACAGAAATGTAAAGCAAAAAACTTCCAAGCAATCCCCCGCTCTCCCCCCCTGCCTTTCATTATCAGGCGACTCAAACCACCTAGAAAGTGCAGTCGGTCTAAATCGGGACAAAAATTATCCGGATTTCTTGGCTCCTCAATGTTGCGCAGTTATCCAAACACGTCCGGATTTTAATTCTCAGAGGGAAAGAAGCCAGGAGGGAGCAGACAAAGCCTGATTGCATAGGCGGGGCTAAAAGGATAGTCTTTCCATTTAAGATTTGCCTGGACAGTATTCTGATCTCCTTTACAAGGTTGTAAAAAAAAAAATGGTTCGTTTACCCCAAGTGTGAATCCGGAGTCACTCCAGATTTATATGGACGTAAATGGGATCGGGATCTGTCCCTAGCTGGTGTGTTTCTTTTAATTGTCAATTCCAAAAGAAAATGAAGTCTTCCTGCGAATTCCCTTTGTTATGATCTCATTCTGGTCCTGAACGATACAAAAAGAGGGCGTTCACACCTTATATTATATTAATACAAAACTCCATCAGTTCACGTATAAACAGAATAGAAATATCCATCCCTCCACTCACTCACAACTGGAAGGTACAGGGGGGATCTCAGACAAAATGTTTCCTGTCAATAAAACAGAGATTACTTTGTTTTCTGTCTAATACTTGGGGTTGAGAGAAGATCTAATTTGACTAGCATAAGCAAAATTAAACAAAAAGATCACACAACTGAGGTTTATTAGAAAGAGTGGCAAAATTATAGACACCTCTGAATCAGACAGAAATCAAATGCCAACATTTCTGAGAAGCAATATTTATTGTCTTTTTTTTCTTTTAATGTAGAGACATGTCCTGAATTTCCCAAAGCCCAGACTGGGAAAATAAAGACTTCTTGGCGTTATAGGTAAATCCGTCTGCCGGATTGAAGCAGCACCAACATTCAAAAAACTGAAGAGGAAAATACAACAAAACACAACATTTTTTTTATTCTTCTTATTGTTTATGTAAATCAGGTCAGCACTGGACAAGAAACCAATTTCTACCCATTACCATAACAGCTTGTCTATAAAGAACATAAAAAAATTCAGATAGAATTCTATCTAGTCAAGCTTTTTTCTTTCTTTTTTTCCTTTTTTGTTTCTTTTTTTTGTTTGTTTTTGTTGTTTTGTTTTTAAATTCCCCCACCCATTCACAGAGGTATAGATTCACAGATAAATAACCCAAAACTACTTGCTCGCCATATTTACACATTCCTGTTAAATTAAGCATAAATAAATATGTACAAACTTAACATTGAATGCCTTTCCGCATTTCTTCTTAGGAAGAGTTGTAAAACTGATATTTCTCACTATTCAAGGTGATTCAAGAAAGGAATCAATTTTGGCGTAGAAAAGGAGGATGGCAGCAGTGTCCATTGTTTCTCTTTTTTTTCTTTTCTGTTTTTATATCTTTTTTTTTAAATTTCTTTTAAACATGTAGACATACATTGGCACACAAGGGGTGATAGTAGATAGATTTCTAAAATGTGTTTTTCGGTATTTTCTGTTACACTGGCATTAAAAAAGGAAGAAATACTGGTGTCTCCTTAAATCAGAAGGTCTATTTTGTTGGCTAACGGTAACAAAAATCCAAAGGGGTAGCCTTGTTAGCCTAGTTCAGCAGAATAAAGAAGGGGTCTGGTGGTACTTAAAAGACTAAGAAATGCTGAAAGTTTCCCATCTTCAAGCCTCTGAGGAAGTGGGATTTTCTCCCATGAAATCTTATGTGATAAATAGATGTGTTAGTCTTTTAAGTGTCTCCAGATTCCTTGTGGTTTTTTAGGGTAATAGAAAGTTGTCTCCCCCCACCCCCATAGCTGTGGGAATGGCTATGACCTGAAAAGAGCCTGTGTAAGTAAAATAGTTTCTCTCCCCCTACCCCAGTTATCAAAGGATTAAAAAGGTATAAAATAAGAATCTATGTAAAGCTGGTCAGAAACGATTAGCAAGGAAACTCAGTCTTAGCATCTATCATTTTCAATTTTGTGAGCATGTTTCAGGGTCTCAGAACTAAAAAAGAAAAGTTCATCCCTTTTTGTTACCAAACCAGTTTAAGATACAAGACATGATTGCTTAAATATATAGACACAGGTACATTTAATTGCCTGACTAGTCTTTGGTCATGGACCTTATCTTGCTACAAGATTTAGGTTCAGCAGATACTTTTGATGACATGATATAGCCCAATATTAATTTAATATCCAGTATCCCCCCACTCCCATCCTGAAGAGGTCCCCATACCTGATTTGCCTGCTACAAATTAAACTCTTGGCTCTTTTGCCTCTCCTGTTCATAACAAGGTGATTTCTCAGAAAAGCTACAGATTGCACAAAAGGGGAGTTGTTCATATACATACCTACATTTCAAAATTGTTTAAGGGTGAAATTCAATTTACAGTAACACACTTGATTGGTTAGAAAACAAACTTTGAGGTCTTTCTTTAAACGTTTCCCTTGAGTTAAAAGCAAAGCTGTCATGTTAATCCTCCTGTTTATTGATTTATGATCCCGAGGAAACCAAATCTTTTAATAACTCAATTAGCAGATAAATGTCCAAGGTGCCTCGCCGGCAAACGTAGTCTGGGGAAGTGCAAAAAGACTGGCTAATGCCTTGCAATTAAGTTATACTTTAGTGATACTTTGAGAGCAGGAGGCTGAATCATGTGTTTAGGACAGATTGTTGAGCAAAGTTAAAAATAATCAGTAATGGACGCCTGGAAATATTAGATTATGGGAGAATCAATTAGGTTTTAAACCCATGCCATGTTTCTGCAATTTAGACATTTCCACCAGCTTTCTCTCATTTCTGGGACAAGGGGGTGGAGGAAATTTCCCACTGAAATCAATGGGTTGTTTGCCTGAGGAGAGCTGGCTTTCTACCCCCTAGATATGTTTAGTTAGAGAGCCATTCAAAAAGCTGTTGAAGTAAATCCTCCTTGATTTCACAGGGTTGGGGGTCAAATCTTGTAGGCCTAATCCTGTGCCCACCAAAGGCAAAGTGAGTTTATTTAAGCTAGAGCTCTTAGTGGTGTTTTTATGCTGTATCTGTTCTGAAATGCTTACAGATGCCATACACTCTCCTGATATGCCATAGCAAAACTGCAAACCCTTTGGAGGCAGGAACTGTCTCTTTTCCTATCTTTTTCTAAAGATGAGCACCCGACTGAGGCTTCGAGGAGCTATTTATAAATACCAGACACTAATAGCCACATGCCTTTTATATTAAAAAAAAAAATCCCACTTCTGCTGCTGGACGTTTGAGAGGTTTTAGCTATGCCAGTTTGGCACATTGTAAGTGTTGTTTACATGTGTCAGGAGCATCTGCTGCCTGAAAGAGTTTGGTGATTGGTTTCCAGAAATAGAACTGTCTCCCCCTGAAAGAAATCAGAGGCATGCCCCTAAAGAAGTATCATTGTGATTCATTTCCACTTGGTGTTTTCCCTCCACAACACAAAGGTGTGCAGGCATCTTTCAGGGAAACTGAATTATGATGGCCATAGGCTAAAACGCACCAACTTAGCTTACAGGGCATAGTCCAAGTGAAATGAAGGGAACTACTAGGAAGGCTTTGGTCCCAACTGTTCAGATTCTGTGTAAACAACCAGAACCAAAAGTCTCAGTGAGCTCACTGCAGTGAGAGACTCTTAAATGCTAATCTTGTCTCTGATTTGCTCTGAGCCCTTTGACAAGGCAGGTAATCTTTCTGGGCCTCAATTTACCCCTTCTTTAACATGGGGATATTTTCCCCCTCTCAGCACTTAAAAAGGGATGAATTAGGACTAAATCCTGTGTGGTTAGTAGTTCCATTGTCTGGACTGGAGCTACGTTGTGAGTAAGATCAGTGAGATTTGTGTTATGCACGCTCAAGTCCAAGGTTTGAAATGCAAGGTAAACCCTTCTCTTCCTGCTTTAAGACAATCCTATGTTGTAACAGCAGAAAGGGTAGGAAAGCCAAGGAGGATCTCAATTGCATGTATTTAGAAAGTGAGGTATTGCTAGCTAACTGAGCACATGTGAGGATGGGCCTAGGCAGGGAAAATCACATTCTTTTATTTGTTTTAGGAAATAATTGTTAAAGAAAAGAAAAAGGAGAAATAGTTTAAACAAAATTCTTTCCCCCTCTCCCCATCCACCTGCAGTTATTAAAAAAGGGATCACCTTCAGGGAATTGAATTTCTTCTCTTTAGGATTTCAGATTTGCCTGTGACAGTGTATTCAATGTCTTATCTCAAGTTGAAAACAGAGGGTGAATTCCTGGCTCCACTGAAGCCAATGGGAGCTTTGCCATTAACGTAAAGGAAGCCAGGATTTCACCCAGAGACAGTAACTTTCCTGACATAAGTGAAATGAATCCTTAATGCATGAAACTCTATCTCATGGAATAGATACAATTACCCAAGCCTATGAAATCCAAACTGAAATTCATCTCCTTAAGCATAAGAATAATTTTCCATATATGCCACAGAAGGGCATGTCAGAAAATGTGTATTAGTCATAAAACCTCATGTAATGCATCCAATTACTGCAAAACAAACACCCCACAACAATGGAGTGAGTTTTCTCCTGTTAAATTTGTTCTAAAACAAAAGTCACAAAACCATCCTAAAATCTTGCTAGAGAGAAACCAATTTCCTCAGAGTGAGAGAGTCGTCCAGGACATTCCCCCTCCTCCCAGCACGCACACCCACAATTGCATTTAGCAAGTCTCTGTGATCAGATACTGGTGCCCAAGCCTTTGCAACAACCTTTTGACAAAACTGCATTCTCTTCTCAATATTACATCTCCAGTTCAGTTATTTTTAGCTTGTGTCATTTATTCTCTTTGAGCTTCTTTAAAGAAGTACACCTGCAGAATTCTGAAACGACTGGCTTTGATTTAAGGAGGGGACAAGTATCAGAACTGTGGATTATGTTTCTCTGTACCTGATATATTGTGCAGGGATCTCTAGTCCTCTTTGAAGAAGCTCATAAGCCAAGCGGGCAAAGCTTTGGGAAACAAGAAAATAAAACAGTGCATACTCCTGAGAAGGAATAACATATTCAATTTTTGTTACTAGTACTTTTAAAAAAATATGGAAGATCTCTCTTAACCCACCCACATAATTAGAACAAATTAAACAGAGAGACATTGACATTGTTGGGAATATAAACCCTTTTAGAGGAAAGTCGTATTTTCAACATAAGATTAGGAGTGCTAGATGCCATTAACATCTTACTGGACCTTGTTTTCAAATTGTGCACCCTAATATCCAATACAGTTTTGCCATCAAAGCTAAATACCAAATTATACATATATAGCTGTAAACACTAGCTATTTAAAAAAGAGTCTGTCTAGACCAGGGAAAAAGAGTGTCTTTCAAAATTGAGTTAGCTAACTGGATTAAGCTAACGTAACTGGAAACAGCCGATGTTCTGTAATTAATGTAGACACAGCTTAATACATTTACTATTCTATTAACAAATCATATTGTAGTTTTTGCTCCCCAAACCAGCCCCTTTCCTAGGCTAGGTAGATCCAGAATTGGAAGATGAAATAAGGGCAGGATTGAGAGAGAAGAGATAGTGATTCTGGGATTGTACACGTCCCAGATAAAGTCACTGACAGGTATTTTGTTTCCCTACTGTAGACACAAGACATTGTTTGATTTTTTTTGTTTGTTTTTTTAAGTAGAATAGACTGTACATGAGTCCAAACAAGAAATCAAAGCACAGACACCAAAATGTTTCTCTGATTTCTTCCAATAAGTTATTCATTTCTTTCCTTTTTATTATCGTCTTACTTCCCCTCCCCCTCCCCCAAAAAATTTAATAAAAGTGAGAACAGAAGTGGAAAAATCCTGGTGGTTGTCTTCAAAATGTTCCTTGTAAGAGACATTGAGCCACTGTTCTTGCTCCATTGTGCGCCTCTGATCTTAAATTAGTCTTTGCTTTTATTATTTTGTCCTACCTAATATAATTCTTCCAAAACCCAATCCAATATTTTTAAAGCTAAAATTAAAACGGTTTTGTTTGTTTTAAAAGATTCTCTCTTTTTCTTTTATTTATTTATTTTTCTCTTTTTTTTTTTTTAATCCCCCCCCCCTTCATTTTCTGTGTTTCTCTTCCTTGTCTCCAGTTTTACTACCTGGTCCTTCCCCAGATGTGTGCCTGTTAGCGGTGTTGTTGTTCAAGAACATCTTGTCCATGCCTTTGAGAGCTTCAGTCAGGTAGTTTTGGAGGGCTGTGAGGGCAGCACAGATGGCTGGGGCCCCAAAGCCATGAGTGATGAGGCTGAAGTGAGTCAAGCAGCTCTGAATGCCTGGTTCCAAAATAGGGCTGGGCCTGCTGTTGCCAATGGGTGTCCTGTCCTGGGCCAAGAGATCTGTGAATTCTTTACAGAGTTGCCTGCGAGAAGAGAAGAGAAGAGGTGTCAGTCACTTCACAATGGCCAACACTTCGGACACTGTCTAGACTCCCAAAGTATTTGATATGCAGAGGAGTGGCCTTAGGCAATTGGGGGCCTTAGGCAAAGTCCCATTGAAGGGCCCCCAATAGGCTCCCATGGCCCCCACTCCACAGCTTTGGCCTGTCCCATCGCCCCAGCTCTCTGCCCCCTGGATGCCCCTGTGACTCCAGCTCCCCACCCCTGCCCCCAGCACTCCCTCTGTGCCCAGTGGTGCATTAGGGGCCTCTGGGCCTCCCACACTAGTGGGCACTACCTGGGCCCCACCCACACTCTTCTGGGGCCACAGCCCCCCTCCACTCAAAGGCCCTGTCCTCTCCAGGAGGGCCAGCCGAGGATTGGGATGGGAGAGGAAAGCAGACCCCAGCCTCTGAGCCAGGGTGGCTTTGCTCCCTACCAGCAGCCCTGCTTGGCAGAGGGCCCCTAGGCCACCGTGTGTTAATCTGCCCACGTCTTTGTCCCTCTCCATGGCCTCAGATCCTTGCTGCTGGCCCCTGGCCCCAGGACCAGCTCCTCCTCCTGCCACTGACCAAGGCAGATGTGGGTTTTAGGGTAGGTAAAGCAGGCAATGGGGCCCCAGGCAATCTCCTGCTTCGTCTACCTCAAAATCCACCTCTGGATATGCAGTAACAAAAACAGGTAACTGCCCGGCCCCGCACGCGCACACACTCCCCCCCCCCCACACACACACACCACGAAAATATATTTTGGCCATTTTACACTTATATAAGCTATGAAGCAAGGAAGCTGAGGGCCTCATCCAAAGCCTACTGCAGTCAATGAAAGACCCAAGAGAGGTCACCACAGGCAATCAGAAGCCAAGGCAGATACAGAACTCAGGCTCTTTACTGCCACATTCCCTCCAACAACAAATGGAAGGACTTATTCTGTGGCTTGATACTGCACTGCTTGGCCAGGCAGAGCTCTCCATTACCTAAGAAAGCATGAGGACTGCAAGGATTGGCCTATACCTGGCTATTTTTCCTTCTAGTGCTTGATCATTGGAGACAAGGGAAATTTCTAGTAGAGCTATTCTGACTCTGCCTCATCCTGACATTCCAGAATGATTGATTGATAGCTGGGTGGATGGGTGCTACTGCAATGTGCAACCTGATCTTGGTTCTGTATCTTTTTTCAAGAGAGGAACACTATCTGGCTTTCGTATGGAGGCTACATGACTGTTTGTCTGTAAATGACTATTGGAATGAGTGTTAAATGCGACTTTTGAATACCAGATGAAGTCAGGTCATTCTTATCCCATGAACCAGGAATAGTAAGGGGGTCAAAAGTTGTAAACCAAAAATTTCAGAAGTAACTAAAAAATTTGGGTGCCCTTGTTTTCAGAAAGTACAGAACATACTTCCTCTGGAGACCAGGCCTCAGTATATTATTACAAATTGAGCACCCATAAACTGAGATACAAATATCAACTTGGAAAATTTTGGCCTGGCATCTCCACACATTCTCTCCTAATCTATAGATGACTCTAAACCAGTGGTTCTCAATCACTGTGTTGTGACACTTTACTTGGTCACCACACAGTGGTAGGTGTGTCACAGAGACTTGGGGAGATGGCCGGATTTGACCAGGGAAGCAGGCTAGCATTTCCCATAGGGTTATGATACACCTTCAAGTGTATCTGCAAAAGGTTGAAAACCACTACTCTAGACAACCTGTCGAATGGGGAGCACTGAATAAATTCAGTCCCTGTGAAGTTATTTTATATAATGCAAAAAAGGGGAGAGAGAGACCTTATGATCATCTGACTCAGGCAGGTTCCTTTTAAAATCCCATCTCACTGTATCTGATGCCACTCCTGGAATCTGTGTTGCTGTTATTTTCATACCACCCATGCGAGGCTGATAGTAAACTTAGGAAGGGAGGAAGCCATGAAGCACAAGGCAGCAACACATGCCCCACCAGCAAAAATGCAGAGCTCACTAACAGATGCAGTTCTGCTACTCCAACAAAACAGAGGTAAGCCCGAAGCCACAAGGCTTGCAACACAGAGAAGCAACTTTTGCCTGTGGCGAGAAAGATATCTGTGACTAGTTGCTGCTCTCCTCTTCTGTGGGTGAGAACAACAGAAAAGCTCTTTAGGGAAGCACCCGATTCAAAGCAGGGGGTTGGATATTTGGCTCCTTGTTTATTTTTCTAAGAGCTCCTTCCCCACCCTGGAGAATGAAAATTGAATCCTTCCTTAATTTTTTGTTAGACTCAGATATGAACTCTAAGGTCAGAAGGGACCAATATCATCATCAAGGCTAACTGATCTCCCGAACAATGCAGGCCACAGAATCTCACCTGCCCACTGCTGTAATAAACCTCTAACCTATGACTGAATTATTAAGGTCCTCAAATCATGGTTTAAACACTTTAAAGTACAGAGAATCCACAAGCAAGTGAGCCAAGCCCCATGTCACTTCCAATTATGAAATCTCCTTTCATGCCTCCTTCAAGGCCTCCAACTAAACAGATGCAAGGTGCATCATCCCAGGTCAAAATGGAAACCCAGATGCTTCCCCCCTCCCAACTGCAAAATTGAGACAGGTGTTTACACAACCTCGGGGGGGAGAATCATTCATCTCAAATCCTCTGATGGGTTAAAGGTTTCAGGGAGTGGGGGAAGATAATGGCCTAACTCTGTGTGTCTTATCCATTAGGAAAGTGCAAAAAAGGAAACTAACAGTCTGGAGAACAAACAGTAATGAGTCAAACCTTTTAAATTTTCAAAGAGCAAGGCAGGGTCTGTGAGCAATTAAAGTTCTGGGACATTAATATCGCTTGACCCTGCGGAAAAGGGCAATCAAATTCCAATCATGTCTTTAAAAAAAAAAACCATCTGGACAAATTTGAGCAAATGATTTTTCAACCCTCCATATATTTCTTTAAATTATGCTGTCAGCGAGCCAGCCACGTCCTAAAGGACTGAATAAATGAGCCGCGTTTGAGCCTTGCCTGCAAGATACAGAGACACAAGGTTCACCACCAAAACCCTGAGCTAGTCACAAACCACCACACAATACAGCATGGGAGCCAAAGACAGGAGCAAACCAGCAAAACACAAAAGCTACTGCAAACCCAGACCAGAATTAGACAGACACCTAGATGTAGGGGGTGATTTATAATGTCCCCCTCTGGAGCTGCAACCACCCCTTCCTCAAGTCTACAGCTGATTAACGGTGAACATCTGGGGGAGGAGAGATTATTAATTATTTGGTCGGGGCATTGGGTGGATAATGCTGCTCCCACCTGAAGCCAAGGGAAGTTTTGCCTTTGACTTCAGTGGGAGTGGAGACAAGGCTGACCCACTCCTACACAGGGAGAAGCATGAACTACACAAACGAAGAACCAGCCAAATACACACTCAAAAGCAAGCCAGAGCCAAATGTTGAGAAGAAAGAAAGAAAAAGATCCCTGTTAGCTATATAGAAATTAGTATAAATAAGTTGCATATAGGAGTAAGTGTATCTAGAAAGAAAGAAAAAGAAAGGAGGGGAGGGAAAGATACACAAGCAGAGCCAGGTGTGCACACACACTCGAAACCCAGTGTAGCTACTAACACACACAGACTACTCTAGATCCCAACGATAAGTGCAGACTGTTAGTGTCTGAGTCCACACAGTGATACGAATTAACACCGAGGGAGAAGGGACCCAGGGAGGAAGAACAAAGCCTGCTCGCGAAAACCGCTGGCTCCTTCTCTAGAGCGCTCCCGACACTGCCAAAAGCGGAGCGGAGCGAATTTGCAAAGCGAAGCGAAGCGGGGTCCTACTCACTTTGTAGCCAGCAGCATGTTCTTTCTGGAGTGGAGATCGCTGGGGTCCGTGTGCTGTCTGTTCAGATACTCGGAAACAGCCTTGGCCGGAAACTCCGTTTCACAGATGTACCCAAAATCCCGAGCTAAATGAACAGCTTCGCCTGAAGAAAGAAGAGAAGCCACTGATCAGCCGGGGCCAACACAGCTGGTTAGTGGAGCTGGCTAGACTACTCCGAGACCCCCCCTTTTTTTTCTGGTTGTACTGATCACACTTTGAAAAGATCAGCTCATCCAGGACAGACTTGTGCAAATTCAATGACAGACTCCTTCCACAGAGATCAGATCAAGGTGGCTTTTTATTTTTTTGAGTCGTCTCCCCAGATTTATTGCCTTGAATTGATCCTGGCAGTGGACACTCGGTGAGAGGAGGTGTTATAAAGACCAACACAAGGGGTGTGAAAACAAAACACACCTCCCGATGGGCAACAGGCCGCACACCTTAACTATGCAGAATAGGTTTGTGTTTGAATAGACCATAAAAGTGTCCCAAAAGGTCTACCAGAAAATAGCGTAGCGTGACTGTGTGTGGGGGGGAGAGATATTTTATTATATCCACACCCAGAAACCAAAGCAGTCAAGTCCCTTGTGTCCAATGGAAAATGCAATTTTGCCACAGAAATCTGCTGATAAGGCAACAGAAATTACCCATTCTGCCCCACCCTACCAAACAAGACCTCAATGAATGGGGACCCTTAGTTTGTATGAATAATAATGATGATGCTAAACAAAATTGTAATGGTCATTTCCTCTGCCTGCCTGGTTTCTACCCTCCAGAGGTTCGTGCCGTCAGACTCCCACTGATGTACTTTATACCACGAGAAGAAGAGGCAGTTGAAGAGAGAAGGGGGAAAAACAGACTCCAGGGGGACTCCAGCAGATTATAGCCAAATCCTCAAAAATAAAGCATTACACCTTTAAAGCACAGCCTGCAGGAGCACCAGGAAGATTTTCTAGCAAGCAAAGCAGCTCTCTCTGCTAATTCTAACAGCACATTACTGGTAACCATCAGGACTCACTTTAAAACGTCATATTTTTAAAGCTTCTCCATAATCACCAACAAGATTCATCACACTGCCAGCCACATGTTAGCATTTTACCGGACAGTTATTTTCACCCCCTGAGCTATATGCACAGGCACCACCCTCACTGGCCAGGATTAACAAAAAAGCAGATATAAATGGAGCATTTATGCTACAGACAGCATATATAACAACAGGAACAACAACAAATTCTGCTATTGTCAGAAAACAAGATAAATCTAACACAGGTTACTACCTGAAAAGATAGTTTTTGAAGGTATATTGTTGATTTGCAAGTAAATCAGAGGGGAGTAGCATAGTACATATTATCATACATGCTTTACAGAGCTTCTAATATATATGGACAGGATTAGGATTATATTTGTGCTGCGTTTCAAGTCCTAATATCTTATTTCGCTATTAATAGAAATGCATAATTTTACACACACAGTAAATAGATAAAGTCATGGCGAATGAGTGAGTGACTTTGTTTCATCAGTATATATGAATATGCATAACAGACTATGAATGTATTTTCTCACAGTATAAAATGTCTATATATAGTAAGTTTAACTATTCAGTCATAGCAGGAGATTCATTTTATATAATTTACCACTATGAATATATACTTAGTATATTGCCAAATTAGCAACTGTATTTACCACTAGAACAAAAGTTCATATTTATTATTGATTTCATACTTGTGTTATCAATAATATATATTGATTTGGATTTAACATGAGTATATAGCTATCTATTGCCATTGTAACAAATCAGAAGAGTTTAAAAGTTAATACGTACTACTAATCTAGGTACCCATGCATATGAGGTACCATACAAGGTACGCATACTGAATATTGCTCTTCTTTGTGAATATGTAATATAGATACAGATAAATGATATAATATATATGATACAATTCGTAGTTTTATCCACATCTTTTCTGAATAACCAGCTTAGCCCAGAATACATGCATATGCATCCCAAATGACAGAGCCTGTCTGTGAATCCCACATTTCAGAACTAGACCAACTCATCAAAGCATCACCTCAAGTACAGGGCAGAGTTTGTTACTTGACTAGGAGGTAGAACTCAAATATTCCGTTTTTCTTTTGTTTCTTGCTTTTATTTTCTTCCGCCACCCCTCCCGCTCCTCGTTTTCTTTTTGAAGAAAGGGCTCGCTTGTTCCTTTGTTAAACTTAAACTCAAAGCACCCTCAGGTAAACTGTACCTGCAACTGTTGATGTGCAATAACGTCTTTCCTTTGCTAAAATAAATACATAAAAAAGGGAGCTCTTTATTATTTTCCCTCAATGGCTGTATTGTAATGCGCGCCTGTCATAATTAAGGCTGGAAGTAATGAATTAGCTGAAGTCCTCCAACCGGCACATCATTCAAAGGGAACAGCCTGGAAATCCACAACGGTAGGAAATGGGAGTGTCTGAGAAATGCGGAGCAGAAGTCCCATTCCTGCAGGCCCCACTGAGGCAAATCTGAATTCAAGACCCCCATTGGAGTCAATGGGAGTTTGCTCAGTGACTTCAATGGGATCCTTAAAGTGTCTTGATTTCCCCCAGTAACATGCACGTTAAACAGCTTCTAATACCCCCGCTGCTTCCACTTCATCCATGAAATTTTCGCAAAACGTCAAACTCCAAACCGAAGAGAGTTCGGAGCAGCCACTAGTGTAGCGAGCTGGCCGTTCTCTGCTTACCTTCCACCAGGGAGGTGAGTAAAGTGACGTTTGCAGCCTTGCGCCTGCCGGCTGGTAAATTCAAACCGATTTTTTCTAGCCTCTCTCTCAACGATCTCCCCCCATTTTTCGATTTGGCTCTGGAATTGCAAAGAAATTAACATGCTGATTAACCTCGGAATGGCCCTGAGACTAACTTTTGGACTGTGCAATCTAAAGACCACTGGAGCTTGAAGGGGTTTTAACTTGAGGTTAGCACAGAGAGAGCGAGCTTTGCTTAATTTTTGCCACACACTAGGTTCCCTCTCCCCTTTTAACCTACAGAAAACAAACGATGACAGATGAAAAGTGCTGTGTTAAGCGAAGATTACTGAAGAAGGCAAATTAGCCCTTACAGTACAAGATTAAGGTGTAGTAGAATAAGATCGCATATCTTGGTGAGAAGATTGAAGTATGGGATGGATTGATAGGGGAAGTTAAGCAGGCAAGGGAGACATACAGATAATTGATAAAAACACCTAGAAGAAGAATTCAATATACATTATATGGGAGTCGCTGAATTATCTATTGGAATACTTTCATTACCTATGGGACAATAAAATATATATATTAATTTAGGATACTGATTCAGTGTTATTTCACACCAGCTCTGTGTATGGGGGGGTGGGGAATGGGGAGAAGGGAGAATGCTAATACGTGTTGGGGAAATTGTGGTGAAAGTGGAGATTTTATGCCTATATGTTGGTCATGTCCAATCATTAAGAAGCATTGGAATAAAGCCTGTAACTAAGTATCACAAATCGTTGGCTGTGCATCACCAAAGTATCCTTTGGTAATCAATCTTTCAAGGGCTTCCTAGTGGAAATGGTCACACAAAAAAAGGAAATGAAGGATGACTCTCTCTGGTCTGGACTACTGATAGCTTCTAACTGGAAACAGAAAAAAAAAAAAAATAGTCCAAGTGTGGAGAAATGGTTCAAAAAAGCGAAGGAAGCCGTCTGTGGTTGTGCACAAATTAACACACCAATTATGGACCCAGAAAATTAGATAGATACTTAAAAATGTTTTAGTCAATAATGAGTCAAAGTGCATGCACCTGGGGGGCGGGGGACAGCACACATCATTTTTATTTTAACAGCATTTGATTGACATGCATTGGCTGTTGAATGTGCCTATATGGAGATGCCACTCAGTTCAGTTCTGGAGAAAGGACATAATGAAGGTCTTACATTAAGATTTACTTTGCAACATGGTAAATACACGTATAGTTATTAATGTCTCTTGAAACCAAAGCTTGTTGCTGTAGTGATGGTTTTATTTCTATTTATATAGGGCAAGGACTTGTGAACTTGTTACACCTTCCAAAACGAATACATAAAGAAATGATTGGGGGGATTCCTAATTTGGTTTTTATTTTATTATTAACCTCTACTTCTTTTACAGGCGAACAGCGTGGTTGAACTTTCACACCTCTACATACAGATTCTTAAGGAAGACCTATTATTTAAATAGAAGCCTCCTTTTGAAATGTGTGCTAGGGTAAATTAATAGGTTTGTAAGAGGGAGACAGAGCTTTGGGGAGAAAGTGCGTGTGGGAGAGAGAGATCTTTCACACCTTGACCTTATTATGACTTTCCTTAGCCCAGTCTTGTCCATTGACACCACTTTATGCATTAACTTTGCGCGTTATTTTCATGCTTCGGCTTATTTTCACCCTGCCCTGAGCGCAAGGCACACAAGTGGAAACAAGGCATATTTGCAAATTTCTTTACCATAGTGCAGCCTTCAGACAAAACCCTTATGCTGAGCAGTTGTGTATCTCCATAAATACACACCCGTGCTGCAAGCCCTTACCTTCTCAGCACTCCTCCGAGCAGGGAGGCGTTCAGACACTCAGGAGGAGAGAGCCGCCTTTGAACTTCTCCTACAGTGACTTTGTACTTGGAAGTGGAACTGAGCAAGGACAAGCGGCCAGGTACTGAGCAAAACACCTCTCCAGTATTGACTGTCATTCCGCCCAGGAAGCCATCCTTATTCATCATCAGAGAAGTAACAGATTTTGGAGGAACTGGAACTGGAGAGAGAAAGAGGGGGTCAGTGGAGGGAAAGGATGGACATGAAGAGCATACACTGACCAGGCTGGCTGGTCTGACATCCACACCCAGCCCAGTATGAAGAACAGTCAATGTGGAGGCCCTGAGTATCCTTGCAGCTACACCAATGGAAAAGTCAACTTCCCTGGAAAATGCCCAACTTCTAACCTTTAGTGGCTTATAGCTGATGTACAAGTGCTTGACAATTTGAAACCAATCAATGCATAGTAGATATTAAGTGTGTTTCTTCCGCTGTGTGTGTGTAAGCTCTGTGATGCAGGCGTTACAGCTTCTTAAAGAGTGGACAGGGCCTGGCCCGTTGCTGGCTACTACAATCTTAATACTTATGTCTACAACTGACAGCACCAACAGTCGGGAATAAATCTACTAAATCAAAGGCTTATTGGTTTGAGTTACAAAAGGGTAGCCCTCTTCAAAGCCTTTGACAAACTGGGATTTTCTCCCACTAAAGTTAATTCCATAAATACATTTGTTAGTCTTTAAAAGTGCCACAGGACTCCTTGTTTGGTTTAGTTTAAGTGAGAATCAGGAGTATAGATTTTAGTGAGGAGAAAGTCATGTTTTATCCGACTTTGGGCTTGTATTGAGACAGATTTGCTCAATACAATTGGTGAAATTACTGTAACCCTATAAAAGTCCATTAGGAAATAAGTTAGTATCATGCTGTAGCGCAAAAAGAAAAGTGGAATATTCGGTTTTAAATAAAGACCGTCTGATGACAGTAATGCAAACTAGTTTGCCCTACCCAGAGGCAGGCAAAACAGTTAATTTCTCTAAGAAAAAAGCAAGTTTTGATTTAAGAGAAACGGAAGGGATTGTAACACTCTAGTTCTCACAACACCGCACAGATGCAATTAAGAACAATTATTTTTGCCAAGCTAAAAATGAAAGCAATTCCCTCCTGACATGAATTTTGTTTACAAATCAATTTAAATAGCTCGTTCATAATTGTGGGCAACTGTTCTGATTTACAGCAGGTGCTCTAATCAATCAACCAATCACTTTAATTTATAGACAGCGTCACTGGATTTTCCCAGTTGTTTCATTTCTGCAAGTAATTGATAACAAACCATACTTAAAGTATGTTTTATGCAGGAGTTAATAAGAGCTGACAGCTGCTACCGCTGCTTCCTTTCGGAGTCTCTGCAGCCTCATTTCCTTCCAGAAAGTGTCCTCCTAAATTCGAGATTTGCAGGTGGTAGTCTAGGGGCATGTTTTACAGAGAAGACTAATTGATTACACACCCCTGTCCACCAATTCTCCTTTGCAATATCGCACTGCCAGTCAATCAATTGCAAAACCAATTTTGCAAGTAATAGGTTCTACTACATAAATATGGCAGCTATTTAGGTCCTTATAATACATGTCAGTTGAATCATAAAACCCTATTTATTTCCAGCATGGCTGGAGAATCAAACCATTGGAGTTGGGGGAATATTTAGGTCGTCTGGGGCTGCTAAACCATAAGCTCGGATATCCTAATATGTTAACAAGTGCTAACAACTGGGCGGCTGCCAATTTTATAACCTCAATGTATGGAATAGACACACCGGGGCTTCGCTGTTTTTATTATAGACTATTTCCTACCACCAGGCCAGGCTCCCACAATGGTAAACCTAGAGAGAAAACCCAAAACGCTTGTAGATGTCATGTGCTTCCTACAGACTCTGTATAATCCCTAATATTAACTAGTTATTTTGGGTGGCTTTACTGAGTGGAGGGGGGATCAGAAAGTAGGATAGCTTCTCATTTCGGTGGTATTTTTTAGTAAGACATTTTATACAGCATTTCTACAGTAGTAGGTCACCACCGAACCAGTGATGGAGGCCTGATGCTGCTTTCATTGCTATTAATAGGAATGCTGTCATTGATTTCAGAGATCAGTCATGGCCTCTGCTTTCAGGATTTTTTTAAGGTATATTTAAAAAAAAATCTTTGCCCCCGCCCCTTACTCTTCCTTTTTTCAGTAAGATGTTTTGTCATGTCAGCTAGTTGCCCCATCAAGACAAAAATCGGGGGGTTTTTTTGGAAAGAAATGAACACACACCTGCTGTGAAATGACTAATCCTTCAGAGGCTCACTAACAACTGAGATCACTTCACTTTACAATTTGCTCCACGCCACCTAACGAGCACACAAAGGCTTTGAGACACCTTTTACAGCACCTATATTTAGTGACCACTTTATCAGGTCACTGTCCAGTGAACTGAGAAATTAAACCAGAGACAGGAGTCCTAAGAAAATTTGACGCTAGTCTAAACTCAGAAAGAGAGAGAGCTGTACACATAAAATGTTTAAATATATCTCACCCCAGTTGCTTTGCCCTTTCTGGAGCATTTATTACATTAGTTAACCTTTGAAATATGGATTTTAATGCGTTCAATACTTTTCATGCAAATGTATTTTGATCAGCAAGTTAGTTGTCTTTCCTGTTTGTGCTTTGCAAAGTTCATTTATTGTTCTCGACAAGAACTAGAGATGAAAGATCAAGTACACATCCAGATAAGTTGAATACACTAATTCTAGGCACATTTAGGGGCCTTGCAAGCCTCTATAAGCATATCTATTCCAATTTCATAGCTTCAGAAATCTGCAGTCTAACCGATATCTTTTAAAAATTACCTACCACTCCTAAAAAAGTGAATTTGCCATGACACGGGTTATTTATCTGTCTCTAGCATTTCGGATCTATTAGACTAGTACCAAAGATAACATGGGGTTGAGATTTTAGTGGTTCAACCGACTGCAAAACAGCTGCTGTGCCATTTACACGATTATAAACTATATTCCATGCCTATTTTTACCTACATCTGTTTTTTCCCCCAAAAATCTGCTTTTCTGGAGTATAAATCACAACACAGACGAGTTTCTCTCCCTTTTTCCATGTTTTACTTTATGCGGATCTTGCCACTTCTGCAAAACAGTTTTCCCTAAATTCTTGCGCTTGAGTCTCCTTTCCTATTCCCTCTCCAAACCTGCCCCCCAGGTCTGAGGAAAAGGCATTCTCCTGATCTCTTCGGCCTCTTTGCCATTTTCCCTTCCATTTCTCTTCAGCTTATCAATAAAACCAGAGCACTACAGTAGCCGCTTGATTTGTTAGTAATTATGAGCACACTATTCCTGCAAACGGAATCTCTAGATGAGTGAAAAGGCTTTAAAACGACAGCAGGAAATGGTAAGGAAATGGAGCATGGCAAAACTCAGCGTGAAGCTTTCAGTTCTTTCCATGTTTACAATTTTCTGTGCATACATTAAGGCTCAGTCTTTTTTCATCTCTCTGCTGGGTTGCTCTACACAACTGCGTGAAAATGCAAAAGTTACATTTCACCCCCCCCACCGAATTAAATTAATAAACAGGCTTAAAGTATTCGGCATTTTCCCTAGCAGCCAAGACAAAAACATCTTTTAAAGAGCTGTTGGTCGTTAATCACCTGCACTGGGCAAAAAAAAACCTAACAGTCTAATATCAAACTTTTGTCTCCAAATCCTTTGTGAGTATGCATTGGGTTTGGGATGAGCCTTCATTAGACGGAAAGATTTATGACCATCATAAGCAGTCCATGATATGACAGTGGGTGATTTGCTTGGGGTTGATAGGTAAGCCTAAAAAACCGGGGAGATGCACTACCTCCTGCCTGATCATTACTTTAAAAATCAATCAATCGTGTATTCATAAGCTGATAGCAGGAGGCCTACTCCACCACCCCGTTGCCTTTGAAGGTAGAAATTAAGAGTGAAATCTATTAGTTTTGCGTTAAAATACACTTGGCAGCCCAGGAAAAGAGCAGAAAAATAAATAAATCAACCTAGGCAAATTTGGAAGGTTATATTTCAACCGATTCACAACTCTAGCTCCTGAAAATCTGTAACCAGATACTGTGCTATTTAGTTAATCATTTATTGCTGGCCACTTCAGGAAGCAGACGGGGGGGGGGGGAAAATACTTCCCCTCCCGAGGGAGAGAGTGACTTTTATAGTGTTAAGGGGGGGTGTGTCTGGGGTGGGGTAGACGATTTACAGAGAGCTTAAAGTAAATAAATAAATCAGGATTTTTTTTAAGTTCACCGGCTATGCCCCAGAGTCCCAGAAATTGAGCTTTGGACTCCAGCCACGCCAGATTTTGAGAGAAGACAACTCATTTTGCCCTAGAGCATGCCAAACAAATCACAGGCCAGCGACTGACAAGACAACCCAATGGTGCCTGCCTTCCACCCTAAAAACCTGCAGGGTGATTTCATCAGGCCCCTGGGTGCCAAGGAAAGTCCGGCTAGACCCAAACAGTGCCCGGGCTGACTCCTTAGAGCTGAGCTAAATCTGGTATGAATACTCCGCTGATGATCCCCATCATCATTTATCTAGGCTTCCTCCCTTCCCTTCCCTTCCCACCACCACTATGTTAATGGGACTGGGAGCTGAGAATGATTTTTTAATGTCTCGTTGGATTTTCAGGGGGCTAATGTGCCGCATCCTTCTCATTATTACTTTATTGATTGTTCATTGACCAGACCCCTTCAAACCGTATTAGCCACCCTCTGCCAGTTTAGATTAGGCGACTTTAAAAAGCACCTTTCATTATTTCGCCACCACTGCCGAGTTCAGGTTTGGCAGCTTAATGCTCCTCTAATGGGGCAGCTAAGAGAGGAAGGGCCACGGTCTCTGCCTATTGCATTAATAGCTCAAAGGGGGCTAATACAGAAAATTAGCCTTAAACGAGCTCTGGAGATCTCCAAATGAAAGAGCCATTTATCACGCTGGCTACCTTCACTCCACTCGTTTGCTCTCCCTACTGGGAACAACTCATTTCCTCTTAACTAAATTACTTCAGAAATGTCAAGTAAGCCCAGATAGCAAACATAACAAGAGAGCGTGTGCGTAGCATCTCCAGTGCGGGATCAACACGGCTGAGAAATGGAAAGGCTCACAATTATGGTGGTTTTAGTTTTTGCAAGGGCTGCTTCTAGTTTTAGGCAAGCTGTAAATAGATAAGATAGATAGGTGACCATGGGTGCCTACATGGCATTCAAAGAGCATAAAAATGTAGGCACTCATATCCTAGAAGACTGATGAGATATTTGTGTTAATAATTTAGTTTTATTCCCTGTCTCTGACACTAGGTTTTTATTAGAACGTTTAAAACAGTAAACTAGACTCCTTTGAAACAGAAAAATCCTTCTTCCTGGCTGGAGCCCATTTATCATCATGGGTACTTTCTTGGTGATACTCAAGAAGAAAATCTATCTATCAGCAAGAATGATCTGCCTTTCTCTAATAACATTTCAAACTATATTCCTCTGACTTCAAAGCAGTGAGACACCCTTTCCTTTTTGCACCTTCTATGGGTCTGATTCAATAGCGTCAGCCACCAATTTGACCAGATGTGTCTCTCTCACTGCCTCAGCGTTCAAAGAAAAATTAAAGTCACAAAATCTTACTAAAAGTTCAATTAAGCAGAAGGAGGAGTAACATTCATGTGCCTTGTACAACATCGACATGAAAATGCCCATATCTTTCTACGGATATGATTTTAAAAGTGCACACACACACCTTGAAATACAAAGAAGATAATTCCAAGTTTCTTCTGATATAGGTGGTGGTCAAACATCCCCCTATGGATGTAAGCAAATTCAAATATGTGGACACCTTCACATAGGTATTAGAGTTCTTATCTCTCCCTCCAGATATTTAATATAATTCTCAAAATTATTAGAAGCGTTTGACTGCTTGGCAATGACTACCTTCATAGCCACAATTAAAGTGTGTTCACATCAGATGTTTCTGCTACCCTTTCATTTACCAAAAAAAGAAGGAAAAAAAAAACTGTTCAAAGTAAACGTACAGTACATGACGGTGTTCTGCACATACCAAAATGCAAAACGGGCGCATGGGATAAGGAAAATAGGAACGCATATCAACGTGAAAAAGGAGTAGGCTCTCAGCCACAAATCAACCACCAATTAATCAAGAACACCCAAGAGAAAACGTTGTGTATGAGAGAGAGAAAGAGCATACACTACCAAGGCGACATGTTACACACCTAAGCATAAAGACTAGAAATCCATGCAAATCAGAATGGTTACATTTGAAAAAAAACAGCGCAGAACAATAATTTCTCTAAAGTAAGGTGACTCTTTGTTTCCCACAAATCCTTAAATTCTCCCACCAGCCGTCACAACCATGTTTTCAAAAGAACTTCAGGTTCTCATTCACCCTTCCCAACCTTAGCATCATTCTCATTTTCATAATGGCATTTTTGAAAGAAAAGGATTAAAATACCTCACCCTGCCTCCAATTCTCATTCCACCAACACCTTATCTCTCTTTGCTTAATATTCTAGAAACACATCTCTCTTAAAGCACCGGTAGGTTTCATCCGCATGAGATGAAGACCAAACCCCTAAGGAGAAGTGCTGGTGGTAGTAAACACAAGGGCCAGCCTTTCTAAGAGTCAATTCTAGTAGTAAAAACGGAATTTTTAAATAGGAGCTCCTTCGACAATTAAAAGGTAGTGCTCCCTAAATGTGTGTGCAGTGTGTGATCTGTTTAATGTCCCTCAGCCTAGCCTATACTAATCGCCATGCATCTCCAAGTGACTGTCAGAGAAATGGTAAAAAAAATTAAACAGCTGCAATACTCTCAAAATGAGTTATTGTAATTACATTTAATTAGTTTAATTAGTTAATTATTTTGCTTACAGCTGTACAAGAGACTGCAAACATTTGTTAATATCACATTCCCTTTAACAGTATGGGGTGGTTCTGCAGTTACACTAAATCATGTATGCATATGTATAACGATTTTTAAAAAGGGGCAGGCTGGAGGGGGAGGATGTATTTCGCCAAGCATGCCTTTCTTTCCCCTACCGCATTTGGCACGACTGGAAAACGCACAAAAGCCTCAAAGGGCATGAAACAATTTTTGAGAGTCAGACAGTGCAGATAAGAACTTCAAGAGGTGTAAAGTTAAGGGGCATCTGTCAAAGCTTTCCTATAACGCACGGTGCCTTTTTTCATACCAATAGCAAAATAAAAATAGCTGACGAATTTCAAATTGACTGCTGCTTACTTATTTTAAATGCACTTGGCAGCATCTAAAGGCAGGACAAGAAAACTCTCATTCCTTTTAGCTCATTGTTCCTATTCTATCTATCTATCTATCTATCTATCTATCTATCTATCTATCTATCT
>ML682055.1:1506210-1547941 GCA_007922195.1 Podocnemis expansa
ATATAATATAATATAATATAATATAATATAATATAATATAATATAATTTATGTTTTTAAATATGTTTGACATTAGAGATTTAAAACTTTTTATATACCTCTTTGAAATTAAAATGAGTAGCTTCACGGCAAACTGCTCGGAAATGTCGGAACTGATCAACTGAAATTATTTCAATAGGATTTCTGTTATGTCTTATTCTGCAGGATCATATTTTAAAAAGTGAACAGGGTTTTTAAGTCAGTTATCGATACGAGATAAAAATGGCCATAACTAAATCCCAACATTATTAGGATTAAAATCTAAGCAAATTGTTCCAAACAGCCCATATCTGAAAAATCCTACAGATTTTGACATGGAGCTATAAAAGCCCTTTAAAATCCGTCATTGAATGAGGTAGCAGCGCCCTCTGTTGGGATTTTGCGTAAAACAATAATTCTTGACTATAATATAGAGTTTCAAAGCTTTTTTTTATTTTATTTTTTTAGGGGGGGGGCGCATCTTTTATAACAGAGTAAGAAATCGCTAAAGTTTTTCATTTCTAGAAACCACAATGTTAACTATTTCAGTACAGGCGTTTCTATTTGTAGTGACTATTTTTTAGGTAATAATGGTCAAAATGCATGGCCAAATCGCAATCGTTTGATCCTGTTACAGTCAAGTAAGAATGCCCATTTTGCGACTTTTAAATGAAGAGTGCATACGACCCCAAATTAGTAGGCTTGCTTATTTACACCACCTATTAACTCTTCCCCAGTCAGCACAATGTATTGCTATTTTGTCAAAAAGTAAGGCACATCCTACATTATTTCAACAAGCATGTTATTTGAATTTTCATTTTCTTTTATATTTTTGTGATTTTAGCTAGTAGATAAAGATGCTAGTTAATAAATTTTCATCCTTTCCCTATATTTTGAAGCTAGAATGGACCTTTATAACAAGGAATATATATTTCTTTCCCCCTCCAAAGCAATATTGCCCACAGTGTAGATGAAAATAAATTTAGCGCAGCGCCCTCTGCTGGTCGTTGGAGGTTACAATCGAGAGGGAATTTTATGAGCAGCGTTTCAGTAGAAGAGACAATCCCTTACATTAACTAGTTCCAGGATTTTTCGGCACCTTTTCTTTCAAATAGTTATTTCTCTCCCTTTTTTCACGCACAGATTCAATCTCAGAATCCTTCTTTAAATTTTACTCTTTTGGAAAATCGTGGAATTATTAACTGTAGTTAAGGTTCCCAATTGAATTGCATCATGCAGTTATCTGGTTTTCTTTTTTTGGTCCGTCGGAAACCTGTCTTGTTATAGTCCTAATCACTGTACCATTAGGATCTCCTGTCCAGAGATAACACCCCATACACCTATTTTTTAAACAGAAATTAAATCCATATTATTCCTTAATAAATGCACTTTCTTCATTTATGCTTCCCTGATGGGTAGTCTGCATGATTCATCAATACTCATTTCCAATGAAAAGTAACCTGGAAGCTGCATCTGATGATGAGTGGCAGGAATGTTATGTATCCAACACATATACTCAGATGACCACACCACAGCATCCAACTTCCTTTGTATTTTCAAATTTGTTAAATTTATTTGTCTATCTTAAAAACAGACAGATTCTTGTTGAGGCTTATTCTATTGTGTATGTAGGAATCATCCTTCCTTATTGACTGCACACTTTCTATTTCCATTACCCTCCCGCCCAACAGCCCCATTGGAATACCTATTTAAAATACAGTGGAACCATTACAACCTATGAAAATATCCTAAGACTAGAATAAATTCAAGTTCTCTTAATTTGGAGGTTGTAATAGATCTACTGTTCCATATGTCAAACTATAATCTGAAAGATCAAAATATAGTTATTACATCAGTTCTCAATATGATCATAGTCATGTGACTAGGTTCATTTAAAAGGCTGGGGAGGAACATACTAGGAAAAATGTGCAGATTGGTAAGAGCCAGTTGTGGTCAAACTGGTAACCAGTATTGCCTGTTTGTATCCTATAAGGAGAGAAGTGTTAGAAAATCCAGAAATTCATTAGGGATTTCATTGCTATTATTGATCTTATATAGAAGATGTTCCAGTTATTGCTATTACTAGAACCCTGTGATATATAAATAGGAAAAAAAATGAAAAAGTCACTTAAGGGAGTCACAAAATATAAACCCACCTCAGAATTTGAATCTGAATGGTTTATAAGTGTCTGGCAAAATTCATTAATATTTTGCTGCCTTGTTCACAATTTAGACAAGAATTCCATTAATAAATCATTTGCAATGTGTTCTAAGGCAATTCAACATTTCCACAGCTGTCTTTTACTGAAGCTTGTCTTTATTTTATTTTATTTTATTTTATTTTATTTTATTTTATTTTTCCCTGACTGTGTATGTTGGGTATGAGAAAGTCATGCAAGGGTCTGCTGAAGGAGCTAACTCAGGAAAATCCCATACAAGCTCATGTAGCCTGTATGTCCTGCTGCTAGAAGGAACTAGAGGTCTCCTAAGTTAATGTTTCCAAATGAGTGGAGGTCAGTAATCTATTTTATTTTAGGAAACAAACAATGTCACACCTTCAAAATGTAGGATCATAGAAAATTTCAAAGTGAGAGGAACAAAAAGGTGAAGAGAGAGAGAGCTCATAGGTAGATAGTTTGATTGAGAGACATGTGAACAATTAGTAATTTTTTAAAATGATGCCAGTGATCTAAGATCAAGAATTGAAAGCGAATAAATGCTAAATAATAAAATCATTGATCATCTGGTTTGGATGAATTATCTATCCATAAGCAATTATCGGCAAACAGATAAAGTAGACTTTAAGGAATGCTGATCAGAAATAGAATCTTACCTGTAAGAATATCCAGATTTTAACATAAGGATGTATGGCTTAAAATTAAAATGCTGTCTAAATTGCATAGAGACAATTATCTAACATTAATTCGTTCACATTAACTAAGCTACTTATGTAGCCCCCATCATGTTAGTAGCTGAACTGCTCACTATTTTTTATCTTAATTGTCCTCACAAAATCCCTGTAAGATGTAAGGGGAAGTGCTGTTATCCCCCTTGTACAGATTGAGAACTGAGGCACAGAGAACCTAAGCACTTACTCACAGTTAGCCGGAAAATCTGTAGGGAGCAAATTATTGAACCGTGAGGTTCTCAAGATCTAGGCTCCAAAGGGGCAGCCCTGTTAGTCTAGTTCATCACTGGCTAAATCCTTCCTTACCACCTTCCACTATTCCACACTTAAGAATATCATACGATGATTTTTTTTTTGTTTAACAGACCCAGATAGTTTTTAATCAGATTCACACTGGAAGCACAAAATAATAATAAAAAAAATTGTCAATGTGCCTCCATAAAGGTTTTGAAATAAAAATAACATCTCATTCAATTTCCCCTCAACTTCATATTGCATATTCAAACCAAAACTGATCATTGGAATGTTCATCAACTTAAATTGTTATGTCTCTTATTTCTTTAACTCCTTTTGTGTTCCCAGTTCCAGATAAAATTTAAATAACCTATCACTAGAGCTATGTTTGTAATCAAAAATTAATTTTAGCAGAGATAAATTCAAATGTTCAGTGCAAAAATTTGAGGAAAATTTTCAGTCTGTTCAAACATTCAGCTGTATGTCGGACAGCCAGAAGATTGGATTTTATTTGTTTTACCTTAGTCTTGCTGTACACATTTCGATACAGTGTGTGTGTATGCAATGTGCTTCATGATGCTTTGAAATACAGATTTGATTTTCATGTCTGCAAAACTATCTGTATTTTAGAATATTTCCTGCCAGCCTGTTCAGTGAATAATCTGTGGTTGTGATACTGTGCTTTCATTTCATGGCAGAGGGGAGTCCACAGACTTTAAGAAGTGAGAGGAAAAAGTAATAAACTAACCTACTCTCTAGCTAAAGAAAAGCATATTATTATTATTATTATTATTATTATTATTATTATTATTATTATTATTAAGCAGATTTTCCCCCCTCCTCTTGACTCCACTCTGTAAATCAGTGAAATGGCTGCTTCCTTAATTAGGTTTTTAAATATGGTCATTGGCATCATTATAAGAAACTGCCTAGATGAATGGATGGAATGCTCCCCAGCATAGATGAGTGATATGTGGACTTTCTGTTCCACAGGAAATTCTGACTTTTTATCTCCAGGGGTTAAAGTATAATTTGGCAGACCCCAGAACCCTCCTAAATTTCTGGGCCCCCTTCCCACAGCTCCAGGCCCCCTTCACGCAGGTACAGGCCCCCCTTCACCCACCCCAGCTGATGCCCCCCAAAAGCCTGTCCCCACCCCAGCAATTCCCCACACACACCTGCCCACAACCCCAGCTACTTCCCTCCATGTCCTCCTCAGCCCCCATCCCGACCCCTTCTTCCTACCCCGCCCCCTGTGCACTTTCTCCACTGGCTGCCCCAACCCTCCAAGTCCCTCTTACCTGTGCCGCCGGTAAGGACTGGACCCATAATTGATCGCTGAGGTACCCTGCTCATTATGCCCTTCCCAGCATGACAGCAAACCATTGATAACAACTGTCTGGGAGCAGTTATCCAACCAGTTATGCACCCATCTTAGAGTAGCTCCATCCAGGCCATACTTCCTGAATTTGTTAATGAGAAGGTGATTCAAGATCACACCAAAGTCTGGATACACCACAGCTGCTGCTTCCTCTCTATCCAAAAGGCTTGTTACCCCATCATAGAACGCTATCAGGTTGGTTTGACACCATTTGTTCTTCACATATCTAAGCTATCACTTAGCACCTTATCCTTATTTCAAAATAAGTTAATTCAAATTAAGAACATGTTAATTCAAATTTAAGGAAAAGCTCAAAGTGAAATAGCATGTCCAAACACAGGAGTTGCTATTTCACTTGAGGAGAGGGACACCATGGGAGGTGTGGCAACATGGCCCCCCTCCCTGGGCCATGCCCCCACCCAATATTGGCTAAAAGGAAGGCACCCTGGGAAGGAGAAGGGCAAAAGTGTTTTTTTGGAAATAATGGTTACTTCAAAATAACATGTCTGAATGGCGTTATTTCAAAATAACCATTTCAAAATAACAGCCATTATTTAAAGGAGGTTTAAGCTATATCAAAATGACGGCTCTTATTTCAAAATGACGGAACCCATCATTTCAAAATAAGAATACGTGATGTGGACACCAATGTTATTTTGAAATAAAAGAGATGTGTGAACATACCCTTCTAGGTGCTTGCTAATGGATTCCTTAATTATTTGTTCCATTATTTTTCTGGGTAAAGTGGTTAAGCTGACTGGTCAATAATACCCTGGGTTGTCCCTATTTCCATTTTTATAGATGGACACTATATTTGCTCTTTACCAGTCCTGTGCAACCTCTCTAGTCTTCCATGATTTTGCAAAGATAGTAGCGAATAGCTCAGATATCTCTTGAGACAGCTCCTTGAGTATTCTAGGGTGCATATCATCAGGCCCTGCTGACTTGAAGACATATAACTTGTCTAGTTAATTTTTAACTTGTTCCTTACCTACTTTAACTTCTGATCCTGTCCCATTTTTACTGCCCTGCTCTATGTCTAGAATACAGTCACCACCAACCTTCTCGGTGAAGACCAAATCAAAGAAATCATTTAGTTTCTCTGCCATTTCCCTTCTTTGTTGCCTAATGGACCCACATAGCCCTTAGTCTTGTTCTTATTTCCAATGTATTTAAAAAACGTTTTTTGTTACCCTGCATGCCTTCACTTAGTTTGATCTCAGGATCTGTATACCATATCAGATTTCTGTATACATCCCTTAACATATTGGAAGATTGAAATCAGGTCTGCTTGTCAATTTTCTCAAGAGTAGACAAAGCTAGTTTTTATACTTTTTAATAACTTTTGTCATAGTTCAGGTTTTCTAAAGTTCTGTTCAGTTTTTGCTGCTCTCCTTTGGACTTACTTCATTTTGTCCCCATCATTTGTAAATTGTGGTATGCTAACTATATACAATACCTCGCTGAGGCCACTGCAGTACTTTGGACATTGAAACAATTGTCTCCTGTGTCATACATAAAGCACTCTGGTTAGTATATCTCTGAATGATATCAACCCCTTTCACAATTGTATCATGTTGACACATTCAATTTGTGGTCCACTGTAACCTCCAGATCCTCCTCTTCAGTTCTGCTGCCTAGCCATTTAGTCCCAATTTTGTATTTGTGCATTTGATTTTTCCTTCCCAAAGGTAGCACTTTGAACTTATCTTTATTGAATTTCATCAACTGGTTGACTACAGGAAAATTGTCTAATCTACAAAGATAATTTTGAATTCTAATCTTAATCTCTAAAGTGCTTGCAACCCCTCCCATCTTGATACTTTGTGTAAATTTTGTAACCAGGCTTATAAATATCATACATGGAAATATTAAATAGTACCAGAAACAAAGCAAACCCCTGTGAGACCCCACTAGATAATCCTACCCCTCTGAGAGTCACTGATAACTATAGTTTCAGTATTGTTTTTCAGTTAGTTGTGTGCTCACTTTATACTAATTTAATCTAGACCACATTCTCCTAGTTTGCTGTTAAGAATGTGATGTGACTGTGTCGTAATGCGCTATTAAAGCAACATAAATCAGGTCTATAGCTTCTCCCCTTTTCATGAGGCCAATAAGCCTATTGTCCCCTATATGCTTACAAAAGTATTATTTAATAATTTATTCCAGTTTCTTTCCTGGCATTAAAGTTACACTGAATTGGCTATAATTCTCCAGGCCTTCTTAGCTCCCCTTTTAAAGAAAGTATTATGAGTGTCTTCCTCTGGTCCCACCAGCTCTCCATGAGTGCCAGACCATATTTGCTAATGGTTCAGAGATTTCTTCAGGTAGTTCCTTAGTAACCCTAGGGTGAATTTTGTTAGGTTCTTCTGACGTGAATACATCTAATTTTTCTAAACATTTTTTGAGTATATTCTTTCCCTGTTCTGCCTTGTGTTTCTGTCCTATTGTTATTTTTTCTGTCCCATTATGTTAAACATCTGGTCACCGCATCTGATAAAGTGGGATCCAATTCACGAAATCTCAAGTGATAAACAAATATGTTAGTCTTTAAGTGCCACAGACCTTCTTTGTTTTGCTGAACTAGAGTAACACGGCTACCCCTTTGGATCCAGTAAAAATTAAATTTGTTAAAGAAAAGTGAAGTAACATAGGCATTAAACACATCAGCCTTCTTGATATCCATTAGTAGCTTTTTCACCCTTCACAGCATGATAAAGATTAATCTTCATTATTCAGGGCATACACCTACCACTAATGGGCTGAGGAGAAAATGCCTACAGGCAAATTATTTCATAATAATCCACAATGGGTTTCTTTTCCCTTCTACTGAGGTTTCTACTATTGGCCATATTCAGAGACCATGGATTGGTCTGATCTGATGGCAACTATGACATTCCAAAGTATTTGTACCACTCTTTTACCACATATTTGTGTGCCTAGCACACACCATAAACCTACCTTTTCATGAGAATCCCACACAGCAAACAAAACATTTCTTCTACTCCTTGTAGTGTTGTGAGTGTGACATTAAAGGGATGGAAGCTAATGCTTTCACTTGAAAAGGCTTCATTGTGAAAAACAAGTATTCCACTTACATTTCATAGGAAAAAAACCCATGATTTTATGGGAATCAGATCATCTGAAAAAGAATGGCAACAATTTTCACCCTGCACATCCCCAAAATAAATTCAGACTGTTTGCTCACCTTCAATCTCGTGTAGTCACTGAAGGAATAAAATTGAAAAGACTGCAGGAAATACAGACTACTGAGACAAAATTATCTTTAGTTTGTATGAAACATGGGACCACATGTGCAATCTAATATTTTAAGTGGGTGTGAATTGGATTGGTGGTTTAAAGTGACATATTTCCTAGCATGCAATATGATATTGCTGCCATTTAAAAAAAAACACAAGAAAATAGTTCTTTATTATGCACAATCAGCACGTCCACATTGCCCAACATTTTCAAAAAAATGTTTTTTGGGATAAGTATTTCAAAATAATTATCTCAAAAAAACATTTTTTTCAAAAATGCTATTTTGGGACAACAATGCGTTGTCCTGACATATTGTAGATTTCTTTCTTTCTTTCTTTCTTAAAAGAAAGTCTACACCGGATTTTCTTTTTAGAAAAAAAAAAAAAAACCTAGGCAATGGATGATATAGGGAGGCTTTTTAAGGAAAAAAAAAAAAAAAAGCTTTGCTGTGTCCAGAGATGGCTTTTTTTCAAAATAGCTAGCTCAAGAAAGGCTTTTTATTTCAAAAAAAGCGAGCAGGTTTAGCTTTTTCAAAAAAGCTCTCCAGTGTCTCGAAATACCAGAGCGCTTTTCCAGGTTCGTTAAACCTTGTTTAATATCGAAAAAAAGCTAGCTTTTTTGAAAAAGAAGCCATCCCTGGACACGACAAAGACTTTTTTTTGTTTGTTTGTTTAAAGCCTCCCTATTTCATCCATTGCCTTGCTTTTTTTCGAGAAAAAAAAAAGTCTGGTGTAGACTTTCATTTTGGAAAAAAATAAAAGCCATGTTACTTCGAGACAACAAGTGGTCCCCGGACTGTTGTCCCGAAATAGCATTTTTTGAAAAAAAAATAGTTTTGTCAACATAATTATTTCAAAATACTTATCTCAAAAAACTTTTTTTTCGAAATTGCAGGGCTATGTAGACATAGCCAACATCAGTGGGATTCTTGGGTGTTTAAGGGATGCAAGATCATACCCTATATAATGAGGGGGAAAGGATATTATTGTTAATCTGAGATGCTTGGAACTAGTCCTGCCTTCAGTGAAGGCAGAATTGATACGATTATCTGAAGACCTAGAGCACTACAAATTAATGACTAGGTGTGACTATGGAAAACAAATCATGTATTTCAGGTTACACTGTAACTAGGTGAAAGCAGGAAGCTAGGAGGTTCCCTTTGAACTGACATTTAGGGGAGATAAAGAGAGAACATTTACTCAGTGATAGACCCACTTTCTATTACTGTCTCTGAATATTGTTCTACAAATCACGTTTTTGTTTTCCATCCCAATTATTTTTAGAGTGTAAAGAAGAAATAAGGAAAACCTTCAGTATTTCAGAACATATTAACAGTAATTTCTTCTTCTTCTTAGAATTCGCTACTTTAATAAGATTTGACTAAGATCCAAGTAAGGACTTCAGTATTTGGTCTGGAATTAATAGAAATAAATTTATATATCCCTGCAAATTTACTCAACTATAAATATGTTTCCTGCCTCAGGTGGCTTATAAGGTGAGAATTCCTAGAACCACAGGATACGTCTACACTGAAGCCATATGGTACATCTACACTGCAGACCCCTGTGGCCACACGGGGCTTTTATTAAGTCAACTTAAGTGCTTCCTTAAGTTGACTGAATAACACTACCTTTTAAGGTCGACTTAAGGCTAAAGTCAACCTTATTAAGTCAACTTAAGTCAGTGTAGATGGGGAATAGCCCTTAAATTGACTTAATTGTCTGCCAGGCACCCTCCCAGAGCTTCTGGCCACCAGAAAGGGTCAACCTTGCACCTGCCAGTGTGGGCACAAGCAGTTAACAGGAGTTTTCAGTGTGGATGCTCTATGTCAACTTAACAATGTCAACTTTGTCAGCCTCTAGTACAGACATACCCATAGAGTTCTAAGACCAGAAGGACCCATTAGATCACCTATTCTTATCTCCTGTATAATACAGTGTGTTACATTACACCTAGTTACCCATGTATTGATCCCAGTAAGTTACATGTGATTAAAGCATATCTTCCAGGAAGGTATACATTCTTAGTCTGAAGCCCTCCAGAGAAGAAGAGTCCATCATTTCTTGTGGTAGTTTGTTGCAGTGTTTGATCATCTTCACTATTAAAAATGTATATATTTACACCCATTTGGAATTTGTCTGGCTTCAACTTCCAGCCACTGGTTCTTGTTATGCCTTTCTCTACTTGAGTCCTTTAGTAGCTGATGTTTTCTTCTCGAGATGCTACTTACACATTGTAATTAAGTCACTTTTCAGTCTTCTTTTGAGTAGGATGAACAGACTGAGTTTGTTCAGTCTCTCACTGGATATACCCACACAGCATGTAGAAGGGGCTTCCCTGAATGGGTAGACATAGGCACCAGCTCTTGTTGAGCTAGTGTGCTAAAAATAGCCATGTGACCATGACAACAGCTCACGTGAGCCACCTGAGTACATGCTAAAGAAGTCTGGCAGAATTGTACTTAGGCATCTAGCCTGAGCACTGCTCATTTTGTTGTGGCCACACTGTTCTTTTTACTGAGCTAGTTCAAGGAGAGCTAATGAATGTCTTTCTGTCCCTCAGTGGGAAGTGTCTTCATTGCTCCTATATACTATGCCAGGCAATTTCTCGAGTTCTTAAATAATTTTTGTGACTCATTTCTGCACCCTCTCCAAATTTTCAACATTATTTTATAAATAAAGTTGCCAGAATTGTAGGCAGTGTTCTGGTATTGGTCTCAGCAACGCCATATACACAGTAGACTCACCTCTCTAGTCCTATGCACCACTCCCCAGTTCAGAGCTTGGCAACACACTGGAAGCTCATGTTGAGTTGCTTGTGTTTTATGATTCTTTTGTCATGGCCCACATGCTTCAAACCCATGTGCACCCAGGCTGTCATGCTCCAACACTCCATGAGGCATCCTGCTGACAATTTTTTACCTAGGATGAAAGAAGCCCACCCCCCCCAGTTTGAGTCTCCACCCTGAGATTCAACTGGAGGAGTCCCAGAGTACCTGAGTGACCTGCTGACCTTGCTTAAGTCAGCAGCAGAAAAAGGAAACCATCTGAACAACGGGGATCCACCCTGTTCTGGACTGTGGGTGCTCCTGTTTTTTCTTGCCTTTTTAGAATCCTGACCCACTTGGCTCCTGACATCTATCTGACTTGTTGTTCTGATCCCCAATTTGTCTCTGACCTCTGATCACATGGGATCTTGGCCCAGTTGACTCTTGACTCCCTTCTTCTGAGTATGAACTCCAGCTCTAACCCCTAGCTTTGGCTGCAATATATATATTGTGGCAAACTGCTGGTTCTTGTGCGCTGGGTCTCACGCTTTTCTTAGGGAAAGTGAGTCAGGGCAGCCCCCATCACCTGAATCCACCCCTATAGAGTGCTTGAACTGGTGAAACTCTACAGAGGGGAGAGGAGGTTTGGGAACTGGGCCCGCCCTCTACTCCGGGTCCCAGCCCAGGGGGCAAAGCTACAAAGTCCAGCTATGTGTTGTTGGCAGTGTCCCAGTCTATGCTTCTTTCCTCTCCGCTCTTCCCCACTCTGCCCTCTTTCAGTTCCTTGTGCCTGGTCTCCCTTTGGGCCAGGTTTCATCTCTCAGATCTTAGTCTCCGCCTTCCCTTCTCTTCTCAAGTCCAGTTACCTTCAACAACTCCTCTGCTCCTTCTCCTCTGCACAGCACCACCCTCCTGCTCCTCCTTCAGCTCGTGCCCCTTTGGTTTCCCTTCTGTTTGGAGTAGGGAGGCTTTTATCAGGCACCTAGCTACTTCTTAATTGACCTCCGGTGCCTCTAATCAACCTGCAGTAACCCTGTTTAGCCACTGGGGAACAAAGCCTTCAGTATTCTGAGGCTCACATATCTCCCTTCTTCTACTATTAGCCTGCCTGCTGGCTTTGATCTCTCACAATGCACATGTATATATGTATATGTATGTATGTAACTTTGCAGTTGGTGGTATTAAAACATATTTTGTTTGACTGGGCTCAGCTTATCAAGTGATCCAGATAACTGCATAAGAAGAGCTCTGTCCTCACCATTATTCAACATTCCACCAATCTTTGTGTTGTCTGAGAATTTGATCAAAACCAATTTCATATTTACTTCCAGATCCTTGATGAGTTTGATCATGCACTCCCATATGTTTGTAAATGACATGGACCATCCCACTGAATTCATGCTTTAAATTTAAGTTTGAAAGTGAACATTGCTATTGAAATGAAATTGAATTGGAAGATGTTACCATTAAGATGCTGTGCTGTGCTGTGGTGTCAACAGTTCAGTTCCTGGCTCTGCAACAAATTTATTGTGCAATATAAGTCAGATCACTTAATTTCTCTGTCCTCATGCAGAAACTGAGGAAGATAGGATGGATTCACACAGTCCATGTGGTGTTATTGGTTAGTTGATATTTTTGTAGTGACTTGAAGGTGAAAAGCATCACCTCATTTCTGAATATTTATTATTGCTGACGATCTTACACTGATGAGCTGGTGTGACATATAGTTCACTAGAGGGCAGTAGTAGTCTGTAGTAGTAGCCATATTAGACTATAGTAGTAGACTACTCTTCTTAAAGGACTTTTTTTTTTTTTTTTGTAGCCAAGTATTCTGTTGGCTTGCACATGAGTGAAAAAATTTAATCATACTGTGGGAAAATACAGCACAGCTCCTGTGAGGACAGTGTATCTATCGCAGCTGAGGATCTAATCCAAGACAGCAACTATAGTTAATTAAAGCAGATTTAAGATATCTTGCTTTCTGATTGATCTACAGAACCAGTGCCTTGGAGGAACTGGATGAATTGTAGTGGTTGTAAAGAAATATGGATCACTGTTCACCACTTGGTCACCCATTGAAACGTGGCCTGAATCAAGAATGACTAAAAGTCATTCCCCATTTGTGCTCACTTGGAGACCAATGTAAAATCACAACTGGTCCTAACTAACAATATTAGCCATCTTACCCAGTGGCCAAGGACACATACTTCTCTCACATTTCAAACTGTTTTTTTCTGGAGTAAAATTGAGGCTGTTTAAGAGAGGTGTAACTGACAGTACTCTCAATGTATTTACCCATTTTATGCCTAACAAGCAAAAGTTCTTGGCTACACACCATGGGCAATTTAATTTTGTATTCAAAGTTTTCTATCTGACACTTTTGACAAATATTCATTCCCTTTCAATGTGATATTAAAGTCATTTTTCCCAAAATATATGAAAATTTAAATGAAAAATGTTTGTTATTGGGACATTTTTTACATTTTGTCAACAAAATGATTTGAAAAAAAAATCAAGTGTGGAAACAATTTGAATGAAAAAGATTTTTTTTGTTTGAAGTTGTTTATGAAAATTCAGTCTATGTTACAAAAAAAAAATTCTATTCCACAACACAAACTTTTTTATTACATTGGAACTCTTATATGGAGAACATGGAGCCAAATCTTTGTTTCTCTACCGGGCCATAATTTTAAGATGGTAACAGTGTGATACACCAGCAGGATTGAAGTGCCTGCATTTACTGAGTAGCCTCATGAATAGTCTATCTGTAGCTCCTGGACCTCCATTTATATTATGGCTTTTGACTAGTCCTAATTCCTCATGCAGGTTTATTACCCACTTCACAGTATATGGTAATTGGCAAACTCTTTATGTCTTGATGACTCGTTCATTCCAATGGTCATAATGACATTGCCTGGGGTGGTTCGTTAATATTTTTATTAAATACATATTAATAAACATATGCAGACTAGATGGCTCAAGGGTGGGAACAGTAATGGGCTGTGGACTGTTTCATCTAGGTCAATCTTTCAAATCCAGCACAGATCAGTAATAAGCAAAAGTCATTACCATCTCATGGCTATATCGTGGTTTCTGTTAAATGAGTTTTGTGATCCTCATTACAGGTATCTTGGTCTTTTGAGAGTTTCAGCAGAGGCTAAAGATTTTACGGACACAAAGACCAAATTATCTTCTTCCTCCTTCAGCTGCTGCGGTCCCAGGAAAGGAAGCAGGTTTGGAGAACTTGCATTGCTATCTCCCTTGCTCAGCTTGCTCTGTAAATGCTCTGCCAGTCAAACCTCTTTCACCTTTGTAAAAACCCTGACTACAATCTGAAGCAAGATGGGTCAGATTGGAGATGGCCTCATTGTCAAACATAAGTGAGGAGGCATGAGCAGCACTGTAACTAAGTAGGTATGGTTGAGAAGCACTGTAAAGGAATGGCAGAGCATGGGAATGCCATCAGTAAAGGATGGTTACATAATTAATAAGAATCAGCACACTCTTGAGGAAAATAGATCTCACCAAATAAACTTGATATTGGCTAATGTTTTCCAACACACCAAGATTCACCAGATGCCAAGGCCAGGATCATCATGATCATCTAGTCCAGCATGCAGAATTTAGGCCATTGTACTTCTTCGAATTAATTCCTTATTCAAGTCCTATCACTGTGGTTGGACTAAAGTGTATCTTAGACAAACATCCAGTCTTGATTTTAAAACTTCCAGCGATGGAGAATCCACCACAACCCTTAGTAAGTTGCTCCAATTGTTAATAAATACTGTTAAAAATTTGCACCTTAATTATACTCTCAATTTGTCTAGCTTCAACTTTCAACCATTGTCGCTTGTTTTACCTTTCTCTTCTAAACTGAAGGGCCCACTATTTTCATATCTCTATTTTCCATGTAGTACCTACAAAATGTAATTGTCACATCTTAACTTTTGCTTTGTTTGGTTAAATCACTTAATCTCCTTGAGTCAGTCACTCAGATGTAGCTTTTCTAATCCTTTACTCATTCTCATGACTCTTTTGCTAATCCCCTCTCATTTTTCAACATCCTCCTTGAAGTGGCCACCAGCACTGAACACAAGAGTCCAGCAATAGTTTCACCAGTGCCAAATATAGAGGCACTGCAACCTCTGTACTTCTATTTATCATTCTCCTGCTTATACATTCAAAGATCACACTAGTCCTTTTGTCCACAGGATTGCACTGAGAATTAGGCACCAGTTTCTTTGAAAAGTCCATCAGGTACCTATTTCCCTCTTTACACACTTAAATACCTTTAAAAAATCTGAATCCTAAAATACATAGGTGCTTTTGATCACAATACCCATTTAAAACAATTATAAGTTTGGCTGCTAATGGTAGCTGTGTAGACACAATAAATTTCTATAAGGCATTTTTACTTAGTGCTAGAGAGGTAGGTGGGTTATTCTGTATACAGAAAAAACAACAAGAGTCCTGTGGCACCTTAAGGACTAACATATTTCTTCAGCTATAAGTTTTCATGGGCTGCAACCCGTTTCATCAGATTTCTTAGTACAACATTCTGATTAAAAAAAAAATTAGCACTATACAAAATCAATGCAGATATATTAGATGGATTAAAACCTATCTGACTCATAAACCTTGAAAACGTTAATTGTAAACAGGGCATCCCTACGGGGATATTTCTAGCAGGGTCCCTCAGAGATATGTTCTTGACCCAATGCTTTTAAATGTCTGTAACTATGATTGGGAAGAAAAAATATTTCTTCCAAAGTTTGCATGTTACACAAAAATTGGTGGAATGGTAAATAATAAGAAAAAGTTAATTCTACAGAACAATTTGTATCTCACATTAAGATGGGATCACAATATGCATTTTAAGCTTAATTCAAGATCATACATGTAGAAACCAAGATAGTAGACCACACATATTGTATGTGTGTAAGGGGGACTGTATTTTGGAAAGGAGTGACTCAGACAAAGACTTAGAAGTCATGTTGAATAACCCACTGATCAATAGTTCCCTGGTCGATGAGGCATCTAAGAAAGCAAAGGCTGTTTTTGGAAGTATAAACAGATCAGTATCAAATAGAAATAAGGTGATATTATTACACCTGTATACAGCATTAGTGAGACCACTACTCAAATACTCTGTGCACTTCCGGTGTCTACACTTTGCAAAGGATGTAGACTAATTGGAAAGGAATAAGATAAAAGCTACAAGAATGAGTCAAGATCTGGGCAACCTGCCTTACAGGGAGAGACTAAAGATGCTCAATCTATTTGGCTTAATAAAAGGAAGGTAAAGTGGTGACTTGGTCATGCAATATAAACACCTTCTTGAGGAAGAGATTTCTGACAGTAGAGAGCTCTTGAATCAAGTAGACAAAGCCATCCTAAAATCCAAAGGTTAGAAGGTAAAGCTGGACAAATTCATTCTAGAAATATTATGCAAATATTTAATGGAGGGTAATTAACTACTGGAAAAAACTTACCAGGGATCCTCTATCACTTGTGGAAATGTGCAAACATTTTGCAATGAGAGTACTTAACCACTGGGGAAAAAAAATACCTTTAGTTATGGTGGCTTCACTGCCACTTGACAGGATATCTTTCTAAAAGATATGTTCAAGCTCAACAAAAAATTATGAGATTAAAGCAGGAACCACTTGGTGAAATCTGAGGCATGTGTTTTGCAGGCAGTCAGGCTAGGTAATCATAAAGATCCTTTTTGTCCATAAAAATCTAGGTGCTCCCATCACACATGCACTTCTTGAGTGCCTCATAAAGGATGTGCCTACACTGGAGCCTTAGGTTGACTTAACCTGCCTTAAGTCAACTGAAGGAACTCCTTGGACAAAATTTAGAATTTATTAAGTCAGCTTAAGCACTTGCTTACTGGAGACAGTATAGCAGTACCCTTAAGTCAACATAACAAGGCCGACTTTAAGTCTACTTAAAAGAACCTGCCTAGTGTATACATAGCCCAAAGGGATTCTGGCTGAGTGAGCCAGAATGCTACATGGGGGTTCCCAATGAGGAATGGCCTCAATATATTCCCAATATGGCCTGTTGTTTAACAGTTGTATTTTGGCTCTAAATAAATATATTAAAAAATGACCTGATCTTCTATCTGCTTTGCACATTCTTCCATTTGCCTTGCTTTAATGGCATGGTTAGAAGAGAGGTTCAGCATCTTCGTTTTTCAGTGAGTCATTTTTTTTGGCTCTTTCAGAAAGTCTCACCCTACCACATCAAAACTCCTTGCTGCTCCCTTGTACACATGATGATGGTCATGTTTTACTTCATCATAGAAAAAGTAAATTGGGGGGGCATCCATTTTAACAGTAGAATCATAGAATCAAAGGGTTGGAAGGGAACTCATAGGTCATCTAGTCCAACCCCCTGGCAGAGGCAGGACCACTCCCACTTGGGAAAAAACCGTTAACCGTTGATCTAGCCAGTTTTCTATCCACCTTATAGTCCACCTATCCAACCCATGCTTCCTTAATTTGCCAATGAGAATGTTGTGGGAAACTGTATCAAAAGCCTTGCTAAAATCAAGGTATATCACATCAACGGTTCTTCCTGCATCCAGAAAACCAGTCATCTGATCATAGAAGGAGATGAGATTGGTCAGGCATGATTTACCCTTGGTAAATCCATGCTGACTGTTCCTGATCACTTTATTTTCTTCTAAGTGTTTGAGGATGGATTCTTTGAGAATCTGCTCCATAATTTTTCCAGGGATTGAGGTGAGGCTGACTGGTCTGTAATTCCCCGGATCCTCCTTTTTCCCTTTCTTGAAAATAGGCACTACATTTGCTTTTTTCCAATCCTCTGGCACCTCCTCCGTTCTCGATGAGTTTTGAAAGATAACGGCCAGTGGTGCTGCTATCTCATCGGCTAATTTCCTTAGCACTTTTGGATGCAGTTCATCCGGCCCCATGGACTTATGCACATTCAGCTTCCTTAAGCAGTCTCTAATCTGACCTTCCATCACCAAGGGCCTCTCTTCTTCTCTCCTATTTGCCATACCCATGGTAGTGGGCTGGGAGCTGACCCTGCCTGTGAAAACTGAAGCAAAAAATGCATTGAGCACTTCAGCTTTTTCCTCATCCTCTGTCACAAGGATGCCTACCCTATTCAGCAAGGGGCCTACACCATCCCTGATCCTCTTCTTGTTATTAACATACTTGTAGAACCCCTTCTTGTTATCCTTTACATCCCTCACTAGCCGCAACTCCATTTGTCCTTTGGCCTTTCTGATTTTATCCCTGCAGTCCCTAGCAATATCTTTATATGCCTCCTTAGTCATCTGACCAGGCTTCCACTTCCTGTAAGCTTCCATTTTATGTTTAAGCTCAGAGCAGAGTTCTCAGCTAAGCCATTCTGGCTGCCTCACATGTTTGTTCTTTCTCCTAATTGGAATGGCAACTTCCTGTGCCCTTAGCAGGGTTTCTTTAAAAGATAACCAACTATCTTGGACTCCTTTCCCCTTCAGATTAGCTTCCCAAGGGATCCTGCCCATCAGTTCCCCAAGGGAGCCAAAATCTGCTTTTTTTGAAGTCCAGGGTTTTTGTTTTGCTTCTTTCCTTCCTTCCTTTAATCAGGTTCCTGAACTCAACCATGTCATGGTCACTACTGCCTAGCTTGCCATTTACCTCTACCTCCCTGATCAATTCTTCCCTGTTTGTGAGCAGCAGGTCGAGCTGTGCAAGGTCCCTAGTTGGTTCCTCTAGCATTTGTACTAGAAAGTTGTCCCCAACACTCTCTAAAAATTTCCTGGATTGCCCATGCACTGCTGTATTGGCCTCCCAGCAGATGTCAGGGTAATTGAAGTCCCCCATGAGCACCAGGGCCTGTGATCTAGAAGCTTTCGCTAATTGTCCATAGAACACCTCATCCACCTCCTGCTTCTGGTCTGGTGGTCTATAGCAGACACCCACCACAACATCCCCCTTGTTGCTCTCCCCTCTCAATGTAACTGGTAGAGTTAGTGAATACTGATGCCAATCACACAGCAAGAGTCTTAAACTATCTCGCAGCCCCCAGTACTTGGCCTGGTCAGAATTATTTGCCCTCCTGTGTGGCCCACAATGATTCTACTCCCCCTTCAGTGACTTCAGTGTTAGAAACTGAACAAGAATATGTGCTATCTGAGCCATTGAATCTAGTAGTCCTGTGGCACTTTTAAAGACTAACAAATTTATTTATCACAAGAGCTTTCATGGGAGAAAATACCAGGTCTGACAAAGTGGAATTTTTGCCCATGGAAGCTTATGCGATAAATAAATTTGTTAGTCTTTGTAAGTGCCACCTGACTCCTTGTTTTTTTGCTGAAATAGACCAACATTGCTACCCTGTTGGAAATTGAATCCAGTGTTACTGATATTCATATTCTGGGAGCAGGACTATGATTTCAGAAAAATTCTGGAGGAGGTGCAGGAGTGGTCAGTGGCTGGGACATTCTCTCTGATTATATAATTTCCTGAAAAGTTAGGTGAGCAGTGAGAAATAGAAGTGATAATGGAGCACACAGACCTATGAAAAGCTGGTGGAGCGAGGTGGGGAGGGCAAGCTAAGTTAAGGAGAGGAAAGTATGCAACTGCCCCTTTTCCCCGTAGCACAGAATACCCCAGCCTGGGAGTGCTGTAAGAAATGGAAAAATAAGATGCTTTAAAAAGAAGAGGACACACAAAATGCCAGTCATAATTTAGCTTATGCTGGAGGGGAAAGCAAAGTTAAACTCTTGTATGAAGGAGTCAGTGTTCAGTCCTGCTGTTAGGGGAGTAGGGAGGGGATGTGTCTGGGGCATGGAAACTATACACTGGAACATTAAAAAGAAATGAGAGGATACCTCACTGATAAGTTTATTATGTTCCTAGCTAATCAGCTTTCATTCAGTGAAAGCCCTGAGACTCCAGAATCAGATCCTAGTGTCTGCAGTGATCTTTGACAATAATGGACTTAATTATTTATTTCTGTGCAGGTTGTTCAATAACACGCAGTACTCTGAACTGCCAAAATACTGTCCCATCACGCACTGGGTTGAGTGCATAATCAAGGTTGGTTTATCTTGGAGCAGTCTTTTCTTTGGTTGTTTCACAAATCCATAGGGGTTGGCCTCTCTAGTGGTATGTCACCATTTCAAAGGTAGTTGCATCACAAAACCACAAGTCTGGAGCCTAGCTGGCTCCCAAAGCTGTGACAATTTGGCGCACATCATGAATGAAATCCTGGCCCCACTGAAGTCAATGAGAGTTTTGCCAGTGAATTCCATTGGGCCAGGATTTCAGCTTACACCTGCCAGTCTCAGGTTACTCCTGGCTATCCATCCTAAATGCCCGTCAGTGCTGAAGGTGCTCACCATTTCACAGGATCAGTTCCACTGTTGTGTTTTGTTGCCTTCCTGGACTAATGCCTTTAAACCCTACAGGTTGCTGCTGCTGGTGGTCCATGACAAAATATTTTCATTTGTTATGCTGATGGCTTCCATCGTATCATATCTGAGGGTACATCTACACTGGAGCCTTAGGTCGACTTAAGGAAAGTTACCTTGGGCTTTTATTAAGTCAACTTATGTGCTTCGGTAAGTCAACATAATAACACCACCTAACGTCAGCTTAATGCTTAAATTGACTTAAGCCAATGTAGATGGGGAAAGCCCTTAAATTGACCTAACTGGCCTCTAGGCCTCCTCCCAGAGGTCCTGGCCACCAGGATGGGTTGACCTAGCATCTTCCAGTGTGGACACAGACAGTTGACAGGAGTTTTCAATATGGACTCTCTAAGTTGATTTAACAAGGTTGACTTTAAATCAAGTCTCCAGTGTAGACATCCACAAAGGCTTTCTTCTTTGACTTTACTTGACTCTCAGTCAGGCACCTGAAAAAAAACACCAGTTAGAATTTCAAACGGTGGCTGTACAGAGCAGAATGTACATGTTGGCATGCGCTTAACTTCCTTATAGGCCAATTCTGATGCAGCTGGACAACCCTCCCTCTAATTTCCATGCATATGTACAGGTCTGTGTGCAAATAACAGAGTTTGTCTCTGCACCTGAAAGTTTAATGCATATGCATTGGAACAGGTATTTTGCAAAGCTGCCTGCAAATCTTTTTTGTTGCCGGTTTTGTTTTTTCTGTGGCCAGGGTTATGATTTGGACCCCAAAGTGAAATTAATAGATTGATCCATCCCTGCTGTAAGTGTATTGAGCTCATGCCAGTGGTGAACTTGTCACACTGATTTCCTTTTCACTTTCTGGTACATACAAAAGGCAAGGCCAGATTAAGGCCCCATAGAGCCCAGGGCTGACTACTCTTGTGGATCCTCCCCCACCACAGTGGTACCCAGCCTGAAGGCAAGGCATACTCGGGGATGGCATGAGGTCTATGGCCTGCCCAGCACCAGCAGGTGGTTGCAGAACCTGAAGCCTGGACAGAGCTTGTGGGAGGACTTGGCTCTGAGGGGAGGTCTGAGCCCTGCAGCCTTGCCTGCCACGGGGGGAGGCAGGGCCTTTAGACCAGGGGCCATGATCACTCCTGCCCTGTCCTCAGGCTGGCTGGTCTTTCCCAGCAGGTCCTGAAGAAAAGCAGTTAGACCACAGAAGTGGTTTCTCCCAGTACCTCATGCTATACATCATTCTTTAGCAAAGCTCATTTTGGCATGAAAGTCATGGTGTCTGTGGCAATCAGGAATGCTAATAAAGTTTGTGAGCTCTTCAACAGCATCCCCTGTGAGGCAAGCTGGCTTCCTGCTACAGGCATTGCAACATGACCCATGAGGTCATAGCACCACTCTACTCAGAAGGAGACAGAGAGGTGGATGAACCAGATTTGATAGTCATTTTGATCTCGTGCATGGATTTTTACTATCACTTAGGTTTTGTGTGTTCACCTTTTGTAGCTGATGCCAGAGGAGCTGATGTGCCAAACCCAGAAAGGGGATGTGAACTTGCACATAGGATTGCCATGCTCTGAGTTGGGAGCTGGGCCTAGCCTCATGTGACAGGAGCCACAGTGGCAGGATGAGTGTGGGGTGGACTGTTCTCCAACTCACCCAGGTCTCTGCTCTCCCACACAGAAGTGTTGGAGCAGGGACTGCTGATGGGGCCTGAATGCCTGCTTCAGCTCACTGGCTGTGTCTGCACTAGAGGGCTCAGTTAAGTCAACTTAATAAGATCAACTTAAAGTCAACTTTATTAAGTTAACTGAGAGAGTCCCCATTTGTTTAAGTCAACTTTATGAAGTCAACTTCAATGGCTCTTCTGCCTTAAGTTGACTTTATTAAGTCAACTTTAATGGCCACATTTTGTTAAGTCGACTTAATAAAGTCACTGGTTGTTTTGAAATAAAAACTGAATGTCCACACAACTTTTTCTTATTTCAAAATGACAGGCACTGTCATTTCGAAATAAGAATCATCATTTTGAAACAGCTTAAACCCCATGCATTTCAAAACAGCTGTTACACCATTGTTTCGAAACAACTGTTTTGAAACAAAATGTCCAAAATGCGTTATTTTGAAATAACAGCTGTTTCGAAAGCAGGCTTTCCTTTAATTCAAATTTACATTTTCTTAATTTGAAATAACTTATTTCAAAATAATGATGTATGTGTGGACATAGCCTTAATGTTGACTGTAAGGATGAGAGTTATTAAGTCTACTTAAGCAAGTGCTTAAGTCAACTTTATGAACTCCAAATGTGGCCACCTAGTTGCTTAAGTATACTTAAGCCTGGTAAAGTCTACATAAGTCTCCAGTGTAGACATAGCCCCTTGCACAAGGAGTTGGACCTTGGCTCTTAAGGGCGGTAGAAATATTTCCTTTAGTTTGGACTGCTTTGTAGCCCTGGAATGGGGAAGATTTGATTGGCAGCACAGCTGGAGAGCTCTACACCATATCCAAGAATCAGAGCACAGGATTGCTGTCATCCAGAGAACATGACTATGATTTAAGCAAGGACAGTTCTGCTACATTACATTTCTGTATTGGCTTTCATTTTTTGTGCACCTCTGCCAACTGTTCCCTCTAAGCTGTGCGCATGTGCGCATGCACACAGGTCATGAAACCTGCGCACACAACAAAATAAAGTGCGCACAGAAAAATTCAATAGTGTAATAATGGTGCTCACAAAGAAATATTTTTTGCGCACACAAAGAAATTGTTTGTGCACACAGCCTATGAATAATTAGGGGCAACATTGCAGGCTCTGCATGGCCACTCCTGAAAGTTGTACTGATGCACTACAGAAAAGGTATTTCAGAAGACAGTCCCAACCAGGCTAGAAGCAGGGTGTACAGGAAATGCCTATACAAAGCCTCTTCTTGTGAGAGACCCAGCAAAATGCAGATCCAAGTGCTTTCAATAATTCAGATAAACATCTAAGATAGAGTTCAGTTGAATCAAAACCTCCAAGAAGTTTAGATTTAGATCTAGAAACGAACTTTTGTGGCTACTTTTTATTTCTATACCGTGATGAGCCACAGCAGTGGATCTGAATACTTCCCAAAACTCTGGATTTGAATTCATATGGGAGTTTTGCAGTTTGTGCTCTTCACAGTTGATTACCCATCCAAAATGGAATTTGAATTTCAGAACTTCTGGGGTTCCCTCATGGAGAAAATATGGTTAGGTGCCTGAATACAGCTTGTGGCATTGTCACTCACTTCATACACAGCCTTAGGCAAATTGCTTAATCTCTCTGAACCTCAATTCTCTATCTCTAAAATGAGTATATGATACTTCCATTCTCTCACTTAGTCTTTGCCCATTTCTTCTATCTAAATTGTCAGCTAGTCAAGGCCAGTTTTGTCTCTTACTGAGTATATGTAAAGTGCTTAGTAAAACGGGACCTCATTCTCAGCTATGGACTCTTCTAGGTACTGCTAAAATACAGATCCATAATACAATTATCCAACAGTTACATCTTTCAGATATCTCCTTAGACACAAATTATTTTCCAGCACCAGCCATCAGGTTAAATCAACATAGATTTTATTGCCGTGAAATGTTCCATTGAATGTGCTCATTACCATCAGAGACTCATGTAAAACGGACAGGTCATATAGGAAAGAGAAATATAAAAGATTATGGTTTTTATCACTGATTTTTAAGTAAAATTAAATTAAATTGATGGAGAAAACCAAACCAATGAATAGGACATTGCTTGCCGGTGACCCAGTGCACAGTCACTTTTAAATACGATCACAACAGCTGCTGTACATAATGGAATTCATCATACAAATTTAAAAAAAAAAAAAAAAAGAAAAGCAATATAAAAGGTCAGTTCTTTCAAAGTGACCTTCACTTGGCAAAGGAAAATGAATTCACCTTCCTCTCCCTTTTGTTTCCAAAGCAGCTATATTTTGAGTTTCGTAGCATCTGTAATGGGGGCAGAGGAGAAGATATAATTAGAGTCCAATATAATTATTGTCATTGATTTTTCTTTGTGTTGCAAGGTTGTATCATCTATTAATACTGTTTTTTTCTCTTCCTTTAAAGTAAATAATTAGAGCGGCAGAGTTACCTCTCTGAAGGATAAAAGAAAGTCAGATTTGCAGGGAATTAATCACCAGCCCTTTTGAATTGCTGATTTGTAAGGCTAAAAAAAAAAAAAAAGTCTAACATGATTAATAAAAGCTTTCAGAGACAACGAACTATAAGGAAATAAAAATTCCATTTCATCAGCCTCTACAAAATGTCAGGTGTCAGCTCTGCCAGAGAGTCAATTTCGAATGGAAGAGACAAGCAGGGGGCAATATTTACACAAAGGCCTACAATGTGAGGGGACTATATATTGTGTCTGGTTGTCATATCATGTGGAAAAAATGATGAGAAACTTCAAAGAATGGATGGCTCCTTGATTTGGAGATCTGACAGTCTTTTCCCAATGGGTATTTGGAGCCCACCTTTGGGGAGTGGGTGGGTAGAAGAAAACTTAGGAGCCAAATACATCCCTGCAGTCAATCTAGCAAAACAATGGAGTGACACCTGCAAGGAGCTAGGTATTAGAGTGACATCTATTTGCTTGCTAGCATTTCAATATCAAGAAGTCTCTCAGCATCTTTGAATTTTAGTTGTGATCATTCATGTGTTGGTCTCACTCACCACAACAAACAATATAGGAATTCCACTAATGTTCTCCCCATCTGCAGTATAAAGGACATGTTACTCTCTGCTTAGTGTGCATCTAACATTATGAGGTGCTCCATGTGAACAATGAAGTCGACTGTTTAGAGCAGGGGCTGAAGATGTGGACTACAGCTGAATTTAGGCAAGTGATATAGGACTGGATTCAGATCCCCTTGCTACTAAAGAATTTACCTTAGAGCTGGATTCACATCCCCTTGCTACTAAAGAATTTACTTCCTTCAGTCAAGTCACCATTATTAGTTAGTTGGACTACTCATGGAGTAAGCCACTACTGAATCAAAGTAAGAGACGCAATATCTGGCTCTTAGTCTCTGCATCGAAAGGACAATAATAGTCATTTGCTTACTGCTTGTTGGGTTTCTGAAATTTACTTAATACAGTTTTGTAAAACACCCTGGATGTAAGATGCCATTATAAATAGAAAGCATCCTTAATAGTATTGTCACTGAAAGCAGGCAGTAACAGGGATGTTGAAATGTGAAAGGCTGGTCAGCTTGGTTCAATTAGAAAAAGATTTGATTCAAACATTCACACAAAAATCGAATCAAAAATGTAAGCTGAAGGTTAACAAAATTGTTCATTCATTTTCTTTGCTTGGATTTCAGCCATAAAACATGTGTTTCTAATCTGGATAGAATGAGGAATCCCTGGCTATCTCATGGGAGAGCTTATTTTAGTGTTATTTTCTAGATTGAAACTATACACCTATTTTGCAACATACTTTGGATAATCACCCAATGTTCTGGCTAGTTATTTGAACCTAACTTTGAGCCATTGCCCATCATTCAGGCTGATCTTATTTATGAATGGGATTGGGATGCTTTTGACTCGTAAGAAGCTTGAAACCTAAACAGCAACCCTCAAAGTGATTTAACTTGAACTAAATTGCATATGCAAGTTTTAAAGGAATTCAGTGAGCTTGGTGCAATGATGGTTTGCATTGGTGAAACTAGCCTGATTTTAAAGTCGTGCAATTGGTGCAATTTTTTTTATATAGATGAGGCCTGAGAAAGGAAAAGATGGGGAAATATTTGTGTGCCTGTCCATGTGTGCATGTGTAAGTGGGTAGGAATTTGGTCTCAGATTTTTCGAAGAACCTAAAGGAGTTAGTACTGATATCCTATTGAAATCCAAAAGTATTTGGCACCTAATTCTCTTAATTTCTTTGAAAATTCCAGCCATCTACATAGCACTTAAAATCACTGCCAAAGAAAGTAAATAAATATATCAGAATCACAGAGAACGAACAAACAAAAACAAAACAAAACAAAAAAACAAAAACAAAACAAAAAAAACCAAAACCAATCACAGAAAGTGCATGAGCTATAAGTGGGTTCCCAAACTGCATTCTGAAGCATTTTGCATTCAACAGGTGTCAGGGGAGCAAAGCAAAGAAAAAGGAATTTAAACATATTTATAGGAACTTGTTTCAAAGACCATCTGTGAAAATAATTTTCTTGTCTTCAATAAGTTTTGAATCAGGTTTTAAAATGATTACGTCCCAAGAACTGCTACTGAACAACAGGGCACAAGTGTGGAGTTCTGGGGCATAAGCACATAATTTCTATTAGTGCAAAGAGCATAGACGTGTAATCCACTGTACAAATAATCTCCATTGATAGCAGTGACTGAGCTCCAACAGACAATGTATGCATTTTTGAAAAGTGAAGATTGAGAGGCATTGGGATGTATATTGATCATATATTACTTTAAATTGGGTCACAAAAGTATTATTTTGAGGCTTGGATATTTGATCAGAATTATAATGGACTGCAATTCCTACGCAGAATTTATAACCACAGATATTTTGGTGCCTTTGTATGAAATATTTCAAAATTTGAAATAGCAATGGAAAACAATATAGCTATGTCTACACAAGCAAATTAGTTCAAATTAAGGAGCCTTAATTTGAACTAATTTGAACCCTGTCTTCACTAGCCTTTGCCTAGTTTGAACTGAAAGGAAAGCTTAGTTCGAACTAGTTAGTGCAGCTGATTAGTTTGAACTAATTGCTTAGTTTGAATTAATTTGCTTCTTTAGTTTGAACTAGTACAATATAGATATGCTAGTTCAAACTAGTGGTTAGTTTGAACAAAGCACTTTTTTTTTAGTTCAAACTAACTGTGCTTTTTTAGATCGAACTAAAAATTAGTTCAAACTAAAAAAAATGCTTAGTTCAAACTAATTTTTTAACTACTTAGTTCGGACTAACAAAGTTCGATAGTAGCTTACTTGAAACACAATCAGCCCTCAATACATTTATGAAATCATTCCTAGAATCCAGTAAAATGAATGGTATAAGTGCCACCAACTTCGGTGGGAAAGGACTGGGCCACAACTGACTCAGTCTCCTCAACATGTTCTGAAGGCTGGGTTCTTTCTTTCTTTCTTTTTTCTTTCTTTCTTTTGGTAATTCCATCTTGCTTGTCCTACCTACTTGCAAATAAGACACTCCTGGAACAGTATTTTCCTTCCTCAATAAAGAGTTATGATGGAAACAAAAAAGAAATGGCATGCTAATGAAATACAAATCCTTTAGTGCCAATTGGCTGGATGGAACTGATTTAACACAAGAGAAAGTAGAATGAGACCAAAGACACATTTAGTTTGAAGTGAGCTGAGCATGGAGGATGCTATGGCTGTCTCCACTTAGGATGATGAGTGTGGCAGTTAGTAAAGTGACACTTTGGAAATACGTGATAGAGGCCTTTAAACCTTTGGCCGCTATGGCCAAACCCAATCTATACTGGATGCCATTTGTTTGAAAGACATTTTTTTTTCTTTTGTAGAACCTCTGATCTGTATTTCTCAAGCCTCCTTTGTCCCAGCTACATTGCTAAAGACAATCAAGCTGCAGAAACAAGTTTCAGAAGAAAAGAACAGCACTGTAAAATCAAAGTAAAACAAATGAGTTCTCCAGCTACCTGCATTGATCTCCTTCTACAGAGATCCAAATATGGTTCACTACAGTCTTGGAATTCAACTGCCAAGACTAGGGGCTGAAGGAACAATGGACAGAAACCCATCATTTCGTTTGACCTCCGATGATCAGTGATACTGGGGATTTCACTGAAATCTATCAAAGCTCTTTAAGTTTAGTCAGTGATGTCCTTTGCATGAGAGGCACCAGAGCTTCTTCCTGAACAATCAGGGCAGCTCCCTGGCATGTTTTGTCATAATTCCAATGCAGATTTACCATAAAGTCCCACCCTGGGCTGTGCAGCAGGAACACTGAGTGGTTCACTTTTTCCAGGACATAAAGTTTCATCTCTTTCCCTTTGCCAAGTTTCCAGACTGTCTCCTGATGGCCAGTGGATTGGGCCAGCTTGGTGACTCAAAGGAGACACTCTTTCCATTTTATCTATTACATGGGTGAAGTTATGACACTAGATCCGCATATCCCAAGACACTTGTGCTTTCCCCATCCCTAACTATGCTGCCAGATAAGAAAGTGCTTTAAGTTAGCCCCCGACAAATGACACGTGCCACTTCATCTGAGTCTGGAAGTGCTTATAAAAAACAGTGTTAGTGTATTATTGGGAATGATCAAACACTACATGCACAAAAGAATAGTTTAGAGCAACGTAAATTTAAAAAAGTGACAATTTCATCACACATTTACTTTACACCGCTTTTCTCAGGTTTTTTTTTTTTAATCTTCTTCTTCTCCCCCACATTTTTTGTTTTGTTTTGTTTTTGTTTTTCAGTCCACTGGAGATAAATCACCCGCCATGATATATATATTTAAAAAAGAAAAATATCAGCAGCAAGACTCTCTGGAAATAGATTCTGTTTCATGTAGCTAGTCTGTCTTTTCTGTTTTGCCCTCTTTCACAGCAGCCTCTGAAGTTTTCCGCAGGGGGGCTTTCTCTGAGTTGGCATGTCCTTGGCCAGATTCTGCTGCTCCTCCATTTTTGTGCGATGTGTGTTTTTCCAAGTAGTTCAGCATTTCACTGAGAACAGTTTGGAAAGTGCTTAGAGCAGCACATATTGCAGGAGTGCCAAAGCCGTGAGTGATCAAACTATAAATGGGAGAGAGACAGAAAGGAAGACAATATTGAAAAGTTTACTGTGCACTGATTTTCTTATAGTGAAATTCAAGACTTTTGTCCTAAATTATTTATTGCTTTGGGGAACAGAAATAAAAAGAAAACCAGAATGAATCAACTTCAAGGGGTGCTTTTGTAGTAGTAGGATCAGGTTTGAGACACCTAGAGCTATCTCCTCAGCTGATGTAGGAACATTGACTTTAACAGGGCTACGCCAGCTCATGATAACTGAGAATCTGCCCCCTGAACCAACTTGAATTGCTGTGTTTGAATTGCAGTGGGGTTAAGAACATCTTTCTGCGGTAGATCAAACAAATCCTATATAGTTTACTGAGTCTTCCAGATGCAACCATTCCAAACCAACCATCTGACTGTTATACATAGACATGATAAATCCTAACTCACTTTTAGTCAAGATAAAGGCCTGTCCTAGTACAATAGCACAGTGTTTTCCTTGCTGTTGCTCCTGTTCTGTGCCCCAGAAGTGGCTGAATTTTAGCAGTGATGTGCAGATACAGTTTATAGAATGCTTTGAGATTAAAGGTGCCACACATATCTATTGTTTGGTTATTTGTTCTGATATAACAATAAGCCAAATCCTTCTGCGGGAATATTGAAGAGGCAGCAAATTCAGAAGTATGTGACCATTGTCACTCTTGGCAATACCAAAGATTGAGTCTGGAATCTCGAAAATAAAGGCATATATATTTATAGCTTGAGCTAAAGACACAGGACATGTCTACAATGAGCGGGTGTGTTGGTGCCTCAGCCATCAATGCAGCAGCATTGATTAAATAGGTCTGATGAAGATACACTCACTCAGGTACCAAGCGCTTCTCCCATCCACTCCAGTACTCCATCACAATAAGAAACATAAGCCATGTTGACAGAAGTGTATCTCCCATCCACATAGCATAGTGAAGACAGAACAGCCGATTCAAGGTACATCAGCTATGTCCACATGTAGCTGGTTATTTTGAAATAAGTTATTCTGAAATAACTTATTTTGAAATAAAATCCTTATTTCAAAATGAAATAAAAAATTATTAACTCAAAATAAGGGAAACCCTTAGAAGTGAAATAGCATGCCCTGCATGTGGACATGCTATTTCGCTTCAGAAGAGGGGCAGCATGGGAGGTGTGCCAACATAACCCCCGGCATAGCCATGTTGCCAACCAATCCTCTGCCTGGCTCTCACCTGGAGAGCCAGGCAGGGGAAAGCTGCCCCCGGGGTAGGGATCTCCCTACCTTGACTCCCCCGCTGCTGTTGGGGCAGGGACTATGGGGCACCCCCAGGGGCAGGTTATGCCCCCTGCCCAAGCTGAGTGGCTGCCGCATGGGCAGAGGCCATGGGAGCCGGCTATGCCCACCTCCCGGGCTGTTCTCCGGCCGGGCAGGGGGCAGCCACAGCACCCAGCTCTCCCCGCCACCTGGGCTGACCTGCCACTGGGTGGGCAGGATCCACAGCCACCGGCTCTGCCCGCTGCCCAGGCTCAGGGGCAGCTGCTGCTCAGGCAGAAGCTGTGGCAGCTGGCTCTGCCCACTGTCGGGGCTCAGGAACGGCTGCCACTGGGGCAGAAGCTGCAGCCGCTGGCTCTGCCCGCTGCCCAGGCTCAGGGGTGGCTGCTGTTCGGGCAGAAGCTGTGGCAGCTGGCTCTGCCCACCACCCGGGCTCGGGGGCAGCTGCGGCTGTTGTTTTGAAATAAAACCTTGGTGTAGACACAGCTGTCAATGTCATTTATATTGCTTGCATAACATAACTTACACTGACAGAGCCACACAATGTAGACAAGCTCCCAGATTTTGCAAACAGACTCATTCTTTATGGGTCAAGTACACGGGTGGACATAGATACACACTGAGCAATGAATTATACTTGCAGCGAGTGAATGCCTTCTGCTGTTCAGCTGTGCCCTAGTCTACACTGAGGGCACTTTTCAGCGGCAGTCGACCAGCATTTACACAAGCCATGTAAAATGCCTTGTGTAACTGCCAGTGACTTTCTAAGCCATTGGGACACACCTGGGAAAGCCAACCACAAATGCCTTGTGGTTGGCTTGCCCCTACATCTCCTGGGGACCAAGACTTTTGGGAGCATGGCAGCAAGTACATACTTGCTGCTAATTGTGCCCAGAACGTCTGGCTGATGGCAGTGATTTTGCTGCCATAAGTATAGACATACCCTATGAGTCTTCTGGCTGGTTAAGGAACTGCCCTGGCAAGAACCAAAGAGCCATCTCATTGGCTAAGAAGCAACTGGTTGCAGTAGAAAATGAGAACATGACGCATGAGGCTGAGTATAACAGACCAGGTGTGAGCCTTGAACGAAATTAGCAATAAAATCCTGCTATTGGAAAGCAAAATTAGCAGCAATCAGGCTGTGACTCTGCCTGTAAGTTCACAGAAACTGCCAAACAGATATTTGTAAAATTCCAAGGGGAAGCTCCATTAGTCTAGTCCAGCAAAGCAAACAAGGATTATAGTGGCCCTTTTAAAGACTAACACCTTGTGATAAATAAATGTGTTAGTCTTTAAAAGTGTCACCAGACATCATCTCTGTAAGGAAGCTCTAGGGACAGAGCACTTATGTAAGCACATTCCAGAAAGGTACTAGAACATCCTAATGCTTCAGAGATAGCAAGGGTTTACTGTTCCCTCAAAATGACAATATGATAGTTAAAGATTTTTTGGCTGAGCCATCCTGCACAAGGTAAAAAGGGGTATTTTACTTCATCAGAGGGTGGCAACTACAGATGTCAAAAGGGCAATACGCAACTTGTTTGTGTCAGTGTATAATGGAGCAGCTCAAAAGGAGTGTGTTTGGCTGAGGGAGGAGTGGAAAGTCAGGACCATGGTCGGGGTGGGGCATATGTGTATTAAGTGTACTTGTAACATGTATGGGATACTTTTTTACCATGCTCATTTGACAATAAGCCTGGCCTAGTGCCTTCATGGCCAAAAGAGCTCTGTGGACTTACTGGATAATTTGACTGCAGTTTGGTGTGTCGGTTATTTACGCAGACCAGGGTCATTATACAAACTGGGAGAACACATACACAGCCAACAACTAACAGTACTGGGCTACCGTAAGGAATTCCCTGTGATGTGGAGATTGGAGGGCGCGGTTTAATGCGCCAAAACACCTGCAGTTCTGCCAGGAAAGTATCTCCTGTCTTGCACAGAGCAAAAAGAACTAACTCTCTTCCATGTTTTGGCATCCCAGTCTAGCCACAGGCTTTAGAAATAAATGTGAGTAAGGGACAGATTGGCAGGATGGCAAAGAATGGGCCTGAAGAGAGTGGACAGGGCAGATATTCTTGACAAGGGCTAAGTCTACACACAAAGTTTTATTTTGAAATAAGTCATTTTGAAATGAGTTATTTCAAAAGAAAGCCCTTATTTTGAAATGACTTATTTCAAAATAAGGGAAAGCCTGCTATCAAAACCACTGTTATTTCAAAATGGTTATTTTGAAATAAGGCCGTTTGGACATGTTGTTTTGAAACAGTTGTTTCGAAGCAGTGGTGTTGTTTTGAAACAACATGTCCAAATGGCCTTATTTTGAAATAACCATTTTGAACTAACAGCCGTTTTTAAATGAATGGGGTTTAAGCTGTTTCAAAATGACGGTTCTTATTTCGAAATGACGGAGCCCATCATTTTGAAATAAGCAAACATTGTGTGGACCTACTCTTTTTTATTTCGAAATAACTAGTGTTATTTCAAAATAAAAGAGACGTGTGGACATACCCAAGAAGTTGGAGAAGGGTGAATGGAGAGCAGAGGAAAAGCTCCAAATGCAGGGCACTTTCACTATAGACAGGCTTATCCTTCTGCCTTAGCTAGAAGCAGGAAGTACCAGAAATCTCATAGGAGTTATGGTCTTTTGAGATATTCAGTTGAAATGTGGAGAGTTCAGGCACTCAGACACCTTGAAGAAGTCACTAGAAATTGAAATCTGAGTCCTCCAGTCTTCTGGTGGTTCCCACCAACAACGCTAAAAACAGAATAGTGAATAGCATCTCTAGAGTATTTTTCAGCCACACATCCCACCACATTTCCCAAAGGTGTTAAGTGTTACTACGCTCCCATTTTATAGGGTGGAAATAATAGTACTTAAACACTAACAATTAGTACTTAACTATTATTGATTATTAATCTCTGGCAGCATAACTGGACATTTATTTTAATTATGGTACATAAGGCAAATCTAATTATTTTCATATTGTACAGTTCCAAAAGGGTGGCCATGTTAGTCTAGTTCAGCAAAACAAGCAAACCATCCTGTGGCACTTAAAGACTAACCCATTTATTTATCACATGAGCTGTCATGGGAGAAATCCCACTTTGTCAGATGCTTTGAAGATGGGGGAACTTACAGAATGGGAGGAAAATAAATGCAGTATAAATAAATAAATGAAGTATAAGTTGTGGGATCAGGTCACAATGTAACAGCAAATCAAAGTAGCTGTTAAGATTCAAACACTGGGAAACAGCACCGTCCTCTCTGTGCTGTTTCCCAGTGTTTGAATCTTAACAACTGCTTTGATTTGCTGTTACAGTGTGACCTGATCCCATGACTTACATTCCCCTGCATTTACTTTCCTCCCATTCCATAAGCTTCCCCATCTTCAAAGCATCTGAAGAAGTGAGATTTTATTCCATGAAAGTTTATGTGATAAATAATTTCCTTAAATTTTAAGTGCCACAGGACTCCTGGCTTGTTTTGCATACTGTAAGGTCTTTTCCCATCAGCTCAAGGACATTGTCTTCTTTTATTTTATGAAATTGCTTTCTGCACTGGACAAAATGTTGTTAGTTACAGGAGAATACCAGCATTGCCAGCTCCTCTATATTTGCTGTTTTTCTTGAAGTCCAATCTTCTGGTGTCATGTGAATACAAACAATCTCAATTGACATGTTTGTAGAGTAAATGTCAAGATTTCATGATTGTGGAGAAAAGCTCTAACATACAAATCCTCAATACTGCAACATCAGAAGGCAAATAAAAGAAACACCAAATGTTGGGGGGATGCAGGAGGTTAATCTCAATTTTTAGGCACTCTCCTGATCTTTCAGGGCCTGGTTCATGATTTTGGAATGGCCAGGATTGTGTATACCAGAAAACACAAGACCTATTTGTTAGCTTTTACTCTAGTGGAAGCTGTGAATCTGCTTTGATAGTTGCTAGTACACACTGTCAGTTTGTTTGTTTCCCACATGTGTGCAGTAAAGCCAAAGGCCATGAATATGTGAGAATATGCACTTGTGCAAAGGATTGAGTGGAAGTGATTTAGTCAAACTCTCTCTTCCCTGTTTTTAAACATTTTGGTCTCTTATTCAGGAAATAGAAAAAATATCGCATGTGACTTGTACACTCTGTCACATCATGAAGACCAGAGTGAACATGGCATTGAAAACTCCCAGGGAACTGCTTACTGGTGGCCCATAAGTGTCCATGTGGGCAGAAGTCATTTGTTGAGTGATCTCAAATAATGACGAGAACTGTTTTTTACACAGCCCTTCGGTAAACTATGCATGAATTGGAAAAAGGGTTACAAATGTGTTGTCAAGCCATTCAGCATCAGAAGTAGAGCAGATTAGAAAAGGGTTTATTTTTCTGTTGAAAAACTCATATTTTCAGTGAAAAAAATTAAGCCCCACAATATTTTGATTCTGAAATGTCACCACAATTGCTCACAGGAGCTGTAGCTTCAGTGCTTCCTGCTCACATTCTTCTCTATAGTCTGGGCTCCTTGGGAGGATTATAATTCCCAGCATGTACCTTGGTTATACAGCTTCCAAAATACAGTGCCTCCCCTCCCCAAAAGAAACAGTTTTTGAAGACAAAGTTTTGATCAGTCCAACTGTGTATAATTTATTGTCCTCATCTTACTGATGTGGTACAGAGAGGTTGAGTGAAGAAGTCCTTTACTCTTTGTTACAATAGTTTGTCAGGCTTTAATTCTGGTCAACTTCTTCCTCCCAACCGCCAGCTTTCTTTTGAACCCTTTGCAAATACCAGGAAGCTTGGATAATTTCCATTTACCAATAACAGTAAGTTTGTTCCAGTCACAGGAGAAAGGATGACCTTATGTTTAAAGCACAAGCGTGGGAGACTGAAGACTGGGGCTGAAGTATTTAACTCAGGGTTGTCAAAGTTAAGACCTGCATGCCAGATCTGGTCCATCAAGGGCATTGATCTGGCCTGCAGAGCTGCTGTCTGGACTGTGCCTGGGAGCTCTCTGCAGCAGCAGCCAATAGCAAAGCCAGGCTGACCCTGGCAGAGCAGGGGTAGGTGTGCTTTTGGCTCACTCACATGATCTGAGTCAAAGGACAGGTGAACACAGGAAGCACTCCAGCCAATCCCAGTTCAGCTCTGCCAAATAATTAGAGTCTCAGTGATAGTAGGTTGGGCTGGGCTTCCGGAAAGCCCCTGCACCACTCTCCCCAATCCGAACAGTTCACTGTCAGTCAGTCAGAATACTAATTTGATTGACAGCAACTTGCATGAATAAGAAAAGAAAAAGTAGCAGGGGCCCACATGGGAATGAGCCAATCAAAGGCCAGCTGGGACTGAGCCCAACCAAAGGCCATCATGCTGAATGACGGACAGTGGGTGGGCGGCACTGTTCCCTCTAAGCTGTGCGCGTGTGCGCGCGCACACAGGTCATGAAACCTGCGCACACAACAAAATAAAGTGCGCACAAAAAAATTCAATAGTGTTAATATTGGTGCTTGCAAAGAAATGTTCTTGCGCACACAAAGAAATTGTTTGCGCACACAGACTATGAGTAATTAGAGGGAACATTGGACTGGGCAGGGGAGAGGGAGGCAGGAGTCCAGCCCGCCTGTGTCTGTGACTGTGACAGATTGATTGCCTGCTGCCACAGGATAGTGGAAGTAGAAAGGGAAGGGGAAAGGGTGTCCAGGAGCTGCCCAGCAGGAGAGGTTCTGGGAGCCAGTGTGGGGAAGGGGAGCCCACAGGGCAGGCAAAAGGGCAGAGTATCTGTATTAGTCTAGTTTAGTAAAACAAACAAACAAGGAGTCCTGTGGCAAATAACGACTACCGGGTTAGAGAACCTGTAAAACAATACAGGTCCTACATGGCTAGAGCATCTATAAAACTACACTCAAAGACACTACTCCCTGTCAGCTTCTTGCACAACGAAACACATGCCAGAAAATGCCTTCATAAGTGGATGGGCTTTCTCTCACCATGGAGAGTAAAGATGAGGTCTGGTGGCAAAGATGGCTCTGGAGTCTGGAGACCTCAACCAAAAGAAGCTTGTGTCAGCCCTACAGAGCTCAAATCTTGTGGTTGACTTCGCCTGTCATAAATGATCATATAGAATGAGATTGTCTCCAAGGTAACAAAGACCCAGACCACAAAATACTTTCTAACAAGACTGATGATGCTCTGAATTTCACCTGAAAGCAAACAAAAAGCTAGTGCCCCCTGCACACCATAATACAGGGCACACTGCTAAAGTTACCTGCTGCCCGCTGCCCTCTCTTGGCCAGACAACCAATAAAGCAGAGGAACTATGTCATCGGGATCTGATGTAAAAAACACAGAGCTAAGTGTCATCATCCTATTGATGGCTGTACAGTACCATAGCCCCAAATGATCAGAAATCATGTCAGGCTCCTAAAATCATGAGATTTGCTGAGCCAGATAATACTAAATTATAGCTTCTTTTCATTTGCCATCTGGTTTTTGAACCTTAAGGATTATCCTTCTCAGCCATTCTCCACAAACAGAAGGGCTAGACACTTAGACTCTCAAAACAATGATAGCTGACATTCTATTGTAATGACCTGACTCCTGAAATTGGGACTTTCAGAAATGAATCAAACACCACAGGACTTACGTCAAAATTGTGGACTCCCTCCTATGTTATCAACATCCCTAACTATCTTCAAGATACCATGGATTTCCTGAGGAAAATCCAATCCATCGGTGAGCTTCCTGAAAACACCATCCTGGCCACTATGGATGTAGAAGCTCTTTACACCAACATCCCACACAAGGATGGATTACAAGCTATTAGAAGAACCATCCCAGATGATGCCACAGCACAGCTTGTGACTGAACTTTGTGACTTTGTGCTCACCCACAACCATTTCAGATTTGAGGACAATTTATACCTCCAAGTCAGTGGCACTGCTATGGGTACCCGCATGGCCCCACAATATGCCAACATTTTTATGACGTTTCCTCAAGTCTCATTCCAAAGCACCTCTCCTCTACGTATGCTATACTGATGACATCTTCATCATCTGGACCCATGGCAGGGATGCTCTTGAAGATTTCCACAGAGATTTCAACAAGTTCCACTCCACAATCAAATTGAGCCTGGAACACTCCATACAGGAGATCCACTTTCTGGACACTACAGTACAAATTAGGGATGGACACATCAACACCACTCTATACCAAAAACCTACTGATAGGTATAGTTATCTACATCCCTCGAGCTTCCATCCTAAACACACCACATGATCCATTGTCTACAGCCAAGCCCCAAGATATAACCGCATTTGCTCTGATCCCTCAGACAGAGACAGACATCTTCAGGATCTCTATCGAGCTTTCTTAAAACTATGGTACCCACCTGGAGAAGTAAAGAAACAGATTGACAGTTCCAGATGGGTATGCCGCAGTCAACTACTACAGGAAAGGCCCAAAAAATAAAACAATAGAACACCATTAGTTACCACATACAACTCTCAAGTTAGACCTCTACGACAGATCATTAAGGACCTTCAGCCTATCTTAAAAGATGACCCCCTCACTCTGTCTCGCCTTGGGAGACAGACCTCTTCTCATGTACAGACAACCCTGAACCTTAAACAGATACTTACCAGCAGCTACAGACCTAACAACAGAAACATTAAAGCAGGCACATATCCCTGCAGCAAACCACACTGCCAACTCTGTCCACATATCTGCACAAAAGACACCATCATAGGACCTAATCAAGCCAGCTACGCCATCAAAGGGTCCTTCAGCTGCTCATCCACTAATGTGATTTATGCCATCATGTTCTGGAAATACCCCCAAGCCTTATACATTGGACAAAAAGGACAATCCCTACGCAGAAGAATAAATGGGCACAAAACTAACATCAGAAATCAAAACACACACACACACACACACACACAAAAGCAATTGCTGAGCACTGCCATCTTCCTAATCACTCCATTGATGATTTGTTAACAATTATCATCAATAAAATCAATGGGACATCAAGACTTCAAAGAGAAACAGCTGAAATCAAACTAATATGCAAATTAAATTGTGTGAAAGAAGGGCTGAATCGTGACTATGGATTTTTTTCACATTATAACAGCTAATTTGACTTTGTCCTCTCTCTGTGTGCTGTTTCCGAGAGTCTGAATCCTTACAAATGCTCTGATTTGCTGTTGCAGTGTGTCCCGATTCCATGTCTTACACACTCCTGCATTTATTTTCATTCAATTCTGTAAGTTCTCCCTCTTCAAAGCATCTGACAAAATGAGATATTCTCCCATGAAAGCTCATGTGATAAATAAATCTGTTAGGGTATGTCCACACGTCTCTTTTATTTTGAAATAACACTGGTTATTTCAAAATAAAAAAGATTAGGTCCACATGATGTTTTCTTATTTTGAAATGATGGGCTCTGTTATTTTGAAATAAGAACCGTCATTTTGAAACAGCTTAAACCCCATTCATTTTGAAACAGCTGTTATTTTGAAATGGTTATTTCGAAATAACACTGTTTGGACATGTTGTTTCGAAACAACACCATTGTTTCAAAACAACTGTTTTGAAACAACATGTCCAAATGGCCTTATTTCAAAATAACCATTTCAAAATAACAGCCATTTCGATAGCAGGCTTTCCCTTAATTCAAATTAACTTTTTTCGAAATAACAATGTATGTGTGGACATAGCCTTAGTCTTTAAGTGCCACAAGACTTCTTGCTTTTTTTGCTTTACTAGACTAAGACAGCTGCCCCTTTGGAATTTGATTAAAATTGTGGGAGCTAGCAACACCGGCAATACAGCCTCCATCATTAGAAACTGCTAACTTCTAATGGTCAAGGACACATGACCACTGCAGGATGCTATGTAAAAGATACCATGGGAAAGTAGATGAAAAATCCTAGCCAGAGGAACTCTATTGTCCACTAAAGCACTGGGACAGTAGTACAGTCTATGTTACAAGATCTGAGGTGTCAGAGACAATTCCTAAGAAAAAGAAAGGATCAGTATGGATATCCTTTGTTTGTCACCAAGAGATCACCGACTAAGGAAACCAATGCATTTTTTTGTAGCACATCTAGGACTAAAGCCAGACTGAAAGAACCAGAGCTATGTGATCACAAATTTCTTAAGCCACATGGCTTTTTCCCATACCTGCGTCTACACTGAAAGCTGCCTTCAGTAAGCAAGTGAAATGGAATCAGGACAGCAGATACTGGTGGTTAAGTTACAAAGAGAAAGTATTATAGGTGAGTGTGTAATGATAACATCAATAAATTTCTGAGTTTGGGTGTAATACTGAAATTTAAAAATAATCTTGTTGATTCCCAAAATCTATTGTATTTTTTAACTTTGAAAAAGAAGGACACTACAGACGCCCTACTCCCAGTTTCTGTGCTTCTGGTTTCTGACATGTTACTTTCCTCATGATCATGTCAACATCATGCCAGACAGCCACAGGCAACTGACAACCTCATTCACAGATATTGCAAAGAGACAAAAATGCCTGCTGAAAAAATTCCAGTTGAAAGTAGCTTTTTATCATCCAGATTGTTAGGCAGAAAATAATTTAATTTACAATGTAATTATACTTTTAGATGAGTCACTCTGACAGGAATGATGGTGACCATGGCATCTCATGTCCCATCCTACCGAGATAGTAAAAGCTGTAAAATTTTATATAATTAGTCCCAACACCATGCATAACTGGCCTGGTTATAAGAGCCATCATAAAACTAAAATTCCATTCAAGATCAGTGAAAGGTTTGTAAAGTTCAAATATCTCTGGCCTCTCATGGAAGCTTTATGAGAGGATGGATAATCCAGTAGTTAAGGTGTTAATCTATGGCATGGGTTCAAATCTCTGCTCAGTCACAGACATTCTGCGTCATCTTTGACAAATCTCTTGGGCCTATGTCTTGAAAAGTCAATGGAAGTTAGGAATCTAAATACATTGAAGATCAAGGCCTTAGTCTTTCTGTGCTTCCGTTCCCCATCTACAACATGGGAATAATAATACTTCTCTATTTCAGAGAGACGTTGAGATGAATAAATATATGGCATGATTGTGAGGTCAGATACTATGGTGATGGGTAATATATAAGTAATCTATGTAGAACATTTCAGGATACAGCACCATGGTTGGGATACCACAGCATGAAATATATCCTCCCATGTATCATTACTATGGAGAATATTTTGTCATACAAAAATTATGCATAATCCATAGTACAGTCATGGTAAAAAATAAATCATTTCACATGGTCATCATGGAAACCAGGTGGACCTTCTGTGAATTATCAGTTAGTTTTCTTTGATCTAGTCCCTTTTGAAAGGGGTCTGAACCAAAGCAAACTAATGAATTGTTTGTGTGGACTCAGCTGCAGAACGTTAACTGTTTCTTAGTTTGCTGTGTTCTTTGGAATGGACAACATTAAAACAGCAAACTTTTAATGCATGAGAGGTAGTCCTCATAAATGGGAAAATTCACAGTTCTGTGACCGTAGTGACTTTTCATAGTCGAGTTGTAATAAACAGCAAAATGAATGGGTTTTGTGTCAGTGGTGACCATTGTACCTATAATGATGAACTATGCATTTGTTTCACCTGGCTTTGGAATAGATTTAATGGAACTGAGCAACAGGATGATAAATGGTGGTGGCAGGTGGGGCTGATAACTTTGAATAGGAGCACTGCCTGGTATAAAGAATGGTTTGAGTGAAATTTATATTTGGTTTTGAAATTTAAATGTGTATAAATAATATGTGTATCTATACCTAACATACTGCAGTTTCCATTTCATGCATCTGAAGAAGCGGGATTACATTCATGAAAATGCAGGCAATAAATAAATTTGTTAGAATTTAAAAGTGCCACAAGGCTCCTTGTTTGATTATGGAATGGATAACTCCAAACATATCCACAGACAACATGGTAATGCATTTCCTAATCCATGACTGTGCAACATGTACCAACATTTGCTGCCTGTCAAGGGCCTCATGTAATTGTCATTCTTTAACGTAGTATGATCCTGCAGAAGTGTAGATCTCAGAAGCTAACTTCCCAAATATCTTTGCAGTAGGACATCCCATGGGCTATGTTTACACTGGCAATTTAAGTTGAATTAAGGAGGCTTTATTCAAACTAAATTAGTCCCTGTCTACACTAGACTTTCATTAAGTTAAATTAAGAAATTCCTTAATCTGATTTACTGAAAGCTTAGTTCCAACTATTAAGAAGCACCTGTTGGTTTGAACTAGGCCTTCATTCAAGTCCTTAGTTCAAACTAAGGATGGTGAAGACCTGGATTAAACCTTAATTCAACTTTATTAAGGTCAAATTTAGGGTAGTTAGGTCAAATTAACAAAGTGGACTAAGTCAACTTAACTTTAAGGCTGTGTTCACACACACAGGGTTATTTCGAAACAAGTTGTGTCGAAATAACTTGTTTCGAAACAACACCTTATTTCGAAATATCTTATTTCGAATTAACAAAATGTTAATTCGGAATAAGAAAAAAAGCGGGTAACGAAACAGCAAGTTCACAGTGTGAACATGCTATTTCGTTACCCCTGGGGGTGACCCGCTGCTGGCTCACCCTGCAGCCCCAGAAAGGGGGCTGCAGGCACCAGCAGGGGGTGAGACGCTGCGGGGTGGCTCAGCCCCCCCGCCAGAGCTGCCCCCAGACCCCGCCAGTGGGTC
>ML682055.1:1548341-1573274 GCA_007922195.1 Podocnemis expansa
GAGGGACAGCCCTCAGCACCCTGGCCAAGGTCCTGAGGGTTCCCTGGCCAGGGTGCTGAGGATCCACTGTTGTTTCGGAACACTTTGTTCCGAAACAACATGTTCACACGCCTTGTTTTGAAACAAGGGTTTCGAAACAAGTTTGTTTCGTCCCCAAATGGGGTTTAACTTGTTTCGAAACAACTGTGCGTTGTGTGAACATGTTGTTTTTGTTTCGAAACAACGAGGTTGTTTCAAAACAAAAGTGCTGTGTGAACACAGTCTACATCAATTTAGTCCACTTTGTTAATTTGCCTTAATGAGATTGAGTTTAGTTTGACTTAAAGTCAAACTTATTAGTTTGAATTAACAAACCTGACCTAACTTTTTCTAGTGTAGACATAGCCATAGTGCCTTAACACGGACAATTTTGAAAAACACTCCAGTTTCCTCCACCCAGCCTCATACAGTATGGAATAACTGTTCAGATTTTGCAATAGTACACTGATATAAACATGGCTGCATGGTATCAGTCGATGGCTGAAATCAGTTAACACCACTGCACCTGTCATATACAGCCGCTGGAACTGTATTTTCTATACTCAGGTCAGAAAAGCACATCACAAGCAAGTTGCACAAACATGATTTTATCAGCAGTGTAGCTGAGCGTATGGTTTATGCCTATCTACTAAAGCTGTGTGAAACTCAGCAATTTTTCAGGATCTCAGGGGGTTTCTTTGAAGTTTTTCATTGCTTTCAGTTTGTGTGAGCTTTGAGTTTTGCTTCTGAGCAAACCTAGAAAATCTACTAGTCCCTTCAATGGACTATTCCTGTATTTAAAGTTAAGCACATGCTTAAATATCTTGATGATTTTGGGACCTAAATGAAAAATGCTGCTGCCTGATTTTAGATTGAACAATTAAAACATTGGGCCATAGGCATGACCACACTGTGTCAGACCTGTGGTCCATCTGTTCCAGCATCTAGTTGCTGATACTAGCTAATACCAAGTTCCAAAGGGATAGCCATGTTAGTCTAGTTCAGCAAAACAAGCAAGGAGTCCTGTGGCACTTAAAGACCATGGATTAAAGTAAGCCAGACTAGCCCAGAACACCACTCTGGGACCCAGTATTTTCAGGGGCCAGTGTTCTGGGGCCCCAAAATATAGAACACACTGGAACATTGTGATCCGGTGCATTCTGGCACGCAGGGCAGGCAACGCTCCAAGGAGAGGCGCGCCTTCCTACTATAAAAAGTGCTGCCCGGCTCCCCTGTGCATTTGCAGGGCAGGCTGCACTACAGGTGGGAGCCTATAATACAGCCTGGAGCAGCAGTGGGAGTAAGTGCCGATTCTCCCCTGCTCCACCCCTGAATGGTGCTGAAGGTTGGGGTGGTGAGTGTGGGGCAGTAGGACAAGGGGAACAGGCTATTCGGGGCAGTAGCTGGGGTGAGGAGTTCAGCATTTCAGGAGTAGTAGCTGGGGTGTATGAAGGGGGCCTGGACAATATGGGAAGGGGGCCTGGAAATTTAGGAGGACTCCAGGGCCTGCCAAATTATACTTTAACCACTGTTAAAGACTAACAAATTCTGTAAATTCCTCCATCTTCAAAGCATCTAACAAAGTAGGATTTTCTCTCATGAAAGTCCATGCGATAAATTAATTTGTTAGTCTTTAAGTGCCACAGGACTCTTTGCTTGTTTAGCTAATACATACCAGAGGCAAGAAACTTGGAAGCTGGCAAAACAAAAAAAGACTCCTGTGCAACTTTTAGACTAAAACATTTATGGAATAATGCTATTTCTAGAGAAAATTTTCTTCTAGTACCCAATAAATAAAGGCTAGATCTTACTCTGTATATGAGAGTTTATGTCCTTCCAAAACTCTTGTTTATGTTCTAATATTTACTGTTATAGCTCTGAATATGTGGTTTGTTTGTATAAATGCACAGGCTTTCTTTGAATCCTCTTAGGCATTTCTCTTACTATGCTCTTTTTTTGAATTTTGGATGTGCCACTTTCCAATTTAATCGCTAGAGAGAGAGAGAGAGAGAGAGAGAGAGAGTAAACAAAAGTTTCCAGTCTGCTTTCTCTATACAAACCAAAAGTGAAACTACACAAGTTAAAGACAGGCCTTAGGGGAGAACAGTTCCACAGCTGAAGGCGGAATCCACCATTTAGTTCATGAAGTGAGCATGCAGATCCTGGGAAAACACATTGCCATCCAAAAGAGATCTGACTTATAAAGTCTATGCTTAGAGAGTCTTTCATTGGTATTAACAGTTTCTTCTCTTATCAGTGTAGTGGATATCGATCCACTGAACTATCTGTGTTGTAAGTCAAACACACACAGACTCTTCTGCTTGATTTGATCCAGTCCCTTCCCATTGCTAGGATAATGATGAAGAGGCTACTTCTCTGAGTGATCACTAGAAGGCGTAACGGCACACTGGAATGTTAGTGTCCATGTCTGGAATCAAAGTCTGGACAGCATTTAATTTAAAGATGGGCTCAAGCACATCCCAACAGCTCTGGGTGTTTGGATCCAGGAACAGGTTGGTTCATTATAAAGTTAGGGGCCGCATCTGAAATTCTGACTCATGTTCAAATTACAACCACCACTTTCCTAAACTGGGGAGTGTCTGAAGGCTATTTCTTATTTTATAGTCCTAGATTTTTTACTTTCTTGACCTCACCTACCAACTAGTTGGCTTTGGATATCTGATGCACACCCTCTCAGGGCCAAAACAAATCAAGTGACCAAAGAAGGACATTTTGTGTTTAGGCTTTGATTTATCAAGGAACTCAAGCATGTGTCCGAATTAAAGCACCTGAGTAGTGCTATTGAACTGTGTAAAGTTAAGCACCCTTAAGGATGTGCTGGGACCTGGGAATGAAGTCCCAGCATGACAGGGCGCAGAAGAGAAGTATGGGAAACGTGACTTTCAATTACCCATATGTCCTTTTTAAATCTCATCTTATTTAATATGAAAACCATATAGTGATTAACAGCACTGTGTCACATTTGCTTTTTGTGCATGTAATATGGCTTATCCCATCCCTCAACAGGGTGGTCCCACTAAATCATTTTATGACTGATGGGAGCTCTATGGATGTGTGAGGAAAGAGGAAATACACTATTTCCACAAACTTACGTTGCTGAACAGCCCCTGAGTAACATACATTTCATTGGCAAACAGGTAGTACACACAGCTCTGTGTGGGCAGGAGAGCTTCTCTTACAGACATAGTCACTCTCATTTGTGGTGGTGGTGGTTTCATTATGTTGATGGGGGAGCTCTCTCTCATCTCCCCAGAAGAGCTACATGAGTGATCTTACAGCAGTGAAAATGCATGAATACAAGCTCACTAGTGTATGGCCTTAATGGCAGCTCGATCCAGGATGGTAATGACTGAAAGCTGTTTTTACAGGAGCGTGCCAGAAAAGAGGCGTAGTTAGCTAACAGATAAGTGGGTTGGAACCCACAAAAGCTTATGCCCAAAGAAATCTGTTAGTCTATAAGTTGCCACAGGACCCTCACTGTTTTTGCTAATAGATAATGTACCAGTAGATGGTGCTAGATAGCAAGCAGCATTATTCCTGGGTTTCATAGGGCCAGTACGATTTGTTGGCATGATAAACTCTAAGTAGCTATGTGTGTCAGCAGTTTACATGCAGCTCTTAGCAGTTACCATTTCAGGGCTGTTCAAAGGCTTACATGAAGTAAACCGATAATATCCATCAAGTTATTTAGTGGTAAAACATTGACTGTACAGAAACAAGTTCCTCCAGTGGCAATAGTCAGCGGCTTTGTTGGCTGTCTCAGCAAAGAGGCCAGGGATTGCTGAACCAAGAAGGCTCAATTATCCTTTCCCATCTTCCAGCTCAAGACTAAGATGCAGGAACAGGAAGATGTAAATCTTATTCTGCTGCTATCCCCGTCTTCTGGGAAAATGTGTAGCTTGCATAATACCCATTGACTGCCATCAAATTTCACTGCCTGTGTACACCTGGCCTAAAGATGAAGGTGGGCAGCTGGTTTGATTTCAACAGCAACTAACTGTGTAAGTCAAAAAAGATTTGGCCACTTACATGGTTTTGAAAATCCCACTAGCCATCTCTCTGCAGCTTTAGGTGTCTAAATACCTTTGAAAATCTGGCCCTGAATCTCCCCGCATCTCCTGTCAAATAGGCATAATAGTATTTCCCTTCTTCCAGCCATGGGAGCTGGAACCTGTGTAGCAGTGGGTAGGCCACCAGTTCCATGCTGTCGCTTCCACCTTTGATCTATAAGCAATTTGGAGCAGGGCCTGTCTGTCTCTATCTGTAGGTACAGGGAAGCTGTAATTTCATTTAAGGCTTCTAGGTGGTCTGTGTGTTTTCCCTCTTATGGATGTTAGGGATGTGTACACTTGTGTTGGATGACAGGCATCTGAATACCAGTGTGTATCAAACTGCAGACTTATAGCTCCCTGGTGTGGAAAATGGGTGTGTGAAGTAAAAGGGTCCTAATTCACATTAAAATAGTCCTGTTTGAAGAGGACTATGTTAATGTAAACTAGGGTTGCCAGCTTTGGTTAGATGTATTCCTTGAAGTTTCATCACATGACATGATATTTCATTAAAGCTTAACCTTTAATTCCTGACAAACTCCGGGATACTCCTGGAGGGCTGGCATCCTCATGAGAACTAGGAACCTTTTAGTTAACACCTGCAACATTCACATGAAGGTGTTACAGCACAGTTGTTCACACACTTGCCTACTCCAAACTGCAGAACGATAAGAGAACAGGTGCCACTGAATTTGAATCCAGAGACTCTAGGGCTACATCTACACTAGAAAAAGTTGGGTTGACTTTTATTAATTCAAATTAATAAGTTCAACTTAAAGTCGAACTAAACTTGACCTTATTAAGTTGAATTAACGAAGTGGACTAAATCAACTTAAAGTTAAGTTGACTTAGTCTACTTTGTTAATTCGACCTAACTGCCCTTAATTCAACTTGAACAAAGTCAAATTAACGGTTAATGCAGGTCTATGCCATCCTTAGTTTGACCTGAGAAGTTAAGCTTTCATTAAATTGACTTAAGGAATTTCTTAACTAGGCTTAATGAAAGTCCAGTGTGGATAGGGACTAATTTAGGTCGAATTAAGCTTTCTTAATTCAACCTAAACTGCCAGTGTAGACATAGCCTAAGACATCCAACTCTGGAATCTTGTCCTCCAAAGCAGAAAGAAAATATCTAGCAGTTCCTGTAGGAGAAACCCAGTTTAAGACTTTCCAGCCATCTCTCCAAGATCTCTCCTGCTCTGTTAACCTTTGTCTTTCTTTGGGAAGCTGCACCACAAAATGACTTCAAACGTCATACCTGAAGTGTGTTAAATGTCTCTGGATATCAAGGTCTAATATTGGAGTTGGTCTTGAGGATCCGAGGGGCGATCTGTCTTGGCTCAATAGGTCCTGGAACTCTTTACATATTTGTCTAAAAGGAAAGGGTAATCATTTAAAAGAAAATCCATGCAAACTCTGTGGTGAGGCTGATACCCACACCAAACATCATACCAATGTAGTTTTACGTGTGTAGCATCTTTCAGGACAGCTCTAGCACAAAGATAAGTTAGTGTGCAATGATATATGGCATCAAAATATGACCAAAAGCATCAGTAGGCAGATGTATCATCAGAACCATCACAACTCACTGTGTAACTTTCCATGTCTACATGAAGAAAATAGATTGTGTTTGAAAAAGGTTTGCTAACTTTTTTTAAATGTGCTGTTTGCACCTAGGGTGGAACAGTTTAACTTCTTTTAAAGATGTGTTAGCTGGGCCAAATAACACAGTTTTAAAGGGTTAATTTTTGTCTCCACTAGAGGCAGGATATGTCTGAAAGCCTGTTAGCACACTAGACACACCCTCCTCTTGTCTGCAAAATTTGTATGGATATGAACAGGCAAGATGGTGTTTGCCTGTGCAAACTGACTAACTGTTCATAAGTGCCTTGCCTAGCCCCCTATCATGGGTTCTGCTAATCCCAGCTCCACAACTAAATATGGCAGTGGCAACTGTAGAGCAAAATGCTCCCATAGCTATTTGCCCCAGTGGCTGTTCATTATGGCTGTGTCGTGACTACATGTGGACCCTCTGCAGCGTCTGAATCCAGGACCTGTTACAACTCAACACAGACCTGTCTCTCAGAACTGATCAGAAGACAGGAATTTCATTTTACAGAAACCTTTGAGGTTTCAAAATCTGTTTTTTGCACCTTGTTGAAATGAAATCAAAAACATGTAAATGTTTTCATTCAAATGGACATGTATCAAAATGTTCTTTTCAGGCTGAAATCTGAGCTCTCTGACCATCCTCTGGGAGTTAGGCCTCATTCAAAGGAGAGTTTTTCATCCATCATCACACTAACTTAGGCAGAGCAGAGACTTGAAGTTGGGTCTCATAGACTCTAACGTCAGAAGGGACCAATATGATCGTCTAGTCTGACCTCCCACACACTGCAGGCCACAAAACCTCACCTACCCACTCCTACAATGAACCTCAAACCCATAACTGAGCCATTAAAGTCCTCAAATCATGATTTAAAGACTTTAAGACAGAGAATCAATCAGCAAGTGAGCCATGCCCAATGCTCCAGAAGAAGGCAAAAAACCCCAGCGCCCAAGCCAATATGCCCTGGCGGAAAACTCCTTCCTGACCCCAGATATGGTAATCAGTTAAACCCTAAGCATGAGGACAAGTCCACAACAGCCAGTCAAAAAGAACTTTTCTGTAATAACTCAGAACCCACTTGATCCAATGCCCCTTCCCAGGTCACATCATATCCATCACCAGTAGTAAAAGACAGACAATGGCCAAGCTGCACTGTCCATCATATCATTCCCTCCATAAACTTATCAAGCTCAGTTTTGAAGGCACCTAAGGTTTTTGCCCTCACCACTTCCCTTGATAGACTATTCCAGAACTTTACTCCTCTGCTGGTTAGGAATCTGTGTCTAATTTCAAGCCTAAATTTTCTCAAGGACAGCTTGTATCCATTTGTTCTTGCGTCCACATTGGTGCTGTATTCAAATAATTCCTCTCTCTCCCTTGCATTGATCCCTCTAATGTATTTATAAAGAGCAATCATATCTCCTCTCAGCCTTCTTTTGCTCAGACTAAACAAACCAAGCTCTTTAAGTCGTCTCTCATAGGAAAGATTTTCCATTCCAAGAATCATCCTTGTAGCTCTTCTTTGCATAGCCCATCCAAAGGCCTGCATCATCAGGCTACAGAGTATAAGGGAGTTGCCCCTTTCTTTCTCTCTTGATTCCCCTGCCTCATAAAAACTTATTCAAAAGTGATAGGTCTCCACAAAACTCTGTCAAAATTTCCTTTAGGTAAAACCACTATTCTTAGGCTAATGGTGTTGCTCCATTAAGTAGCAGCAATAGTGAGCTGCTACCCTTTTGCAGAACACCCACATGATGGAGGCGTGTAAGTGTTCATTATAAAACTCCACTATTAGAACAATCTCATCCCGAGTGTTTGAAGCCTAAGTTCAAGGTCTTTTGGATGCCTCTTTGTAATTAATTCCCTCATGGGTTGTCTACTGGGTTTGGACATGGGATCTTCAGTACCACAGCACCCTTAAAATAAAGGTGCAATCCTATAAAGCACTAGCAATCAGAGAATCAGAGACTCCACAGTAGTGTGGGTTTACCCAGCTTGCCTCTTGTAACTGGGTGCATTGAATACGGCCGTGTGTACTGACTTCAAAGGGTGGCTTCACTGCAAACTTTTACCCGAAGAGAGGTATATTCAGTATTTTTTCAAGTAAAGTTACACAGAAGTGTATGCCTATGGAGTACACAGTTTTAATGAATCAGGCCCTTAGAGGGAAAAACAAAGACCCTTTTAACAACAAAAATCAGTCAAGTGCTATGACTCATAAATAATCTAACACACCTATGATGCCTGTCAATTCTGTTCACCCCCCACCGCACCTCCAGATTCCACCCATTGGAAACATTCAGCTTAAACACTGTTAGGCTTTAACTATGGCAAATGTCAGAAATGGGCCAAGTGGTCCATTCTGATCTCTTCCATCCTAGCATGTCAAAAGTTGGTAACTGGGGTAGTCAATTGAAGGGGGAGAAAAACAACTTTACGTAATACATGAAAACTGACAGAAAAGCAGTAACCTACTTTAAAGTGGCTTCCCAGGCAGAGAAATATCTCTGGAAAAGCAACACCATGGGTTTCCAGAGTTATTCGTTGTAGTCTAGAGTGTAATACTGAAGGCAGTGCTGGCTAAGGGGTGGCAATCTCAGGAGTGGAGCAGAGACTGAACTGCAAGTCTCTTTCATGCTCAAGTAACTACTCCTTTCCATGGAGCAGCGTACTTGGATCTCTGCATCCAGTCATATACTCAGGCCTGGGAGTGAGTGGGTGGGACCATAGTTTCTCCCACCGCTTACCCTTTTAGCTACATTCCTAGCTGATCCTCTTCACACTATCTCCCCAAGCACTGGGACGCAGGGAACTCTGTCTGGGAAGTTGCCCAGATCTCCTTACTAAGGCTACAGTCACAATCTGAAAAGCACCAAGCAGGGGCATGAGGAATGCTTTACTTCAGTGCACAACCAAATGAGGACTGTTGTGATCTAGGTGGAAAAATTGCATTACGTGTGATTTCCAGTCTGCATGGGGTGGGGGGGGAGATGCAAGTTGCAGCCACAAAAATATAAACATTTCTTTCTGCTGCACTCACAAAATTCACACCTTCCCTCCTCCATCTGTACCTGAATGTTGAATGCAAATCAGGTAGTGCAAATGCTAACATGTACATCCTTCTATTCAGTTTTGCAGAGGCAAAGAAGACCTTTGAATGGGAGGCTAAGCACATACCTAGCTGAATATACATTCCTTGGTGGCTCTACCACAAATCTGCTCAATTCATATTTTAAAATATTATTTTCTTTACTGTCTGGGACAGGCAAACCAATCCATGTGGTATTAGAATGAGCCAAAATTCACCCACCAAATTTCTGACATAGCTGGCCTATTCTTAAATTCACTAAAAATCTGACTCACTTTATGTGGATGTGGATGCCCACTAGCACTTAGTCAAGAATTTGCAGGAAACAATTTCATTCAATGAATTTAGATTGTTTTCCTACATGTGGAATATCTGCAACTGTGAACAGATCACCATTTCCCCATATTTACTCTCAGTTCACAGCCTGAATTCAGGTGATTAACAGTATATTCTTAGTAATCTCTTATTACTTTGAGCTCTGTTCTATTCTTTCTGTGGATTTCCTTGGCAAGCAAATGGAGATATGCAAACTACATACAGTAACTTGCCCTCCCATCAACTCAGCACTATCCTACTTGTTGGGGTGGTCTTAATAGATTGACATCCAGCGACTTCTGGGTTCTGTTGAGTATGTCTTTACTGATGCTCAGTCAAACTTGCACAACCTATCTACACTGTTGGTAGCGCACCATTAATCAAGCCATGCCCTAATGGACATATAAACAGATCCAGGAGAAAGCAAGGAACTATCTATTGGTGGCTTGGAATAACCCATTCAAATGTTATGCAGCCATCTTTGTGTCAGTTAAAGTCACGTCAATGTACACATCACCATTGTACCTTAGTTCCATAGCTGTATCTTGTTCCTTAGCTAAATTATGGTCATCCAAGGGAGTGCATGATACAGATGTGAGGACACAACAGGGTGTTACCTATTTTGTCACAGAGGTTTGACAGGTTAACCTATGCTCTCGCACTCCTTGTGCTGTGGGTTATTTTGTGGGGCAAGGAGGCTTTCTACAAGACACCTTTAGTAGCTGACCGTCTCCCAATCTTTAATGTATTCACCCACACAACATCCCTGTGAGGCAGGGCAATGTATTACCCTCCTTTCAAAGATGGGGAACTGAAGCACAGAGGGTATGTCCACACATAGGTTTTAAATTGAAATAACACTGGTTATTTCGATTTTAAAACTGTTAGGTCCACACAACGTTTTCTTATTTCAAAATGACAAGCTCCGTCATTTCAAAACAAGAAGAGCTAGAGCGATTCAATAAAACCTGGCTGAAAATGAAACAAGGGTTAGATCAAAACCCTTATATCGATATAACACTGGACGGATGTGCTATCTAAATATAACGGTTGTTTCGAGTTAACAGTATTTCACCTTCCTCCCAGGGCACATGGCACCCTGGAAGGAAGGGCCAGGTTTAAGAACCCTAGACAGGGGTATGGGAGGTGGAAGGGACACCCGTGGGGGCTCTCCCACTCCTGGCTGGGAGGTGGGGGAAGAGACCCCTGGCGTGAGGCTTCCCCTCCGCTAACTGGGCGGTGGGGAAGGGACCCTGGCACCCGACGACATCAACACTTACTGGGCCGTGGGGAGAAGACACCACGGCGCCTGGCTGCAGCGCGCTTGCCGGTGCAGGGGACAAGGGATTTTTGCAGACTACCATGTAAGCAAGCCATTTTAAATGTTTTTAGCTGTGGCTGATGGGAGTCAAACTTGTATATCGAGAGGTATTAAAAATATAGCATTTCTAATCATTTATTTTGCTGACTCACAAACATACTGCACTTGTCACAGTACTTTTACCTGCAATAATTATCTCCCCACCCTGTCCCATGGACCACCTGCAGTACCCCCGCAGACCACTGGTGTTCCACAGACCACAGGTTGGGTACCAGTGATTTATCCAAAGTCATTCGAGAAGCCTGTGACAATGCAGGAACTTGAGTCCCCATCTCTCCAGTCATAGGCAAACACACTACCCATTACACAACCCTTCTTCTCCTTGGGACAATGCATAATATGTTTCTGACTTAGAAAATAGTTCTTCTGGTCCTCCATGGGCATGCATCAGCTGATTAAGCATTAAGGCCAAAGGAATACTTCCCCTAAGCTTTAAAATTGTAGAATTAGATGTTTTGTAAGGATTTTACGCTTTCCTCTGAAGCATCTGCCACTGGCTATTCTGAGTCTGAGGTGGGCTCAAGCCACAGGTCTGAGAGGTGATATGGGAAGATCTTCAAGCTGTTTTGCCCAGGTAGATATTCCTGCAGTACAGCTTACATGTCCAAGGGCTCAACTGCTCTTCTGAAAAAAACAAAGGAGTCCTGTGGCACTTAAAGACTAATAACTTTATTTAAATAATTAAATTAAATAATTTAAATAGATAAATAAAACGGTGAGTTTTTAAGTGCCACAGGACTCCATGTTTGTTTTATTGAGCTAGACTAACAAATCTATGCCTTTGAATCTTCTGAGAAAGAAGACAGTTTGAAACAGTATATGTACGTGAAGGGGATCTGTGCTGGACCTGTCTAAATAACTAAAGTTTCCATGTGGGCTTTGTGGTCCAGACGCGGTAACTGTTTTTTATGACTCCTTGGAGAACTGAAAGATTTTATTGAGGATTAGATGCCTCCAGTGTTTGTGGATTTTCGACTTTTGATTATAGTTACAGAAAATACCATCAAAAATGGTACTGTTTCTCTCTACTTGAAATCAGTGGTGTGATTTTTGGGTGATGCAGAGTTTCTACAGCTTTTGAAACAGTAACACATCTGTGGTCACCTATAGCTTCATGATTGTCCTTGGATAGTGCATCACAGTTTATTAGATTATAAACTTCTTGGTCTGGGGATATTTTTCCCCTTTGTACTGTGCCTACTACAATGGGGTCCTGGTCCATAAATGGACCTGGGCATTACTGAAATGTAAATAATAAATAATAACAATTTAGAGCTTCACAGAGTGAGGCTAAAACTCAAATCTTACTGCTCCATAAGCAAAGTTCCCTATCACTTGAGTTAAAGAGTAATCAACAGCATAATGCTAATGAGCAATTAACAATCAAAAACAGATTTTTTTCTCTGATTTTTCAAAATTTTAAAAAATGTTTAAATCTGATGACATTTTTTTTTTTTGATTGTTGAGAAATTTCCACAAGCTGACTGAAAAACCTGAAATTTTTCACTGGGAAGATTTTTTGCCCACATTTTTCATATTTTGTCAAAAATGCAAAATACAGAAAATCTCTGCAGCTCTATTAGTAACAAACAGTTAAGAAGTTCTGATCAAGTAGAGGACAGTGGCCAGCAACTGACCCACTAGCTCATTCACATAGGACAGTGGTTCTCAACCACTGCATCAGGACACATCACTGTGACACCACACAGCAACAAGTGTGTCATAGAGAGCTGGGGACATGGCTGGATTTGGCCTGAGAGGGCAGAGGGGGGGCTGTTGTGCCCTGTAGGGTAGCAACATGCCACCAAGTGTGTTGCGACCTGCAAAAGATTGAAAATCACTGCCTTAAACAACCACATAAGGGATAAGGGAAAGATAAAATAATGAGGTGAGAATAAGGGAGATGACTGAGCAGGACTCAATAAAAAATATAATCAAAGAATGAAGGCTTAGGAGCTTGAGATGTGCACCTCATAAGAGATAGGAGGCATGCTATACAAGCATTGAATTAGCTGCCTGAAGGAAAACAAATTGAGGGAGGCCAAGGAAGAAATTGCAGAAGATAACGATGGAGGATATTGAATGCACCGGCTTTGTGTGTAAAGAAGTAACATGACTAGCAAGGGACTATAATCCCAGGAGGAACTGAACTGGCCAATGTGTCAATGGTATTGGATAAGGCAAGGTGAGCCAAAGCATATCTTTGTGCGTCTGGTGCTCAGGAATTCCAGTTTAATCTCTGATAGCAGAATTAGGATCCAGAGCTCATAGTCATCCTTACTGTGTACACAGTGGCAACTATGAACCTCATGTCAACAGTAAGGTTGAAGCTCAGCTCCTACTTCAGGAGTACAGGCTCTGAGCATTTGAGCTAATGGAGGGCACTGATTATTAGTATGTATTATTTATTATAGAAATTTGTATGATTCCCGTTATTGTTATAAATGGGGTCACAATAGTATAGGGCCTATGATATTGTGTGGCATAGTTCTAATTCCATCCAGTAGAGGGCACTGGTAACATACACACCAGATAGCCCATAACACTACATCATTCACTCTATACTGTATGATAAATTCTATTTTTTACTTTTAAAAGTATGATTAACTGACTACTTTGACCAACAAGCTAGTACTTTTAGCTAGTGGAGGGGAAAAATAGCATGTTTATGTGCCTGCAAACATGACTTTCTTTGCTTCCCCTTTATTTATTCTGTCCATCTAAATGTATCATCTACACATAGCAAGATAAATAAAGACTACATTATGACTTAGTTTATGCATCTGCACTGGGGCGTGTGGTGGATAAAATAACCTCTTTAGGTTTTGGATGGACTGACTGGATTGTGTATCTGGATATGCAGAAGTAAATAGACTCTGAATGTCCACTACTCCTCACCCTCTCTTAGAAGATGTGGCTGGTGAATAGATAAGAGGTGGGAAACTGGCAGACCTTTAACTGTCCCCCAACCGCCAGACTAGCTGAACCAGCCTGAGAATAGTCATTTGTTGGTGGTACTGGCCAGAGGCAATTTCTTATCTCCTGAGAGCAAGGAATAAGAATGGAAGGGTTTGTGCCTCAGAGAGGTGTTGCTGACTCACCGTGGCTCCTTGGGGAGTCCTGGGGTGGTTCAGCTTACATAAAACGCCCCTTGCTCAGGGCTATGCCAGAGGTGCAATCAAGCCCTAAATGCTCAGTGGTTTACCCAGAAATGTACCTCTGCATCTCTCAATGAGCCAAGTGATGTTTTAGCAACTTCCTAGTTATTTACTTATCCCTACATCTATGAAAGGCATCAGACAATTGATATATGCAGGGAAAAAACATATGTATAATAGTAGAAATACTTTGAACTCACATGGTCCCTTGTACCCAAGCTTCTCAAAGGGCGTTAGCGCCACAGATGAATAAAGGGTCACATCAAGCTCATGATGTGCATACATATCCTGAGTCACATGCTGTTCTCAACGCATGCGTGGACCTCTCGTTTGCATCAATAGGAATTCTCCATGTGGAACATTAGATTTCACAGCAGTTGGTGTGCTTTACTACCTAGCACTCGAAGAAGGCTCTGACTCCCATATAGTTACGGATAAGAAGATGACATGATGACAAGAAAAGTCTGCTCTAAATGGACAAAGGTACTTTTCCTCAACTGTTTATGAAAAGTTGTAACCATTGGTGGGTATTTACTATAAGTAACAAGTCTGCATACTTTCCTTCCAGCCCACGATCTTTTCTGCATCTGTTATATTCTGGCATTTCTGTTTCTGTTGATTTCAGTCATTAATGAGGCAGGATCAGCTTATGAACTGGCACTCAGGAGGCCTGGCTTCAGTTTCTGGCTCTCCCAAAGACTTCCTGTGTGTGATGTGGGCCAAGTCACTAAAGCCTAGCTCTTTATAGGTATTTAGACATTGCTGTGCTAGGTGACACAACATCTAATGTCTTTAGGAGCCTAAATCTCATTTTCAAAGGGGATTTAGGAGTGTAAATCCCCTCAACAGTTGAGATCTAAACACCTAAATCCCCTTTGAAAATGGGTTTGCTGATCAGCTAGTCATGGCGATGCTCAGTACAGCAACACCTGAGTTGTTCTAAAAATCTGGGCCTTAGTCTCTCTGTCAAAGATCTTTAGTGGTAAATTGTCATAGCTCTACAGTCTTCACTGGAACTGCAAAAATTGCACCAGCTAAGGCTCTGCCCCCCAGTGCCTTAGTTCCGCTCCTGGAAAATGGGAATGATGATTTTTATCATTTATATTGAGGTAGCACATGGAGCTCTAATCATGGAGCAGGATCCCACCATGATGGATTCTGTGCAAACACAGAACACAGAGATGGCCTCTGCCCCAAGGAGCTTGCATTTTAATATTGCTCCCTTCCTATTTATGCCCCAATCCCACAAAGATTTATGTACATGCTTTACTTTATTCATTGTGAGCAGTCCCCCTGTAAGCTCTTGGAGTTAAAAGCTGTTTCTTCCTGTGTTTCTACAGCACTAAGCACAAAAGGGCCTTGATCTCACTTGTGGCCTCTAGGGGCTCTTGTAATACAAATAAAAATAACCCTCCCCTGTTTCAAATGAAAAGCATCTGGACACGTTTCTTGTGTTTAATGATTTTCCTTGCTTACTTTGTCGCTAGGATCATCTTTTTCCTCGCTGTCTGTTCTTTCTGTTCCATATGCTGTCGGGCAAGATGTTCTCCAACTGCCTTGGCTGGGAACTCTGTCTCGCAGGTGTAGCCAAAATCTCTGGCCAAATGTAAGGCTTCCCCTGTAGGCAGACAAAATGGGTCAAGCTACTGATATGAAACTTCAAAAAAAAATCAGCTATGTTTTAAAAGAAAATAAGACCAACTGGTCGCTGTCATGTGTATACATTCCTGATCTCACTTACTCCACAGTAACTGATCCAAGTTTCTGGCCCATTTGGTTTGAACTTGAAACTAAGAAATTCAAGCTTATTTCTAACTAACTTGAGGTTAGTTAAAAGTAAACGTAAAATTCTTGGTTCGAACTAACAACATGGACTAGTTCAAACTAGACCACATTTTTAGTTTGAAGTAACTGCCTTAGTTCGAATTTAGTAAGTTCGAACTAAGGGTTAGTTTGAGTCCATGTAGCGCTCACTCTGAACGAAGTGCCGGTACTAACTAGTTCAAACTAAGCGCTCCTTAGTTTGAACTAAGAAATTTCTTAGTTCGAACTAAGGAAAGCCAAGTGTGGCCATCGGCTAAATTAGTCCAGATTAAGCCTCCTTAATCCAGACTAACTTGCCAGTGTAGACATAGCCATGGATTCTAAGATCAATATGATCACCTTGTGTGACCTCCTGCACAATGCAGGCCACAGAACCTCACCTACACTCCAGAAATCAGTCTTTTACCTATGATTGCATTATTAAAGTCCTCAGATCATGATTTAAAGGTTTTACTATACAAAGACTCCACTAGCACAAGATCCATTCCCCATGCTACAGAGAAAGGTGAAAAACCCCCAGAGCCCTAGCGAATCAGCCCTGGGGGAAAATTCCTTCTTGACTGCAAATATGGTATCAGTTAAACCCTGAGCACATGGGCAAGTCTCACAAGTCACCCAAGAAAGAATTTGATGTAACAACTCAGAACCCACCCCATCCAGCCTCCCTTCTCAGGCCACTGGTATATCTACCACCAGTACTCAAAGATCAGTCAATTGCCAAAGTAGGCTGTCCCATCATCCAGTCCTTCCCATAAATTTATCAAACTCAGTTTTGAAGGTGGTTACATTTTTTTACCCCACAGCTCCCCCTGGAAGGCTATTCCACAACTTTACTCCTCTGATTGTTAGAAACCTGTATCTAGTTTCAAGTCTAATTTTCCTGATCTGCAATTTGCATCCATTTGTTCTTGTGTCCACATTAGGGCTGTTCTCAAACAATTCCTCTCCCTCCCTGGTATTTAACTCTGGTGTATTTACAGAGAGCAATCATATTTCTCCTCAACCTTTTTTTGGTTAGGCTAAACAAGCCAAGCTCCTTGAGTCTCCTCTCATAAGGCAGGTTTTTCATTCCATGGATCATCCTAGTAGCCCCTGCATCTGCTCCAATTTCAGTTCATCTTTCTGAAACATGGGGCACCAGAACTGCACACAATATTCCAGATGTCTCTCACCAGTGCCTTGTAAAAAGGTACTAACACCTCTGTATTTTTACTGGAAATACCTCTTCTGGCCAGCTATTTTTTGTGGCCCAGATACAGAGTACTGTGCTGTTTAGAGGGGCATGGTGACCACAGCTCTGAAAATGCAACAGGAAAACTCAGGTGGTAAAAAGTAGATCACACCCCTTTTACCTCCTTACTGAATTCCCCCCATTCCCTGGAATCTGATTCCTGAGGCTTTGGCTGGATGAATAGTAAATTTCACTTTGAATTTTCCTTTTTATCCTTACTGATGGGGTTGGTTTCCCCAGTTTAATTCTACGAAAACCTAGTTATGTGAGCAGTCAAGGGATCATCAAATACCAAGAAGGGGGGCCAGATTCCCTGAACCAACTGGAAAGAGGTAAAAATAACCCTAATGTGTGTTTCCACTTAGTAGGTGACGCTGCTGTCATTCTCCGTAAATTCTTTTCTGACAGAGAACCATCTTCAGTTTTCACATGCAAGCCCCACACAGCCTGCATAATCAGGCTATCATACACCCAATTCAATACATAAGTCAATTAAACATAGGCACTGATCACATGGCATTTGTTACATGACACAAGTCAACAACGATTTTTGCAAGCAAAATCTGTTTATTGGTGCTCAAAGCCATACATGGCCATTTACATTAAAAAAAAAATGTTCTGGATCTAGAATGCCAGGGTGTACTCCTGAACTGAAAAAAGGAAATAACCCAGCTTGCAAAACATACTGCTGAGGTGGAAGAAAGAAACTAGTTTCTACTGCACCTAGTGTAACAGAGCCCTGATTTAGAGCTGGTTAGAACATTTTCCATGAATTCTGATTTCATCAAGGTATGATATTTTATCAAAGCCAAACTGTTTTGAAGAGATGTGTCATCCAGCGATCTTTGACCATATAGGACCAGAGAGAGAGAAAAAGTGAATCAGAAAGGTCTTTTTTTTTCTGTTTTTTTCATCTAAAAACACCTATTTTGACACAATTCCATTTTCCAAGACATTCAATTGATTTAGTTTGTGTTCTACACTGGAAAAAATCCTCAACATTTTGACACCTCAAAAGTTGTTGACACTCAGAATTGTCATCCTCCAGACAACTCTGGGCTAGTCTACATTGATGGCAGCAAATTTGCTTCAGTCAATTCCATCTTCCCAATCCACTGTTTGGATCTTCACAGTTACAATCAGCAAAACAGGAAGTCAATTGCTGAAGACCACCCTGACAGCTAGAGTAGTACTGAGTTGAAGGGACAGCATTTCATCCATCCCATACACTGGAGACACCACAGGAAGTAGTCAGTCGAAGGAAGATATGCAAGGTATTTCAAGTTCTTTGCATATCTCCTTTTGACTGCTGTCGAAATCCTGCCATGGTGTAGACCTGCCTTCTCGCTTGGTCTTGACTGAGGCCAATGGATGCTACTACAAAACACATAATAGCCACAACTCAGCAAGATATTTAAACCAGTGTTTAACTGAAAGCATCAGATGCATCTGACGAAGTGGGTTGAAGCCTATGAAAGCATATGCCTGAAGAAATCTGTTAGTCTTTAAGGTAAAAAAACAACAAGCAGTTGTGTGGCACTGTTAGTCTTAAAGTGCCACACAACTGCTTGTTGTTTTTTTACTGGACTAGACTAACACGGTTATCCCTTTGGAAACAGTCTTTAAGGTGCCACACCACAACATTCCCTCCAATTTTTCACAGGCTCTGTGCGCAAAAAATTTCTTTTGTGCAAGTTTTCAGAAACAGTTTCCAAATTTGTGTCCATTATTTGTACTGTTGAATTTTTTATTCACACTTTTATCTTGTTGTATGCACGGTTTTCATGACCTGTGTGTGCACACATGCGCACAGCTTAGAGGGAACATGGGCCACAGGACTCTTGTTGTTTTAACTTAAAGCATGGGATTAGTCCTACTGACTTCAGAAGAGTATTTAAGATGAGGTTACAGTTAGGTCCATGCCTACTGGGTCCTTTAACAGGACAGCTTGCCCTTTTAAAAGTCAAAGGTTTGATAACATAATGAGCTGCATTTAGGGAAGATCAAGATGATTGCCCTATAAAGAATAACAGGAAGCTGAAATGATGGGGGAATACTCAGGGGTTAGAGACTTCAAGGGATGAGGTGGCTCTAGCAGAGATTCCTGACCGTTAGTACTGCAAGTTTGTCTACATTGACATAAGACCATGCTAGAGCATGGGCTCAAATTTACATCACCCACCCTTGGATCTATGTTGTATTGCACTAACCCATGGCTTGTACCCTGGTTTTTCTAAGTTAAAATTTCTAAATATTGTATTAGGCCTATTGGGAATGATTCTTCACACACGCTTATTGTTGAGCATATCTGAGGTTATGTGCCAATACCAGCATACTGTTTATTTAGCGTTAGCTCTTATTATGACTTTATATACATGCCAGTGCTAAATATTCTTTTGATTACTGCTTGATGGAATTCTTACTGGTATATAAGGCCAAAACCGAGAAACATGTTGCATGAAATTTCTCCTAAAATGTTCCCTTTTTTTCCCCCCCACTGAATGTTTTGCAAAAACATTGATGGGAAAAATAATTTAATTTGGAAAATGTTCATGAGCTGTGTCTGGTCTCTTTTTACATGTCTGTTTATTGTCTTGATGATTTCACCTTTGTTTCTTTCTTTTTGGGCTTCTTATTGCTTATTTCAGTGGAGCGCTAGTCCTCCCACAATAAAGATGGAAGCTAGCTGCACATTAAAAGCCCTACATTTTCCAGTCAATTGCCCTGTTTAAACACAAACATATGATTTCACTATTAATAACCAGAGGATTTTCCTGAGCCAGAGACAATAGATGGTGTCAGGGATCATTCGTTTACCATTAAATCTGGGGCAGTGAATTTTTACAGCTATAGAGAGTGATGAATGGCAACACGTTCCTGTAACGTTTGACAGTTGACCAGGAAGATCAGCATGATTGAATGGGACAGTTGGTGGAGCTATGTTGGCACAAACAGCTCCGGAAAGCCCCACTGGAGGGAGCAGGCTGTGTATTTGACAGGCTTCTAGTGGCAGGTGCAAGGAACAGCATGAAGCTCTCTTGGGCCTAACAAAGACCGAGAGATGCTTCTATCCAGAGTGAAGGTAGATGCAATGCCCCAGGAGGGAGTGGTCTGACTTTGAGACTCCTGTCTTCCTTTGTTTTACCTCTCCATCTGATGCTACTATCCAGCAGAGCTCCTCTACAAAGAGCAGAGGTCTTGTCTGTTCATTCACAAGATGGAAGGAGATGTGAAAACAAAGGCTGATGGAAGGGATAAGAAAGAATATTGTGATTTCTCTCAGCACAAACAAAAGAGCTGCTATCCCTGCTTATAAGGAAGTGCAACACTTGGCATCCCATGTAGAGGGATACTGAAAAGATGATCACTGTCAAAATAGGTGAAAGATACAATAAAACTGGTGTCTCAGTTGGGTTTGGTAGAAAAAATCCTGGCTTACCTCTCCTTAAGGATCAGATTTATAAATCTTATTTTGCTTTTCTCAGAGTTCCAATTGCTCAGTATTTACTTCTGACTTTTCATCTTGTGAAGTCACTGTGGGCAAGTCTACATGGCCCTTTTATTTCGAAATAACACCCGTTATTTCGAAATAAAAAAAATTTAGTCTACATGACGTTTCCTTATTTCGAAAGGACGGACCTCGTCCTTTCGAAATAAGGATCGTCGTTTCGGAAAAGTAAAACCTACCCCTTTCCCGAAATAGCCGTTATTTCGAAACGGATGTTTCAAAATAACGGCTTTAGACCCGTTATTTCAAAACAACACCGTTGTTTCGAAACAATGGTTCGAAACAGCGGTTCCATTGCCGTTATTTCGAAATATCCGTTTCGAAATAACGGCTATTTCGATACCGCGGTTTCACTTATTTCGAAAAGGCTCCTTTCGAAATAAGGGTTTTATTTCTAAATCGGTCCTTTCGAAAGGACCGATTTCGAAATAAACCTGTGTGTGTAGACGTGCCCACATGTATGTCTGGGGTTTTTCCTTCCTCAGAGGAGCTTGTCCAAGCAAATATGATCTTTGCAGTCTTGTGTGCTTTCTTCAGCTACCCACAGGGTTTGACCCTGGGAACTCTGGCTACAAGACGATATGAGTTAAGGGCTAGAGTCATTAGCTGGATACTATTACAGGTGTCTAAACTAAGCCCTGGAAGGTGACAAAGAACCACATTATGATGCATTCCACACTAGTCATGTCCTAAGTCACTAGAAGATTGTGCCTTTCCTGTGGCAGACATAGGTATGGATTTTACTCCTTCTGAAAGTCATCACATTCAACCAACCTCATTGATTTGTTTCAATATTAGCAAGGCCACTTGGAGAGAACTTCTACCCCATACCTCTAAACACCTGTAACAAAGAAGCAAAAATGAAAACTAAACCAGTCAAAGCAAACGTGCTTTACATGAAAGAACCTGAGCTACAAAAATCAATATTTCCCTATTTCAGCTTCCACAAAATCCAAATCCCTGCTCAACGCCACCTTGAGCTGCGAAATGCACAGAACTTCTGAAGTTAGATAAGCTTGGTGAAGGGCCCAAGGGATTAACAGATTCAAGTAATTTCAGACCCAAGGAAGGGAACTTTGTTGAAAATTCCCTGCCGCTGGCTCCTTCTGATATATACCAGGGCACACTCCCTCATGTACATCTCCTCTCCTCTACAGCAGTGGGACAGATGTGGTCTTTCAGGTAGGCTGGTCTCCAACAATTTAGGGCTTTGTAGGTCACAACCAGCACCTTAAACTCAACTTGGAAACCAACAAGCAGCCAGTGAAGCTCCTAGAACAGTGGTGTTAAGTGGTTATTATGTGATGCATGTCTTAATAAGCAGGCAGCCAACTTCTGCACCCCCTTCCAAGTTGATTTAAATTGCCCATATAATACATATTATAATAAATGAATAACAAAGAGAGGAAGAAATTTCCGGAGGGTTAGCTGTGTTACTCTGGTTACAGCGAAAACAACAGCGTCCTGTAGCACCCTATAGGCTAACAGATTTCTTCAGGCATAAGCTTTCGTTGGCTTCAACCCACTTCATCAGATGCAAGAGAGGAAGAGAAGAAGGAAGGCCTGTTGCTGGGAGGGCTAGCCAAAGACCCAGCTTCAATTCCGTATTTTCTGACAGACTTCCTCAGGCACATCACTCTATGACTTGGTTCCTCCTCTGTAAATTAAAGGTAATTGCCCTTCCCTGCCTCCCAGAAGTGTTCTGAAAATAAATGCATGATGATGATACAGTAATGGGGGCTAGATAACTAAAATAGATGGGTGATGGCTGTGTAGGCTATATGGACATGTGACAATCTACCAAGTACCCAGATTTTTAACCTGGCGGTCAATGGTGATCTTCCCAGTTCCTGGAGCAAGCGTGAGCTATATCCATGGAGACCTTGGGAACAGCTTTGTCAGCAGCATAAAAAGGTTGTGCATTGATTATCAAAGGCAAAGTAGTGCAACTTGTGCTAATTTAGCATTCACTGACTGTGCAAGGGGAATGAGATTTATGTGCCAACAGAGCCAGGTGGGTATCTCAACATGTTTGGCAGGAACATTTGTTCACATAGAAACCTGGATTCACTTGGGGTTTGTTCCCACTCGCTTGGTGTTCACTTTCTATCTGTATTCTAGCAAAGCAGTTCAATAACAGCAATGTTCAGGCAAACAGAGACAAGATTTGAAGCTTACTCAGAGCTCAGAACTTGTGTCTTTCACCAAAAGAAGTCAGTCCAGTGAAGATGTTACCTCACTCAGCTTGCCTCTCTAATATCCTGGGGTCAACATTGCTACAAAACACTGCAAACACGCTACATGACAGTATTATAACATTATGGTATTAAAACACCTACCTTCAACTAAGGAAGTCAAGAGAGTGACGTTTGCTGCTTTCCTTCTTCCTGCAGGCAAATTCAGACCCAGTCTGTCCAACTTTTCTCGCAAACAACGTCCCCCATTCTTGGATTTTGCTCTGTCATGAGAGAATGAGAAATAAAAAACTACACTCTGATCTTTCTCATGAGTTCATAGACTACAAAGCCAAAATCCCATTGTGATTGTACATTCTAACAGAGGCCATTGAACTTCTCCGAAATAATTCGAGGAGCATGTCCTTCTATTCATTTTATTTTTTTTCCTTTTAATTACATGCCAATCAAAGAGTTCTCTAATCCAGAGACTCTGTCACCACTGCTGATGTCAATGGAAAAATCTGACAGAGCCAGATCGTTATCCCCTTACTCTACAAGTGGTTCAGTTGAAGTAAGGCAATACTCAGTAAGAATACAGTGATAAGAATTTAGTTTTAACACTTTGGGGCTGTGACTTTAGGCACAGTCCTGAGCAAATGGTAACACAGAAGCTGCATCACCCTAGAAGGAGCCTTGTGAACAGAGCTAGGAAAAATTTGTGAGCTGAAAGATTTTCTGATTACAAATACAGGTTGAGCAACACTGAAACATTTTGTGAATTGATGTTGATTTCAGCCAATTGTTTATTTTGAAACACTCTGCCCACCTCCCAAAAAGTCCAAACAAATTGAAACACTTGATGCTTCCTATCTGAAATATTTCCTTTTTTTCAGTTTGAAATGACTCTTTGTTTTAAAATTCTAGTTTTTTGTTTTAAAATTGCATCTGAGGAATGGGTTATGGCTCACAAAAGCTTATGCCTTAATAAATTCTTGAGTCTATAAAGTGCCACTGGACTTCTTGTTTGTTTTATTTTATGTTAATTAATGCTATTTTTAAACAATTCAGAAGTCATTTAAAATAGTCAACATTGAAACAACATATTCAATTTTGCCAAAAAAAAAATCATTTTGTTTGACCTGGAACTAAAATTCTTTCAGACTTCTTGCTTCTTTGAAAACATTTTTTTTAAATGGTTTTGGTCTAACCTGAAACAAGATTTGTTTTACTTTTCAAAATCCCCAATGAATAATAAAACCTTATTATTTATCCAACTGTACCAAGGAGACCTAGGATTATAGAATCAGTGTTTCCAAGACTGCGTTTGAACATCCATGCCGCACTGCAAACCTGGGCTTACAGTTGCTGGACCCAGGTCTCAGAGGTTTAGTGAAATGTCCGTACTTGAAAACACTAACATTCTTGCTTCTGTCTGTGGCTTGACCTACATCAACACTGCAAAAAGCCAGGGCTTATTTGCGGGCTCTGACCCAGCACCACAGCAGAATCCTAGAACACAGGTGCTGAATTAGATGAGCTTGTATGTGGACTAAAAGATGCTCGAATCACCACTCTGGTTTAGCATGGAGTATTGACATACTCGCGCCCCTCTGAGTCACAATCCACTTCCATTCTCCCACTTGCTATATGATGTGCAGATGAGCTTACTCCCTTGTTGCACACCTAGGCAGCTTTTCTGGCTGGTGAGTGGGCATAAGGGAGATAAAACTATGCCCACGGCCACCTTCTTTCTGCCCCTTTGTCCCACAGTGGTGAGAATTGGGCAAGTAGCCCCAGCTCGCTTCATCATAGCTGGAGTCAAAATCTTAGCAGGATCAAGGGGGGAGACTTATTGTCTTGTACTCCCCTATTCAGCTAAGTAATGGCAGGATTAAGGCATGCTGAATATTTTCTATCAAAATTATTTTTCTAAAGGAAAACAGATTTTTGAGTAAACAAAAGTTTTCCCACAAAGTTTCTGCTTTCCATGTAAGATTTAGTCTTGCCAATGAAAATTAGAATTTTTTACGGTTTTCTTTTCTTTTATACATATATTTTTAAAAAGTCCATTTTCTTCTGCAGAAAATTTTGATGATGAAAATATTTTACTTTGTTTTCACTGACATTTTCTTTGCAATCTCCCCTTCCTCTCATTTTCCAAACTACTCTACCTGTGAAGATCTAGAAAAAAGTCTACAGAGAAAAGAATGACAGTGCTATACTTGATGTCAACGTACCTTCTCAAAATTCCTCCTAAGAGGGAAGCATTGAGGCATTCAGGTGGAGAGAGGCGCCTTTTCACCTCCGCAATGGTCACTTTGTATTTTGAAGTGGAGCTGAGTAGAGATAAGCGCCCAGGTACAGAGCAAAAAAGATCAGTGGGGTTAACAACACAAGTACCACCTAAAAAAGAGAAGACACGTGTCTTTGGTTAAAAGGGGGAGCTAAGGTATCCTTTCAGAAATGTTCTTCGCTTTGACAAACAAGCACAATTATGCACCTTTCTTTCTTTCTTTCTTTCTTTCTTTCTTTCTTTCTTTCTTTCTTTCTTTCT
>ML682055.1:1583077-1643796 GCA_007922195.1 Podocnemis expansa
AGCTCACAGGGATCTTTCTTTCTTTCTTTCTTTCTTTCTTTCTTTCTTTCTTTCTTTCTTTCTTTCTATATAGGAATTAACGAGGAAAAAATATCTGACAGGAGGGGTTTAGGATATGAGGGAAGCCCGGGATGAATATATTCCCATTGATGTATTACCAGAAAAGGAGGCAGATTTATTTATCTGGGACGCAGCACAGCGCTCAGGTGCCCGACGTTTTGATTCTTACTAACACTCCTCGCTTTTTTTTTTGTTTGAAGTCGGACAAAATATTTCTGTATTTTTCATATAAGTTTGAAACTTATAGGCTCGGCTTTGATGTCTGCCTCTGGCTTCTCTGGTGCGGCTACAGCTCATCATTAGATCAGTGAAGGGGGAAAACCGTGCATTTCCGAGCTGGGTTCCCTTTACGATCAATCTTTAACTCCTTGAGCAACTTGATAGTCCTTTTCTGAAAAGAGTCTTGACTACAGTCAACCGCATGGGGAATCGGAAGCTCCCTAACAGGAGGTGGGGAAACGGGATAAACTGGATCTGAACAGACCCCAGCTTCCAATCCTCTTTCCCAAGGAGATTAGAGCCCAGTTAAATAGTACAGACCGAACCCAAATTTATGGGAATTCGTTAACTCCCCGTCTCTGGTTGAGAAGGAACCAGGCTTCCTAGAGGTTGGATTCTGGTTCAGAAACGAAAACACTTTCTAAGAGAGAATGAATAGCGACGAAGAACCAAGGGAAAACACACACACACACACACACACACACACACACGTTGCACAGACAGGAATGGCTAACTCATACCCATCTGCCGCTGCTTATGCACAAATATTCCCTGCAACGCCCTTTTATTGCAACATGCTCCATATTCCTGCACCTCGAACTGGAAGAGGAATGTTTCTCCCTTTTTGTTTTGCTCCCACTTTGTGTCTGACTTAATTTTATTTTATTTTATTTTATTTTATTTTATTTTATTTTTGTTTGCTTCTCCGGGTCTTTTCCCTTGTGCAGAAAGAATCAAACCCAACTCCTCTCGGTGTAGTCTGACGGGGACTACTTTTTAAAGGAGGAGAAAAGGTGCAACGTCCAGGAGAGAGTCAAGGGCAAAGGGAGAGAGTTCCCTTAGTGGAGCTGTTCTTTCAGCACCAGATGCAACGTCCCCGGCCTTACCCTGCCAGGACTGCTAAATCCAGAATAGCTTCCTACCTGGCCTTTTGTTCTTTCAGCTCCCCCGTTTACACTAGCAGGCTCAGGCGTGTTTGAACCTTCGGGTTGCATTGCTTGAACTTGGTGCTAGGGCTAAAATTTTGTAAAGCAAATCGAATTTGCTTAAAATATAAGTGGATTCCCTTGTAATCCCCCCTCCTTGTTTTGGCTGATTCCCCCCCCACACACACACACACAGACACCGGGTCCAGACTTAGAGAGTTGCAATGGTGCAATGGAAAGAACTGGGGATGATTCATCGCAGTCTCTGCTTAACACTAGAGATTGTTATTGCAAAGCCACTTCAGTTTGTCCCGGGATCTGAAGAGTAACTCGGTTCTATTCCTCTTAAAGCACACTTTCCCTCGTAGGACACTGACTTTGTTAAGAAGGAAATTGAATAATTAAGGGGAGCTATTTTGCAAGACATAAGGCACAAATCCCTTCTAATTGTTCTTTTCTGAGCACACTACGATGAGCACCACACCGGGACAGGGCACGTCTCCGTACTGGTGTTGTCTACGCCGGCCTCTACACAACGCAGCCTGCATCTGCTTCGATTAATGGAAACAGAGCCGCTTCACAACTGTTTCTGAGCAAGGTACTCAGGGAAGACAAGAGCCTCTTCCTGCTAACTGGGACTTTGCCCATTTCCAAGTTCCAGAGGGGCAGCCCTGTTAGTCCAATTCAGTAAGAAAAGCCAGGAGTCTTGTGGCACTTAAAACCTAACACACTGATTTATCGCATGAGCTTTCGTGTGAAAAAACGATGGAATCAAAGACTTCTTTCAACAGGCCGTTGTCTACTTTGGCAACCAGGGATTTCTCAGACAGTCTGTGACACCCAGTTCTTTATTACACTAACATTTACTAAACCCTAGCCATTTCCCTAATGATCAGGCTGCCCAGTTAACGATCAGGAGCTAGTGAGAAATCTACCCGGGAAAGGGGGAAAGAATGAAACAAATAAACAGAAACCTCGAGCCACCTTTAATTTCGGATCGCGGTGATGAAATGTGATATTTGTAAATTATGGTAGTGCACAGAGTCATCAGGACACCACATTGTTTATAACTGGCCTCTCTTTACAAAGAACTCCTCCAGAGATTTGTCAATATACCCATAATATGCTACACCCAAAGGATAAAAGAGAGGGACATATAGGATTTTTTTAAAAGACATAAATTATAGGAAAATATTTTTAGCCTGCTTACCTCTCCTTATCACCCCACCTTGGCTGTTCAGTACTAGTCCACACTGGGCCTCCACCGACCCCTTAAATAATGAAAAACAAGAAAATCAGACACCAACAGATATCAAAACTCTCGTCATAAAGCAGCATTTTTTAATATGAAGCTCGAGCAGGAACGATAATGAAGTAAGATTTCAGCAACACATTTCTAAGATGGCATTCAAATTGCCTGACAGCTCCGCACAAAAACCTCTGGGTAATCGCTGAATCTTTCTGCACCCTAGGAAACGTATTTTTACAGATCTATCTATCTATCTATCTATCTATCTATCTATCTATCTATCTATCTATCTATCTATCTATCTATCTATCTATCTATCTATCTATCTATCTATCTAATTTCTGCAAAAATTATATGCTAGGTAGATTAGGATAGATAGATAGATAGATAGATAGATAGATAGATAGATAGATTCTCTCTCTACATGTATAAAATATAGGCGTGTGTGAATTGAGTATACACAGAAAAATCCCCCCAATATGCCTATCTAAACATATAAAATCTAACTAACAATGCAAGACAATAATTCCGTGCTATCTGCATATACAAACATAGGCACACAAGTGCACACACGCAGGCTGTGTATTTATAACACAGTCCCACATGAGTGTTCAAGAGAAAATGCGTGTGTGTGTGTGTGTGTTTTGATCCATATACGAAGGGTCCTGTGTTTCCACACATCTCTTTCTCATACTTGCTCTTTTTCTCTTTTCTGTTTAGCTCTTAGTCCTGGTTTATACATATTTTGGGTCGGAATCATGAAAGGTTCAACGGTTTTTTATACTGGGGAAAACCCCACTAAATCTTTGCCCGGTGGAAACGTGGTAAAGACCCATTTTCCTTTACAAACAAACGATATTGGACATGAAAGAGTCCTTGAAGGGTGTTAACCTACCCAACAGCCCGTGAACAGTTAAGTAAATGCAGAGGGAGCCGGTGCATAATAAACACCCGACTTTACAAAACAACCTTTACAGTTCTGGCTCTCTGCCCTATTTTCACCATATTGGCGCTGGCCTGCGAGACCCTCCTTTTCAAGCCTCTTTTTTATTTTAAGTGTTCTGCCTTAAAGTGATTATGAAATCAATATGAAAAAAACCTTGGCGACTGAGCATAAATTAAAGCGGTGACGGGAAAAGGTGTGACAGTTTCCTTTGTTGGCCATGGAAAATCTTTTTAGGGAACTGAAAGATGCCACTCCAGCCTCAAGACCGTTTGCATCTGTTAGGCTGACTTAAACCGCCCTCGAAACCATTGGACTTTCACTTAAAATTCTGTGCAGGGAAAAGAATATTTACATTTGTTGCATTTGAAATGAGGCATATGCTGATGAACGTTTTAAAAAGCGAGATGGAGGAGAAGGGGAGCCTGGTTAGCCCACAATTTTGGTTCATGGTACTGCGAGCAACTCTTTTTCACTTTCCAGCAAAATAGCCTCCTCCCACTGAGAGCAAGGTGATTAACAGCCCCAAAAGAGTGCTCTGAAACAACTAAATGCATATATTCAATGTCTTTTTTTATACCTCAATATATTTACCTTTTTTCTGAGGTGGTGGGGGTGCGAAATAAAGGGGAAAAAAAGTGCCTAGCTGTTAAAGAGAGGATTTTTTTTGTTAATGAATTTTGATCAAATAAGGAACGTGTTCCCCCTATCTGTTCAAAGATGCTAGCTTATATTTTTAAGAAAAATGAATCTTCTTCTGCCAGCTTAACCAACGCTCATTATTACTAATTATTGTTATCTGTAAGGGAAACATGCTGTTTGGTCGGATGACATTGCATAAATGACCAGTTGAATGGCACTAAGTCGAAAATTGGATAAACTATGGTCCTCTTTCGCACAGGATTTAGGCTTTGTCCCCTGCCTTGCAAACGTTTCTAATCCCCTCTTTTGAAAAATACAAGGCTTTGTGCCTGGCACAGAAAAAAAAAATTGTACAGATACAAAAAAATCAGCAGCAGACGCGGTTATAAAAAGAAGTAAATAGGTTTTAGTTGGGCTAAGGAGTGAATGGCAGGGTTTTCTTGGGAGGGGTGGACATATGGAAAATATATTAAAAATGCCTAGAGCATATACAATTCTTTAATGCATTCAAACTTAAAAAGTCAAGGTTTAAAGACTCAATTCTCCTCACGGATCCAACAGATAATATTCTTTTGTTGGGACTATATTTTTTTCCCCCTCTAAATAATTCCTTGCTGCTAGAAAGGAAAAGCTTTCTCCTGGGGCTCTTCTTAGTTCCCCAAACTTGTGGGTTTTTAGAGCAGCTAACCCCAACATATGGGGGAAAGGACAACATAGCAAGTGTTGTGGAAATGGAAGCAAGAATTGAGGGAAAGTACAGTAAACACGGCCACATCCCTCTCAGCCTGGCTACCTCTGAAGACAACTTGGCTCCTTAGTTTGTTTTAAGGCAAGAAGGTTTTATTTGACTTTTGAAAACACGTATTGATATCGTTGGTAGTTTTAAAATACATTTAAAGCTGGGTTAAAGGGACGGCTGAAGACGGAGTCTTAGCTGATATTAACGAACTCACAATTGGTTATAGGTAGGGAGAAATGGTGAAAGGACAGAAAATTAGATGAGATTTGATGAGATGAGATGAGATGAGAATAGATAGATAGATAGATAGATTTCAAAACGGTCATTCTTTTACTGTCAGGCATCTATTTTCTTATTCATTTTATTTACTAGTTTTGCTTTTGCATTTCATCCATGACGAGCTAAATTGCAGGCTAAACACAACCCACACAAGAAGTTTGGTTTTTAACCTCTCAGAACAGGGAGCTTCTCCTCTGAAGTTTCTCCTTCCTCCTCTTTGTATTTTTCTAGCTTCCTCCCGCTAATTCAAGAGACCCATTTTCCCCCAAAAGTCAGGCAAGGGAGAAAAGGGGCTGGAAGAGGACCATTCCGTAGCCCTTTCGAGGGGTTGCTTCGGAGGGGACCCACACCCGGAGAGCTCCCATTAGCTGCCCAAACCGCCCCCGTTTCCACTCACACACAAGCGAAGCCGTTAATTCGGTGTCAGGCCCAAGACTCCCGTACGCTCCTGGCCCCTGGCGATGATTTTTGGGCGTCCTCCCTGCACTGGGTGGGTCTGAGAGCCACCCCAAAGCGGAGAGGCTCGGGGGGTCCCCCAGCAAAGTGCACCCCGTGCTCTTTACCTGCAAATCGTCAGCTCCCGAGGCTGCAAGCCCGAGGCTTGGTCCCGGCAGGAGTCTTTGGTCGGGATGCATCCCATACTGGGACCCATGGCTCATAAGAGACAGATCGTGGCGCCGGTAAGCGTCTAAACAGCCCAGCTCCCTCCTCTGCTCGTCCAGGCAGGAGGACTTGAGGGCCCGGGCGTTGTGGAGGTTGATGAAGTCGGTGGGCTCCCCATGGTGGAGCTGCTGGTAGTATTGCTGCGAGTGGTGCAGGGAGTTCAAGGAGTAGGCGTCGGGGTTGACGGCCGGGTGGCTGTGCTGGAACTCGTAGTGGAAGGACTGGTGGTGGAGTGGGGTGTACTGGTGGTTAGTGGAGAAATAGGGCGAGGCAAACTCCGTGCCGGTGGTGGAGTAAGTCAGGGGCGAAGAGGAGGAATAGGCGACGGTGGAGTTGGCCACAGACTCCAGACAGCCCAGCTGCATCAAACGGTAGCTGTTTGATCCGTCATGACGTATCTGCAAGGAAGAAGGGGAAAGCAGCCTCAAAACCTGGAGGTTTGTCATTTAAAAGGCGCTGGGCGCCTCAGCCAAGCGCCCCTCTCGCCTCTTCCCCCACGGAAGGCGCCTGCTTTGCTGCCTCCAAGCCGCCTTCCCCTGCACCTGGCTGGTGGCATGTTCAAAAAGCAAAAAAACCCACAGCAAACAGCCCAAACTGCCTGGCTCCAGTGGAGCCCAAGGAAGCCCCCTCCCAAAACACACAAAACCAGCCTCATCAGAGCTGGGGTGAGCCCCAAAAGTCTTCAAACCCAAGGGCTCTCGTTTGCCGGGAGCACCCAGAAGGGCAAAGCTCAGACCTAGCCAGCAGCCGCCTTCTCCTGCCTGGGACTCTGCTCCCCAACGGATCCGCTCCCATTTTCCCCCCTGCGATGTGCCCGGAGGAAGGCGATGCTCCGCCATCGCCCCAGCTCCCCATTTCTGGGGCTTTGCTTGTTCCCCCAGCTTCCTTCTCTGCTTCGGGGGCTAATTCGGATCTCGCCAAGGCGAGCGTTTGAACGTGGCCAGGAGCCGCTCTCGCCGGTGACAGATGTCATAACGAATTTCCCCCATACTTCTTTAAATTATCTCTGCAGCCGGCTTATAATTAAACGTAACGGTCCAATCTGGAGGTTTTTTTAAAAAAAAAATGGAAACAACCAGAGAGGCACACACGCTCACACCCGTGCACACACACGCACCAAATACCTCTGCATCGTGGACTAGTCCTGGAAAGGTAGTTGACATTTTGGGTTCTCCGCAAAAAGACTCAAGGCAAAAGTTCCTCTCCGAAATAAAATAAAAAAGCAATTAAAAAAATGAAAGAGCTTCCAAACTCCTTCTTTCCCCCACCCAATTTTTTAAGCTATATGCAAGAGAGAATTTGCAAGGTATCTGCATTGATCAGATCGCTTCCTTTTCCGTGCACCCCCTTAAAAACCTGTAGGAACAAAATTTTCCCTCTGCACAAAAGCAGCTCCCTGGATCAGATTTTGTACTTGCTGGGTATTTCTTTGGCTGATGTCGTAGGTCCCTTGGTAATATAGAAGTTTTGAAAATTAAGCATCAGCACTGAGAACTGGGAGGACAATAGATAGAGGAGCTTCATCCCAGGAGACAAGGAATAAATATTGTATCTTCGCCTAATAAGGAACTGTAGGCTCTTTCAACATTTTTATACAGTTTTTCCTCCACTCTTTAGAATGCTTTTTTCTTACACAAGCTAATACAGGAGCTAATCTGATCGAAGGGGGCATTTTGAACACATTTGATCGGGAGGCTATAGATCTGATAGAGATAGTAATCTATATTAATATATTCGTCATTTTAAATAGGTAAGTGTTCCTTCCTGCTTTTAATATTGACCTAGAGAAAAGATTGCACATTTCGTGTGTTTCTTTAGCTGTATTTTTCATATGAAAACAATGGTGCTGGGCTTGATTTTTTTTTCGTACATTGACATCGAATTTAAGTTCACCCCACACCCCAATCTTTTCTCTTTTTCTGTTTTATAAAGGCTACCCACCAGCTAATCTCAGATTTTTTGAAATAGCTTGCAAAGAAATAACTAGATTGAGATAGTAACATATCCTTTCTATGAATTCATATAAGACTTTAAGATTAATCTTATACACAAAACATTATAAGCTTATTTATTATACACTATATATTATAATATTATGTATAAATATAAGTATATAGAGAAGAAAAAGAAGGGAATATGTTAGGGGAAAGATCTTTTCCCTCCTTTTTCCAATTTAAATTGGCTTTTAGTTTTGTTTTTGTTTTTTCTTTTCAAACGAGTGCTAATTGCCTTTATTGGTGGAAAATTAATTAAGATTGCAAAGCATTGTACTGCACATATGAGGGTTTTGCAGATGTATTTATTTTTATGCTTATCTCTTAGCAGTTTTCATTACGGGATGGATGTGAAACACACTTTGGAGGAGGAGAAGGAGAAGAAGAAGAAGAGGCAACGTTCTACTTAGAACGGGAAGTATCAAAATACAAACGAACGTTCTAAAATCGAACACTGTGCTGGTCGTGAACGTTCGGAGGAAGGTCCTTGGGCGAACGGCTTTTCCTGCCGACGTGCTCGCTCCTGGCTAGTTTCCACAAATGACAAGGCTGAAGTTAGAAGAGGGTGTAACTCGCTTTTAATTGCCATTTAATTTGGTTCGCTTTTAAGTGTTTAAGCTGCGAAGGTGTCTTAATAACAAGCCGCGGGCAAATAGGCATGTGGCTTTTTTTTTCCTCCCCCTCTTTCTTCTTTGTAAGGTCCAGGTTTTGGGGAGGGTTTACTGGTATCTGTTCATGCAGGCTAACAGGACCTGTCATTCAGCCCTCTTTTCTTTACACAAATGGACAAAGGCACACGACTAGAATTGAAATGCATTGTCTGAAATGGAAAAGTGCGATTATCCAGGCGTGCACAGGGGTCAGTAGCAAACGCTTTCTAGCACTCCAACATTTTATTAGCGGGTTCATCTTGGCAGATCTCCCCCCCCCACCCCATGAAGGAAGGAAGATCACCCTGAGGAAGGAAATTGTATTGACTTTTGTTTCTTTTAATTGGAAAGTTCGACAGCGATTATTAACTGAAATACTGTTATTTAGTGATTTTACTGAAATATCAACGAGCCCCTTTCTTTCCTCGTTTTGCTAATATTCCAGGGATGATTCCAAATCCTAGAGATAGTCTGATTTTTCAAGAGGAGGATAGAGAAGAGGATGAAAAAATAATGTGGAGTAAATAAACAAGCTAAACTCCTTTAAATTTGAGATAGAAGGGTGCACGGTAAACATAGAGGCCAGGAAGCATATACTTAAAAAAAAAAAAAAAAGTTAAGTGATCTTGAATAAGCACACCTGACACATATAAGGCACGTCTCTTCTCCTTCTTGGAGGAATTGCTGCTAACCTAGCCAGAAATCAGCCAGAAAGCAACCGCTCCGCGCTCTTTAAACGTAAAGATTTTCTCCAAACAATTGTTTACACGCGCTTGTAACGCCCAAGGCTGTTATTTTTGTCCTATACATTTGTTTCTTGTCTCTCCTTCAGCTTGATTTCTACTAAAAGGGGGAACCACAAACAAGCACAAAAAAGCTAAAGGAAGAAACGCGGCAGGCTAGCTGTGCAGGGGGACACTGGCTTATGAGAAGCGTGGGTGTGAGTCCATTTGCTTGGGTGATGATACAATATTTCCCCTCCCGTTATGTAAATCCACCCCCTCCGATCAAGGCTTTTAACGAGCTGTTTCTTCACAGAACTCAGCCTCCTATTTATTTCTCTGGAAAACTTCCGTTGGAGGGGGGTATTTTAGTTTGAGCTCTGTTAGCCTCCTTGGCTGTGGTTGTTTTCTGCACCCCAAGCAGGACGTAACGGTTACCTTTGAGGCCCACATGCATAATTCAGTTAAGTGGGACGCAAGTTTGCTAAACGAGGACTCACTCCCTTTCCCCTCCCATGCACAGGCTCAACCCAAGTCTGAACCCCACTTAGCCTGCGTGGGGAGGTTTGAGCAATTAACCAAAACTGGCTCGGTCTCTGGAGGAGAAGTTGCAAAAATCACCGTGGCATATGCACGTACTGGTCAGCTCCATCTGTTCCTTGTGGCTAGGTCCCCTAGGCTTTTCCAGGGAACATCATCGAGGCAGTTTGCTTTAACCTTCCCCCAAACCCAATTAAAAGGCCGAGGCGAGCTGCAGCTTCCTGATTAATTACTCCAAAAGAAAAACTTTCAGGAAAGTTAATTGGGGGCTTTCGGATTTCTTACCCCCGCCAGAAGCTGAGGGGTTACTTTAGCTTGGGCTTAATTGAATTAGCAGGGTAAATTATTTAGCAGAGCGCTCGCCCATTGACAACCATGCAAAGGTTTCTTCTTGGAGGACCTCGTCTCCTGCTCGGTGGAGAGATGGGGAATTTCCAAGGGGCCCCCGGGCAAGACAGACCCGACGTCTGCAAAGTGCCCCTGGTCCCTGCTGGTCTCCATGCAGATGATGGACGTCTGCTTGGTGTACCTTTGTGGTGCAGAAGGACTTGGGGTTTGACCTCCAAATGCTCTCACCTGTTTGGAGAGGAGCCAGGGGTTCATTTCTCTTTCCCTCACCCCCAAACTGGACTTTTGAACACAAGGGTTGAGCAGGAAGCTTTATTTTTATTCCAGATGAGGAGCCTGCATTTCCAGGCTGGATTGGAGCAACCCTCCCAGTGACTTTTAGGGGAGCTTTGCGCTTGTCAAACTTGGAAAGTCCTGGGCTTGCCAAAGGGAGGGTGAATGAACAATGTAATGAAAGAGTCCACAGCAGGGATTCACTTTAAGGCCTTTTGTGAAAGTTGTAGCAACACAAGAATGGGCTTTACACTTCCTTGGCCAACAAAGGCTCTTTAGGAAGTGAATGTTTGCTTTGCCCTGTGGCTTTGTCAAATTTTAAGGGCGTGAGCGCTGAGGAACCTCCTCTCACATTAAAGGAAAAGGTTTCCCTTGGAATAAGATCCAGGAGATTTCTAGCCTCATAAACCCTTGCTTTCGGGAGCCTGGTTGCTGGAGGTTTTTTGTCTCATCTGCAAAAGGCTCCTTACAGTGTGAAAACTGAAAGCAGAAGGGTAAATGTAGACAATGAGTTCCCATCTCCAGGCTGTTCCCGGGCCAAATTTTCATTGACTAGACTTCTTGGAGAAGGTATTAAAGGATTCTTCAAGATATCCAGTTCTAAGTGGGCAGTAGAAGAAAGATGAGATGATGTTTCACTGCTCTTTTGGCATCCATTCTGAAACCACCACTACAGGTCCAAAGTCCTTCCCTCCCATTTTCAGCATACTTGATTTATTCTACATCATCTCCCTCTTGATAGATAGATAGATAGATAGATAGATCTGATGGGGGCATAGATCAAGAAAATGTGCTGAAAACGATCACATTTAGTGCATCTACATTATTTTATTCTGAATAGTGGATTTTTCCTATTAATAATTATTTGAAGACCCTAATTCATATGAAATCCAACATCTGTGATAAACCGTCACCTAACACTGCTAGAGGAAACAGGCTAAACACCCTTTTGCAGAGCATTAGGGTGTTGTGGGCAAGTTAACAGTCCGGGCAGAATTTACCATCCTGGTAGAATAAAATTAATCATTGATCCCCTCATCCCCCTCTTTTCTTTTTAACACCAAAGAACAATTTTGTCCACCAGGACACTCTATCACCTTTGTGCATACTCATTCTGCTTTAGCACAGAAGCCCAAAGGCAACATAAGGGGACCTAGAAAATGCATCTGCAAGCAATTAAAACTCTGTGAATATATTAGTCTAAAATTAAAGGGCATAACTAGTGTCTCTAGTAATTTCCTTGATAACAGCAGAATTCTTTCTTGCTGAGATTTCGACTGACTATTCAAAGCCTTGTGTCTGTCATCATTAACAGTCTTAGCAGAGTATGGTTTACAAGTAAGCCTGATCAATATTTTCGTGGGGAGGAGGAAAAAAAAAAGGCAGGAGGGAACTGAATGCAGACTGCATCACAATACAGTATTTTAGAATGACTCCTCAGCATGGGGGGCTCAGATGCCCAGCTTACCACGTCAATGGTTTGAAACATTCCTTGCATTTCCTGAGCTCTTCGACTGCCCAGGACAGGTGGCAAATCACTCCCCTTAGTTTGAAATCAAGACTTTTCCTTCAAAACAGATTTATTTTGGAAGTACAAAGAATAAAGCCCCAACTTTCATTCTACCCTGTGTCACCCCCATGCTTTTCTTTTCCAGTCTCCCTTTTCTGTTCTTTGAGTATTGTGATTGCAATGTTTGTACAGACTCTCCAGTTGTCCTCACCATTACCGTTGCCCTTGTCACCCCTGTGACTTGCATCACTAGCTGACTTTCTTGTCTTAATTGGTGTCACCAGGCCCTGCCAGAAGTCCAGAGAGACCTGGGCCACTTCCAGCCATTAAGGCCTCTAGTCATAATCAAAATAAAAAAAATGAAGACACATGAAAACAAAATAAGGAAGATCAGTTGAAAAAAAAATAACAAGCATTTAAATTTGAGCCACCCTTTGAGCTTGATGCCCAGGCTAAATACCACTCCCAATTAGCTCTATATCATGAACCAGACCAGACGGGCCCTAATTTGATTCTTCTAGGAGCCTTGCAGCTTTCATCTGGGGATCTTTGTCTTTCTCCAAACCAGCTTCATAGTCTGCAAACATCTAGCTTTCTCCAATGCTTAACTACTTTGTGTCAAATCCCTTCTGTCCTTGCTCAGATGAGTTCGGTGTTGTCTGAAATTGGAGGTTTGCTTAAGGGCTGAGGAGAGAACACAGAACAGAGAGCAAAGGCTTTCATACAAACATTTGCAAATGATGATCAAGAGTGGGTACAACCCCATTGCTTGATGAACCACCTTTTGGCTACTCCCTCTATGGCACCTCTGTAGTTTCTTAGACCTTTCATGGATTCCTTGTTAGAGGTACAACTGAATCATCTATTATGGATTCACCTTTCCCGAGCCAGTTTAACTAGGCCAATTAGCTCTTTCTCTATCCTTTAGCTAACTCCACCCATCCAGTGGCATAGGTTGTCTCCATTATCCACCTTGGGACACCTATATTGTTTTTGTTGTTGTTTTCTTGCACAATCTTAATTTCCTTCAGTTTTTCTATTGGGTTTCTTAGAAGAAACAGGATCACTTGTTGTGACATCTGGCCTCCACTCATGTCTTACCTTGAGGCAATAAAGGATTCCTGCCTGTTTCCCCCTCCTAAATAGCAAAACCTACCTCTTCTGTCAAATACTTTTGTGATTTCTTAAAGGTCATTTTTATTTCCCTTTTACCTCTCTGTATGTGAAAAATGTATTACTTTATGGTAATCTCCTGTGCAATCACACTTTCTTTTCTCATCTTGGCTATTCTCAGATATCTTATACTCTCCTCCCTTCTTTTGGTAATCTTCCCAAACCTCTTCCCTCTCAGCTTGAACTCTTTCTCTCACGGATTTCACCTTTCTTACCCTTGAATACTTTGGCAGCTTTTGTCCAGCCAAATCAACCTTTCTTTACTCCCAGCCTATTGTCTGCTAAATGCACAGAGGGCTCAGTGGATCACAATAATTTCTTCTGATGTTTTTTATCTTATTCCTATTTACTTATTGCTGTCATCTTAAATTTCACTGCCTCCCATCTAAATTAATCAGCTGAAAAACAATGTTATGTTCCAATTACAAACCCCAATAGATTATAATTATGCTCCTGTGTAGGATCATGACTATCCCTCCATGAGTAGCTCTCCAGTCATATCTTGTTTTGTCTTCCCCTTCTCCCCCATTAACTACTGATGTCTTTCAGGTTCTTTTAAGTTTGGGGAAGAGCAGTAGCCACAGAAGTCACAGTAGTATTTTGTGCACTCAGAGTTGTATCCAAATAGCACACTAAGAACTTCCCTTTCTCTGGGTATTTATTTATTTATTTATTTATTGCCCTCCCCACATCCTATTGCTCCATCTTGCAGAATACTCTGCATATAATTTCCACTCTCTCTCTACTCCTCTGTAATAATAAGGGGCAAACGCAGTAACAGTGAATATGTGAAGAATGATAATTTTGTTTCTGAAAAAAATGTGAGGTTTCCAGGTTTTGTTTTCATTCTGATGTAGAACAACCAAATAGGACCTATCCAATGTTTTTTTTTTTTCCTTCATGATGAATAAATGTGCAAGTGAGCCCCCAAAATAGACAGTGGTTAGAACCACTGGCTGGCATGAGGACACCTACAGTCAATCTTTGTTGTGCCTTAGTAGTCTTGTATCTGATCTTCCAAATTACTGGTGGGTGCTCTAACCCACCTAGTTTACCCCCCCACCCCTTCATTCCAGCCTGAATCTGAGAAGTCTTCACACTGAAACTGCTACATTTCTGTTCAACATTATTATTCTTTTTTATTAACAAAATAGCATTTTTCAATAGAAAAAAAAATCAACATTTTTTTCCTCACCAGCTCTAGCAGCAACATCCCTAAGACCACATCTGGAGAAAGGGTAGTTAGAGCAAGATGAATTTTGGACATTGATCCAAACTCAATTAAAGTCAAAGGAAAGATTTACATTAGCATCAAGGAACTTGAGATAAGGTACCTGGAATTCGCCATTTCTCACTGGGTACCTAAACCACAACATTTGTGGCATCTAAAAGGAAACAGTGATTATAAAACACAATGCTGGAAAATCAGCAATTGAATCCAATTAAAACAATCCTCAAGCCAAGGTTCTGGAGAGTTTTGAACCACGTATTTTGTATATTTCACCCAATCGAATCAAATAGGCCCTTGAAAAAGCCCATAATCAGAGGCACTGCCTAGCTAAATTAAACCAAGATGACACTATCCACATTATTTTCAGGATGCATTTCAGTATTTGAAGCAGAATCCTATCATTAAACTTCTCTCTAGTAGTGGAGAATGAAAACATCTGTAGACTGTGATGTATTAAAGATGTACCTTATATTAGAATCATCCATAATTAATGCAGACATTCCAATAAATAATACAGTGTCAGGTTCTTTGGATTATTGAGTATAATCTGCCATGCTTATACATTTATGCACTGGCAGTAATAGCAAGCACGTTTCCTTACCTAATTAAACACAGAGCACTAGAGTATGTTTAAATAACATTAAGGTTGAGACATAAACTTAAAAGAGTAAATTCAAAGGTAAGGCTGACATCCCTGTCCTTACTCATAAGCCATGTCTTGATAGCTTTTCTCAATGTGTGTGTGTGTGTGCAATGCATCAATTTATGGATATTCATTTTAAATCTTTCCCCAACCTCCAACAATCTTCATTTATAGTCTTTACATTTAGATGCAATATTATTAATATTGTTAAGATAGTCTTGCCTCAAGAGCCTGGAATGGCTCTGAATAGCTTGAACAAATCAGTATTTAGGTAAAATAATATATACACTATCATTGAACACATATATTTATTCATGTATTTTAAACTGGGATTTTATTGATCCAAGAATCCAGGATAGTTGCAAAGAATCATTCTACATTTTTGGTGTCGTTGATTCAATACTTAGGCATTTACAATTAAAATGCATATGCTGTATCCCCAAAACTGAAGACAGTTACTTCAGAGACAGCTGAGTTCATCAGGGGAATACGTATTTATGTCTTAAAAACATATTTTAATTTCCCTATTGATCATAATGGCTCATGCATAAATTCATTTTTCCCCATTTTTCTTACTTAAAAGTTTGCCACTAACATTTATTTAGCACAAGGAAAAATGTTTCCAGCTATGATATCTAGTCTGCAAAATTTGATATTTCTGGAATGATGTTTTTGGTTGGAGGAGCTGCTGTTCATAATCTCCTGACAATAGCTAGTAAGGTTTGTTAACGAACATTCTGATAGCAGGCAGTAACTATGAGCTCCAGTCGGCTCATGCAGTTAAGCCGTACTTAATCCAGTTGTCTTGCTGACCTCCGTGAGCCTGCTGATTTCAGTTACAAGGAAAGGGTGAGGACCTAGGCAGTTGGTGCTCTCTTGAATAAAGGGTTTGATCCAATGGCCACTCTAAGTCAATAGGCTTCTTTCCATCAATGCCAATAGACTTTGGATCCAGTCTTGAACAAGTCTTTGAGTTCTATTGTACTTTATTATAAAAATTAAAAAATCAATAGAAAAGTAATACTCTCACAACAGAAAATTATTTTTGTTTAAATTTCTTTTATAAATGTTGTTTTCATAGACTAAAGACTGAAAGTCACAACATTTGAACACTGAAAAAATGTTCTTTCATTTGTTTGTTCCTTAATAAAAATCATTATTACATAGCATAGCAACCACAAACAACATAATTAACACATTTCTAGCCCCATTTAAGACTTTCAGTAGTAACCTTTATTCCATTCCTAGAGACTGAATATTTCAAGAGGAGTATTCTGGGCCAGTGAAGGGAAATGCTGTCAACAATTCTTAGTTATATAATGAAATTATGGAAATTTATATCAAATGTTTTCATCTGGTAAATGGCAGTGCGCCTGAACCTACAAGCTGCTCACTCCATCCAGAGCAGCATTTAACCTTAACTTTTATTTTCTTGAAAAAGTGCAAGGAGGTGTTTTTAATGCCATGCACATACAGAGTAAAGATTGGATATAGTTAGCAGGGTTCAAAAGGTGACAGTGTAATTTTATAAGTTATTTATATGAGCTGGTTATAATAACATTTAAATGTTAGTTTCTTTACAGAGTTATAGATATTTGTATGCCACACACTACACAGAGAGATCATTAGGATCAGTGTTATTTTTTATGCAGCTAATTTTTACAGCATATACTTTTTTAAGTCAATAAAGCTATGCCACTTGCACCTGCTGAGTTTCTGGCCCATATTTTGAATATAGAAAAAATGCATCTTCTTCATGTACACTTGCAATTCCCAATAACACTGATGGAATTGGCATATATCTAGTGATGTATGGCACCTCTCTGCATTTCTGCTTGTGTTTAATGTATACATCATATCTATACATGATTCAGGTATATTGCAGTCTCCATTGAGATCACTGTGCATCACAAGTGCACACGAAGAAGATATACATCTTCGTTTTAGAAATATGAACTTAACAAGGTTCATAAGACAACTAGAAGTTCATGGAGGATATTAGGGTGGCAGGGACTTTTGTTTTCTGGAAGCTGGGAATGGGTGATGGGATTTGAACATTTGATGATCACCTGTTCTGTTCATTTCTTTTAAAGAAGAACCTGGTATTGAAAGACAGGATACTAGGCTAGCTGGATCTCTGGTCTGATGACATATGGTGCAATTATATAGTTGAACATATGACCCTAACAAACTCTGAAACTGAATTTGGAACCTAAACTAACCCTTACAGATTAGCTTAAATACGAAGATTGAATTTTATCCATCACAAGCCACAAGCCCTCCTATTAAAATGTGGGGAATATTCTTCCTTTAAATTAGAAAGATGATAACATAAAAAGAAGAGAGATCAACAGTCAATCATCAGGTTAATAACTGCTTTCTTGCAGGATGGGTTCCTAAAACAAAATGTTCCTCTTCTTTATTGTCTTTCAAGAATCCCTCAGCTAAGTTGTTTGTCTGTATTAACCCTAGGATGGAAGGCCACCTGCAAGAGCCGGCTGCTACAAGGACTGGTCCCCTTCCTCCTTCCTGCATGCCTCCCCCAGCTTGAAGGATAAGGATGGTGACTTCTTAAACAGCAGTGCTAGATGCAGGGAGAGGTTCCTGAGAGGAGCTGTCCATGCAGAACCAGTTAGCCACGTGTTGTCTGCCCGCCAAACTACCTCCCCAACCCCAAAGACAAGATTTATTAATTAATTAAAAAAGAAAAGAAAAAAAAAACAAACTGTTCAATCCTCTGCCTGCAGGCAGGCTCTAACAGAAACCACTTCTGCTCTTTCTCCCCCCAAGAAATCTTCATTTGGGCATTAAAATACTTAAAAGGATTAGTCATTAAATACTTGTATATTTGGTTTAATTCACTAGAAACTCTGTGTCACAGGGTTACATCAGAAAGCTAAGAGTTTTAATCTCATTTGCAGTATTTACCTAGATGTTTTATTTCCTCAGCTGCTTGTTCCAGGGCTAATATTAATATCCCATATGCCCAGAGGGAGAAGGTTAAAAAAAACTGGAGCTGGTTGCTGTCTGATGGTATAAAAAGAGTATATCAAAGAGGCTTTTAAGGTAAAACAAAAAAAAAATGCAGCATGAATGGGAGTCTGGTATTCCCTTTTGCAGCCTGGTGCTCATTGATGCTTGTGGTGATGATGGATGATGATGTAAGTAACTCACTTCCTAGGAAAGCAGTGTGGCTCTGTGGATTGGGCCCCTTAGGGGAACTGGGAAAACTGTGCTCTGTCTTCACCTCTGCTATGTGACTGGGGGCAAGTGATGTTTCTCTGACTCAGTTTCCCCATATATCTAACGTGCATATCCTCTGTAAAGCTCTTAGAAGTCAATGGAAGAAAATCACCATATAGGCTTGATCTGGCAAACCACTGAAGCCTGTATACTCAGGATCATTTAGGAGCATAACTCGCATTGATTTCAATGCAAGTAAGGGATCCAAGTATCTCTGAGGGACACTGTTTCAACAAAGTATGCATGCAGTCCCTTTACATTCACTGAGACTACTTACGTTCTAGAAGCAAGGTATAGTTTGCTGGATTGGTTGGGAGGGGTTGGTGTGTATTACATGTACCCCTTCATGCCTGATCCACATCCTTTCAGTCTGAGATGTTGTGACTTATGCTTTTAGCTCTGGACTTCCCTGTTTCAATGCCTGGTGCATGGACCAAAATAACAGGCATCACTTGAGTTCCTTACAGAACAGGACTCTAAAAGAGGTAAATATTCTTCAAGTGCTTTGCCCTTCAAACAATGACAAGTTGTGTTCATATTTAGACAGCATGTGTGATAAAGAAGGTGAAATACTGGGCTCATTTTAATCAATGGGAGCTTGGCCATTGCTTTCAATGGAGTTAGGGTTTCACTCCACAAAAGAGTTCTTTGAGGTATCCCTTTACTTCCCTGACTGTTAGTATTCTTCCCGCACACACATCCACAGATGTCTGGCTCCTAAAAGAGGATGGGGTTGGCAGAAAGGCAAACCTCACATCTTCCTTTGCCTTGATGATATTCAGGAATGGATAGCAAAACAATCACTGAATGATCACCTGTTCTGTTCGTTCCCCTTGGAGCACCTGGCATTGGCCTCTGTTAGAAGACAGGATACTGGCTTACATGGGCCATTGGTCTGACCCAGTATGACTGTTTTTATGTGGCATTCTTATTTGTTGCTGCCATGATTACCCTCTCTGGGACTTCTGTTGCTGACCCAATTGGGAGCATGAGCATGTCTTATTATAATACCATCAGTAAAAATGTGATGGCCATCCCCTCAGCTGCCACACCAGTGGGTCAAACCTGGAGGTTTCAGTCCCAGAAGCATGAAATGTGACAGCTAATGAGCCAAAACCAAGGAGTGTGGTGCTGTAATAACTCACGTCCTCTGTGGACTGGCACAGAGGTGGGCATGTAACACTTAGACACCAGTGGATGATAATAACGCAACATAACTGCAGTGTTTTCCATGTTCCAATGTTGCTATCATGAACAAATACTTATCTTCCACATGTGGTGATAATATATTATCCTCCCCATTCTGTCACCCTCAGTCACTGTAGTACCTGAACACTTCACACTCCATAATGCATTTATATCCACAACATTTTTGTTATCACTATTTTACTGCTGGGGACCAAGCCACAGAGAAACAGGAGTGTGTCTAGACTGTAGCCAAAGGTAATGACAGGAAGCTTGTGTCATCTAAGTCACTGAAAGCAGATGTTTCAGTAGCTCACCTGGATACATAATTTGCTGCTGCAGCCAGCACTTATGTGCCCTCACTTACATTTTTAGCGAGCTAGCTCAGGTATACACATATAAGCTCCCATTCAGACCTGACTGCAAAGTAGAAATACCCTGGACTTGACCAAGACCACACAGAAAGTCTGTGGTGGGACAAGGAATTGAAGTTTGCTCTCTCAAGCCCAAGCCAACCATGCTAATCACTGACATATGCTCCCTAAACCTACTTCGGCTCCTGTTGATTTCAATGAGGAAGACTGACAATATTATTACCTTTTTGATAAACTGAGGCACAGAGAAATTCAGTGACTTGCCCAAAGTTAAAGGTAGAATTTCCTGGTTCCTGACCACACATTCATGCCATCCAAGAACTCTGAATTCATGACTCTTGGAACCCAATACACAGACAAGGATTTTTCAGCACTGTTGGACAATTAAGTGAGCAAAGAAATAGTTTTGATCAGTGTCATGTGAAAGGTGGACTTTTCCACCTGAATTTTGCTATGGCTAAACTCCAGGCTGGCTTATGGAATGTAGCTTGTTAGGCCTCTAACTGGGAAAAGAAATAATTGTGTGGTGTTATCTTCCAAGGTTGGAAAACAGCAGATAGTAACACTTTTTTAAGAAAACTGACTGCAAGTAACCCCAGACCAGTTCAAACCGAACCCTGGAAAGTGATAAAATACATCTGCAGAGCCCAGGAGCTCATGAGAAAGATCTACTGACCTAGGTCAGTAAGTTTCCATGCCAACAAGCGATATGCTAATTTTTGAGGTCTCAGCCATAAAGCTGGGGTTCTGGTCTAGGCACGTTGGGGAAGCGATAGGTCAGCAGCCAGTCTTGTTGCCAGGGGATCTGGCCACCCCCTAGGCACCTCCACACTCTTCACAAGGAAGAGTGTTAAACCCCTTGACTGATCACCAAGGGAGCCTGCAGTTTTTCCTTTTCTCCTTTTGGCAGATCTTTTTCTTTTTCTTTTCCTTTTCTTTTTGAATTCTTTTACTAAGTATTCAATTTTCACCTGTTCACCCTGGAGTCGGGGGCCATAGCACTTGGCACATCTGAAGGGGGTGGCAGGGGATGTTCAACCGCTGCAACTGGTCATGGTGGGCTCTGAGTTTTAAGGCCACAGGCAAGAGCTCGTAGGCTGTACTGTTGGTTGAGCTGTTTTAACACCGGTCCAGTCAAGTGCAGGATTTTGAGAAGCACGCAGTCAGTGGACACCAGACTGGTGGGCTGCTGATTTGAAGGCCACAGGCAAGAGCTCATAGTCTGTACTGTTGGTCACAGCCGTTTTAACACCGGGCTGTTCTATCACAACTTGCTGTCTCTCTCTCAATCAAAGAAACAGATCTGCTGTCTGTCAGTCTGGAGATAACATCCAGATGTGGGAAATATAATCTGTTCAAATTTGGGTTAAATTTGTTCAATTAAACTGGTAAATGCTTTTTGGGGTTGTGTGTATGTGTATCATTACTGCTCTAAATCTATTAACCTCACAAATCAGAATCAAGCTGGTGTTCTTCAATCACATTGGGAAACAGCAGGGTAAAAGAGTGTGATGAAAGAACAAATCCACTTGTATTCCCCACCAGGCACCCCAGCCGACCCTTGTAACCACAAACAGCCCATGGCTAGCCTCACCGGGCCGTAACCCATGGTGTCTGGAGAGCAAGGGGGAGAAGTAAGGCATTCGTGCTGTCCTGGGCTGCACATAATGTTTTAGTGTGTGTGGTAAATAGCAAAGCTCTTTTGCCCACAAATTGTGTGCTCTATCTCTGTCTCTCATAAATCCCACTCAGCTGAATTATACTAACCAGGATTGGCAGTGGGGGTTTTAATTTGGGGTTAGGCACAAGGATTGGGATAGACATTCTAGTGGTATTTGTGCTCTATTTTCTGTTTATTGGGCTATTAATTTGTACTTAGAAAATTTTTCAATGCCTTAAAGAACTAGCGTTCTAAAACCGCAGTTTGTATGCATTTTGATAAGTGTAAGCTAATAGGAATTGCAAGTTTTTTAATTTTAGTAATAGGAATATTAGTAATTAAATAATATTAACCTCTCATTTAGCCTTTTTTTTCTTCTTTCTTTTCTGTAATTCTATTTACCTTAATAAAAGTTATATAAAAGTGGTTAACCCAAAAAATTGGGGTTTGGTCTCTTGCGTCTTGATAGGGACTCCCTTTTGCAGGGTGGGGATCATGCCCTCTGCACCCACTCCCCCACAACATGTCACTGATTTCAGCAGCCATGTTATATTACAAAATGAACTTGGAAAACAAATCTGAAGGCAATGCATGGTGCACGATGTAGCAGTTACAGAAATGCCCAGCGTCTAACTGTGATCAAAGCCCTTCTATGCCAGGTACTGCACAAATGCACAGAGACATTCCCTGCCCTGAAGAACTTACACTCTAAACAGCAAAACGGAGACAGCATAGGACAATCTTCTTCTAAAGATGGGAAACTGAGGCACAGAGAAATGAAATGACTCATCCAGTGACACTCAGGAAGTCTGTAGTAGAGCTGCAGATGGCTAACAGACATCCTGAGAACTCAGGCACTCCTGTAACCACTCTAGACTGGCCACTGGCTGATCTTGGGCAATTCGATATCTCAGTCCATACCTCAATTTCCTTACCTGTAAAATGGAAATAATTATATTGCCCTCCTGCGTAAAGCAGTTTGAGATTTATAGAGGAAAAGTGCTATGTACGATCTTGGTATTAATATTCGACTAGGAGCAAATACAATAAGAAAAATGTGTTTTAAAATATCACCCTGTCTAATTTGGAACCACAAATACTAAAGTGCCCTAATCATAATCATATTGTGAAGGATCATTACAGAATAGAGTTAAAGTTGTCTGGATATCTTCACCGTGTACATACACACTTTCAGATGTATCTGCATATGATTTAAATGTCACTTTAATTCTGAATTTCCTGGGCTTGTAGTGTTTGGTTTTTGGGGACAAGGACAAAATTGCTGGATTTTTCTTAACCTCTAACTTATTGACATATGCTTTCAACCTTTTGATCATTGTTTACCAGTACAATTAAAATGGCTCATATTCTTTATGAGGATTTTATTAGAACACCTGGAATGTTAACAGTATGACCTGATCCCATGTCTAACACTCCCCTGCATTTATTTTCATCCCATTCTGTAAGTTCTCCCTCTTCACAGCATCTGACGAAGTGGGATTTTCTCTCACAAAAGCTCATGTGATAATAAACCTCTTAGTCTTTAAGTGCCACAAGACTCCTTGCTTTTTTTGTGTGTCATTCTTTGCATCACTTTGTGGTGCACAAGGCAGACCCATAATGAAAGAATGCCACGCCCCTTAAAATAGCCAGTGCCTGGGGTGAGCAGTGCAGAGTGCACCCTTTAATGGAGCGGCTCAGTAGAGTCACTCTGGAGCACTTCGAGCAAAGATCCACTCACCCCATTGTAGTTACAGCTCTGGCACAGTGCAAAATGCCCAGTGCAAAAATCTTCTGTTGGGAGGGAACATCTTGATAGTGTACTTGAGCAAAAGCTAGAGGTTCTGCTTTGACCCCCATGTTGGCACACGAGGCATATTATGAACGGATGAGATATTTTTCAGGGACAGGGAAGGTCATTGATTCTAAGCCCAGAAGGAGCTACTATGATCATCTAGCATGACCAGCTGTATAACACAGGCCATAAAAACTTCACCCAGATAATTCCTGTTTTAATAACAACAGATCTTTTAGAAAAAAAAAAAAACCCTCTAATCATCATTTAAAAGTTGCCAATTATATTGAATCCACCACATCCCTTACAAAATTGTTCTAATGATTTGTTAACCTCATTGTTAATTATGTACACCTCACTTCCAGTCCGAATTCACCTAGCTTCAGCTTCCAGCTGCTGGATCTTGCTGTATCTTTATCTACTAAATTAAAGAGCCCTAAAGCCCTTAGCAAATATCTGTTCCCTCTGTAAGTGCTTATATTGCAGGCTGTGATCAAGTCATCCCCTTAACCTTCTCTTTATGGAGCTAAATAGACTGAGCTCTTTGGCTATGTCTACACTTGAGGGCTCAGTTAATTTGACTAAATAAAGTAGAGTCTAAGTTGACTTAAAGTCAACTTAAAAGTTAAGTCAACTTAAAGTCTACATCCACACTGGAGGGCTTTGTTAAGTTGACTTTATTAAGTCGACTTAACAAAGCCTACAGTGTAGACGACCCTATCTACAACATATTAAGTCTATTTAATAAAGTTGACTTTAATGCTTAAGTTGACATTAAGGCTGTGTTCAAAAACAGGCATTATTTTGATACAAGTTGTGTCGAAGCAACTTGTATCGAAATAATACCTTATTTCGAAATAACTTAATTAGAATTAACAGTTTGTTAATTTGAATTAAGGAGAAAAGCTCAAAGTGAAATAGCAGGCAAGTCACTGTTGTTTCAAAACAACATGTTCGGATGGCATTGTTTCGAAACAATCGTTTCAAAACAACATTATTTTGTCCCCACATGGGGTTAAGTTGTTTTGAAACAACGGTGTCGTTTCGAAACAGCGGGTGCCGTTGTTTTGAAACAACCGTGCATCGTGTGAACACGGTATTTCTTATTTCGAAACAACCCCTGTTGTTTAGAAATAAGAGTGCTGTGTGAACACAGCCAACCTGAAAGTTGAGAGGCTATGGCACAACTTCACTTCACCTTCATTTGCACTGGTGGTGGGGTTAAGAACCGTGTTATGACTTAAAACCAAGGGGCTGTGCAAAAGTGGCTCAGTGACGCTCCTCCAACTAATGACTGCAGGACAGACTGTATGCCAGTAATGCTATGTATCAATGCAGTGGAGGAAACAGTGGATCAGAGAAATTACACACTGCACGCTTGTGGCCAAGAGAGCTTTCAGTACAGAAAGCCTGCTTAAATATGAAGAGTCTGGTTCTTCATCACCCTGCACTTAGTGTAGTCACTGTCTCCTGTGCAAAGCGTGTGCAAAAATGCTGCTACTCTGGTTAGGTTGTGCTTTACATTCACTTTTCACCAATACGAGTGACTCCAGAAGACACAAGGAGCCCATTCAGGCCCATGGATCCCCAGTCCTGTGGGGAAGGATGCCTCTACGCAGTGAGTGGCAGCCCACAGCCACAAGTCACATAGCCTGTATCTTCTGACTCAGGCTTGCACTACTGAGCTAAAAATAGCAGTGTGCACATTGGGGCACAGGCTGAGTCCACTTGCTCCTTAGGCCCAAGTCCCCAAGCTGCAGCCCAGCCATCAGTGGCATACTGAGTTACAGTTAGGGGGCTCTGCCCCCAGACACCAGCCTGGAAGGGGGGCACCGGCTGGACCCTGCTGCACTGAATGTGAGTATCAGCAGGATCTCAGGGCTGAGCAGTAGGGAGCTACCCCTCAGGCTTCGCTCTGAAGAGACAGGCTGAAAAGCTGCTTCCAGCCTTGAAGGAGTTGGAGAAGCCAAGGCTGTAGGTTGCCATCCCCTCTTCCAGCTTTATAGAGCTGCACATATGGGACCTCAGCTCAGGAATAGCCTGCGTGTCCAAGTTCCCTGACCTGCCTGACTGGGATGATTGGTTTTTCCTCAGAATTGCAATGTGGTAAGTACAGGATAGGGGGAGCCAGGAGGTGTCCTGGAGCTCGGGTGGGAGATGGGTGAGGCTAAAGGCTGGATGAAGCCTGCTTGGATGAGGTTCCCCCAAAATATCCTGCTGCAGGGGCTGAGGCTGTAAAAGCTGCCTCAAGCCCTGAAAAAGTAGAGGAGGAGAGGCAGGGCTGGGGGCTGGGCCCACCTCCATCTCTAGCTCCCCTGCTATACTACCTGTGGTTTGAAAAAAGGCGTGACCAGTAACCAGGTCTGTAACAGAAGCAGGCCTGTTTCCAAATGCCACCACAGAACTGCAAAGGTGCTATTGCATCCTATCTGATTCCTAGGCCTCACTCCAGCATTCCTACCCTGCTGCATGGGGACATGGGGGAAGTTCCCAGAAAATCTAGTTCCTGTGGTACACCAAGACTTCAACCCATCATGTCCGCTCTACAAATCCTGCCTGCCCTGCATATCCCGACACACACACACTCCATGCAATGGAACCACATTAGTTTTACTATATTTGAGACACTATGGCTGCAAAAGAGAGCAAATTTTTTCACAGTTATCTATCAGCACGGTTCCACTTTAATTAGTGCTCTAGCTAGCTACCCCTTCACTAATTTATTCAGGTAGGCTAATTTTTGAATCTGATTCTTACCCAGGATACAAGATATCATCAGTACCCACAGCTGTGGTTTGATATTACACAGCTTAGGGCTAGGTTTCACACATAGAAGCACAAGGTAAAAATCTGACAAGCAGGACCAAGAATAGATGCCAGGTTCCAAAGGGACAGCTGTGTTAGCATACTTCATTAAAATAAACAAGGAGTCCTGTGGCACTTGAAAACTAACAAATTTATCGCAGATTTTCTCCCACAAAAGCTCATGCAATATTTGTTAGTCTTTAAGTGCCACAGGACTCCTTGTTTGTTTTGAAGGATAGATGGGAACTTGATCCTTAATCAGGGCCTGATCTAAAACAGACTGAAGTTCACAGAGAGACTCTGACTGGCAACCGTGGGGGTTGAATCAGGCTTTCAACAAGATCTAAACTGCCTAGCTCCAGAAAGACTGCTACTTAATCAAGCAAGAAATTTTCAATTACACCAAAGATGTGGGGATGCCAAGACATTTGATTCATTTCACGAATCAGGCCTGGTAAATTTCATCACATATTGATAAGTATGAATCAAGGCTGTGGTGCCTGAAGCAGGACACACTTCCTCTTGTGCTGCGATGCTCACAGAGTATCCTCTTCTTCTGCTTTGCTGCAAAAATTAGCAAAACACAATGTTTGGCTTATTTAAATTTTGTGCTAAGTATGCAGAGTGATCCTCCTCTTAGATGGATGAACCTCTTCATTTTCCTATGAGCCTGCAAGAAAAATCACCTTGCACCTCGTGTGAAGCTTTTCCATCAAAATGTCTTGCTTCCCCATCACACACACACACTCAGAAGCAGGTAACTGTTTCTCATATTCAGAGCAGAAACCCTGGGCTCCCTGGGGCTGCTTCGATGAGGACTGGATGAGAGAGTTACATTAGGGCAGAAATTCGGGTCACATCGTATCAAACTCAAAGCATTTGGCCAAAGGTAGACTTGGTTAATATGACTGGCACATTCTACATCTTTTTCCGCAGTTTGCAGAACCTATAGCTTGGCAGATATTAACTACCTCATTATGCCACCACTTACTAAATATATTTGCATCTGATTTGTCTTATTTACTCCCATGTTACAAGAGTGGTAGCTCCACTAAATACAAATCAGAGCACAGTACTTTGTCAGCTACTGTTACAGAAGATTTGCAAGTGGCACAAAGGTCTGAGTACTGAAGTCATATTAACCCCATCCAACTCAGTTCCTTGCTGTTCATTTGCAGAGTCACACCAGTTAAGGCATAACCTTTAACATCAAATCTCAGTGTTGCATCTTGAATAGTAACCCTTTCTAAAGAGTGCAAGGTATTTAGAATAATTTTACAAACCATCTGCTAAGGTTCATAGGTGACAGGCTGAGGGGAGGCAATGAGAATTTTTCAAGACTCCACAATATGTGATGAAATTTGTAGCCTGTTAATAAAATACATTGCATACAACGGAGGACTGAGTTCAAGAAAACTAAGAGCAGTTCCAGTCTCTGCCACAACCTGCCTGTGTGACTTTGGCACACTTGCTCACATCGATATGATTAAGTTCTCAATCTTCTATTTGGATTACTTTCTTCCATTTTTTTTGTCCATCTTGTCTGTTTACATATGAAGTTTTCTAAGTCCTTCAGAGCAGAGACTGTCTCTCCCTGTGTACATGTGCCTGCCCAGCCTGACGGGACCTCTGAGCTCAATGGCGTCTAGGGGATGTTTATACTGCACATTAAGCCCATATTCATGAGATCTGGGCTCACGGACATGGTTTCCAAGCCCAAACTTGGGCTTGGACAGTGCGTGATAAAACCTGGTTTTACAATTGCTGCACCCAGATTTCACAGCCATGTCAGTGCATCCAACTACATTGTGCAGACTTAGGTCTGTAGATCAACATACATGCACACTGCAAAATCAGGGGTCAAAGTACAATTTGGGGGGCCCTAGAATGCTCCCATTCTGGTGGCCCCCCCATGCCAGTGGGCCTCCCCAGACCCCAGCTCCTGCCCCCCCATGCCACTGCCCCACCCCCTGCCCCCAATACCCCCCTCAGTGCAAGTCCGCCACCCTGCTCACCAGCTGCACAGCTGGGGCAGGTAGGCCCCAGTCTGGGTGGTGCCACGGCTGCAGCGCCACTGCAGGCCACAGGTTGGGGGTGGGGTGTAGATGGGGAGGAGTTTGGGGTGGAGCTTGAGCCCCCAGGTAACACCCCTATTCGTGGCCTCCTCCCTTGCCCACCGGAATGTGGCAGAATGCCACTTGGGGGCCTGTTATTTTTAGGGGCCCAGCGATTGGGCCCCTAAAAATAGAACATGAAACCAGAACGCTGTATTCCAGGGCCTGCATTTTTCAATGGTGGGCCCCAGAATCCAGCATTCTGGCTCCATATTCTATTTTTAGGGGCCCTGGAAAGCTGAGCCCCTAAAAATAATGGTCCCTGGAATGGAGGTCTGGTGCGTTCCCCCTTACTTTAACCCCTGTGCAAATGACAGGTTTGGACCCAAGTGGCAACAGGACTTGGGCCCTGACCCACTCTCCCAGTGACGTCTTAGGCACTGGGTCCTGCCCAGTTCCAAAGGGGTAACCGTGTTAGTCTATCTCAGCAAACTAAACAAGGAATCTTGCAGCACTTTTAATAATTAACACATTAGATGGGGAGAATCAGGGGTCTTGAATAAATTCATTTTCTCTAAAGGCTCCCTCCCTTAAATCACCTGAACTAAACCTCAGAATAATCACAGAGGACCTGCTCTGATTTGGATTGCTTCAAATCCAAATACAGCATTGAATTTTGCAGCAAGGATCTGAGAATTAACCGGCAAAATTCTGTGTTGGTATATATGGGCAAAACTTTACTGAAGTTTGGAAGAGTTGACAGCAGCAGAGAATTTGGCCCTCTAGATAAGTCACAATAAACAATAAAAGATGAGTGGCATTGCCACAGTTGGCCAGGTCAGCTGACTCGGGTTTGTGAGGCTTAGGGTGTGGGGCTAAAAACAACAGACATTTGGGCCTGGACAGAAGCTCGGGCTCTGAAAACCTTCACGTGGGGGATGGGTATGAACATTCGGGCTTGTGCCTGTGCTCTTGCACTGAAATTTTTGGCCTTGGGGTCCAAGCCTCACTCAATCAACTGATCCTGGTTTTGAGACTCATTCCCCGTTTTTTTTATCGCAATGTAGACATATGCCATCTCTCTCTAATACCACATGGAGTTATATGGAGTTACACTAACCGAGGAGATGACCTAACATGTCTGCTATTTTTAGCATTCAGAATTCTTTGTTTTTAATTTGTGTTAATCAGTCTCCAACAAGGAACTGAGGACCACTCTGCAGTATGGTTAGCAGATGTCATGCTGTCTGGGGCTTTTTCTTATACATGGGCCTTTTAATCTCCACCCCATCCCATTTTTTACTCTTGTTCTCTGATCACCTTCTTCTGCAGTCGTAGTACAAAAAAAAGAGTCCCTGACCCAAATACTCTCAGCAGAACGTAGGAGACAACCAGTGAGTAAAATAAAGAGGGAAGCCTTAATAAACATTCTTTTACTGTTAGGTGCTCTATTTCACATGGAGTAGATGCCTTATCTCATTCAGGTTATGTTTTTGTCTGAACTCTTCATGGCCATACTTTAATCTCCACTTAAAGAGGATGCTTTCATTTTCCTGAATATAAGCTTAGCTGTAACCACAACTGATTTTCATCTCACTGACAGCCAAGCTCAGGTTCAATGGTGTAAAGCTAAAGTAGCATAACTGAGATCTGAATCATGACTAGTCTTTTTTAACATGTGTAATAAAGGATATAATTTTGATATCCTGGTCTTAAATTATTTCTACAAATGTCCTGAAGAAAGAAAATGAATTAGAAATGATATTGTAAGGGAAAATTCATTTTGCATCTTTTGTGCAGAAAGAACCTGTTGAATGACATTTAAAAGAGGATTAAAGATGATTTCTTACAAGTTGTAGAATGATCAGATTTCTAAACTAAAGTGGAATTAAGGTCCTTCAATTCATCTGCAAAGCTGACTGAAGTTGAATCATCGTTCAGTAATTTACATGTCATTTACAGGGGCATTCATTGTGCTTTTAGTACTGTAAATATGATCTGAACAGCTTTTGATCTTTTGCAGCATTTGCAGGAACACATTATTGTTTTAGAGGGGAAAAAAGGCAGAGTTTTATACAAAAAATTCTGGAAAGCTCTTTTACAATGTCAAAACAAATGTGTCAACCAAATGGTAATATCTGCACTAGTTTCATTTATCTGTGCTCAGTGGTTGAGAGTTTTAATGATTGTTTGTCAGGAAAATACATTTTAAGAGAAGCAAGCAGATTGCTGAGTAGCGAACATGTTTTGTGGAATATATAACATTGTAAATGTCTTTTTTGTTTCAGTAGGATTTACAGAGGATTGTAAGACTAAGTGCATTAATATAAAAAACAAGAAGAGACAAAGCCTATATTTTTTACTAGCTTTGGTCTCTGCCATGCATTTTTTCTTGCTAGGAGAATTCAGTTGCTTCCATTAAAATCCATGTATTCATATTTTCTACACTGGACTATTTCTGTTCTGAACTGACACTCATGCCAAAGGCCACTGAAGTCAGCGAAAAGACATCCCAATGGCTTAGGCTCAGTTTCCCATTCCCATAACAACAGTGGGGTTAAGCTGATTTACGCTACATGAAAATCTGGCCCTGTTTTAATACGGTGCTCATCATACTGTCTTAGAACCTCCTCACTAGCTCTTAGTGAGCAAAAATCAAAAGGAACATTAAATCTGGACTTCAAAAACTGGGCAAGGCTAGAAGCTGCAGGTTTTATTTTGGACTAGAGCGGGTCAAGTTTTCAGTTACTAAAATAGTTGACAAATCTGCTGTATCTCTTTAGCTAAAACAAAAAAAAAAATCTAACATGAGGAAAAAAGTTTCTAGCTGACCAAATATTACTGTTTGTAAGAACTGATGTAGTGAAAATGTTTAGCTAGTAAGGTTTTAACAGAATATTTTCTTTTGACATCAGACTTCTTCTATTATTGTATACCTCCATGAGGATTGCCCATTAAATGCCCCTCTTTCCTCCTGGACAAAAGTCCAATAGCTCCAAGACATTTATCTTCAAAAGGTTGTACAAGAGTTTGTCACCCGTTAATGTCCTTTGATTGACAAGATGTCATTAATATTGAGATTAGAATATAGGGCTTGATTCCACCATCCACTCAACTTTGCTGCTGTCTGCATTTTCTCTCACTGCAGCCCCTTTGCTCTGCCTTTTTTGGGGGAGGAAGGGGGCATACTGGGGACCTCACATGAAGGGAAATGAGCATTTAGAAACCTCAGGCAGGGTTCTGGCTGCCTGGCATAAGAACTTTATCACAAGACAAGAGCTATCCCCCCAAAACCTCTCTGAGAACTCACTAGGCCCCAAATCCAAGTTCAAATCTTGCTATAGTGACTCCTCAGTGACATTGAGGTTGGTAACCTATGCAGATCAAGATCTTGATGGCAGCAATTTTCCCTTTTCCAGTGGTAAAGTGGGTAGAGAGCTTCTTCCACCCCCCATTGGAATTCCTGGCTGTAGGGCTTAAAAGGTGAACAGCTTTCCAGTAACTCTGGTGCTTGGGATCAGTCCAGGGTGATGCAAAGCGATTACATACATGCATGCACACACAGAGAAGCTGAACATATTGCCTTTAACCATTATGCTCAAGGGAATGAGAAGCAGACCTCCAAATTCACTTCAGATAGAACGCTGTGACACCCATTACAATGTGGACCACATCCTTCATTTGTATTTTGAAGTATAGAAGTGGCATTTATTATCTGAATCCATCCACATTCATTGCAAAAAGATTTAGTTACAATCCACCCCATTCCTACTAGTGAAATTTAAATTGCCAAAGCCCTGCATTGTAAACAGAAATGCTCATAAGCCAGATCTTCCACTAGTGGAGATTGTCTTTGGTGGAGCTATAAAGATCTCCATCAGTGGAGGACCTGGACCAATTTCTCTAGGTGATGCTGCTGTCGTCCATTCATGTGAAGAATGGAGAACCAAAGAATTACATAAATTTAGGCCACTTTGTCCATTCACCATCCTGTTTAAATACTCAAGCCATGAGATTTTGATCAATTCTGTTGAAGGGGTGTTCCATAGTGCAAAAATCTCACAACTATGAAATGTTTCAGGCAGTCAGCTTTTCCTCAAGTTTTCTGGTATCCTCTGCTTCCTTGGCTGTGCCAAACGTTAACTGTTATTTCGAAATAAGTTATTTCAAAATGAGTTATTTTGACAAAGTCCTTATTTCAAAATAAGTTAATATGAATTAAGAAAATGTTAATTTGAATTAAGGGAAGCACTCAAATCAAAATAGGATGCCCTGAGTGTGGACATGCTATTTCGATTTAGCAGAGGGGAAGCATGGGAGGTATGGCAAAGTGGCCCCCTGGCAGGGCCATGATGCCACCCAGTCCCCTGCCTGGCTCTCACCCTGGAGAGCCAGGCAGGGGAAAACAGCCCCAAGGGCAGGGATCCCCCTCCCCCGTGTCTCCTGCTGCTGGCGGGTCAGCAGGGGACAGACCCTAGGGCGGCCTGCAGCCCCAGAAGTGTGGGTGAGAGCTGGCTCCCCATGCCCCTGGGGCTCCAAGCCTGCAGCCCCAGCAGTGCAGGTGGCAGCTGGCACCCCGCTGCCCGGGGAGCTTGGCTGCTGCAGCCCCAGGAGCGTGGGTGAGAGCTGGGCTCCCTGTGCCCTGGGGTATGGAGCCTGCAGCCCGGGCACAGAAGTGAAATGGACCAGGCTGCAGAGTCAAGCAGCTCTACAGCCTGGTCAGTTTCACAGTGAAATTGACCAGGCTGTGGAGGGGCTGGAGTCTGCAGCCTGGTCCCTTTCACTTCTGTGAAACAGACCGGGCTGGGGAGCCTGGCAGGGGCTGGGGGAGTGGGCATCACCCCTGGATGCTTGCACATGTCCAGGGGACAGGAGGTTGGATCTCCTTGCCGGGGTTTCTGGGTCCTGCCCCCGTGCAGCGGGGGACAAGGCAGCCAGGGGGACCTGGGACTACTCCTCACGTTCTCCTCGCTGCAGCCCCGGGCTGCAGTGGGGCGAGTGGGTCCCACTCCCGCCAGCCCGCAGAGGCTGGAGCAGGGCAAGCGGGTCCCGCATCCACCAGCCTGCAGGGGCTGCAGCCCCCCACCCCCAGTGCCTGCTGCACCGCCCTGACCTCCCCCAGCACCCTGGCCAGGGTGCTGATGGCCTCCCTAGCTAGGGTGCCAGGGCGGGGGGTGGGACTTCCTCCCAGAGTGCCATGTACCCTGGGAAGAAGGTCTAACCCCTGTTTTGAAAGGGGTTGTTTTGAAACAAATTGTCCCAACTGCCTTGTTTCAAAACAACCTTTTCGAAACAAGGGTTATTTTGATTCCACTCGAGGTTTTATTATTTTGAAATGACAAGCTCTGTCATTTTGAAATAAAGAAACGCCGTGTGGACATGACATGTTTTATTTTGAAACAACAGTGTTTTTTTCGAAATAAAACCCTCGTGTGGACATACCCCTTCAGAACATCTGGCTGCACCGTAAATGCTCTTTCCCCATCGAAAATTCACCCATTTTATTTGTTCCCACTTGTTTTTCACAAGCATTGTGGCTAAATGTACAACTGTGAAATCCAGAGTACCAAACCCACTTTGTCCTCTTGATGCATCACAGGACTTGAGCCAATAGGGGTAAGAGAAAATAAAAGGGTAAAATAGGAAAAGTAAGTAAAATACTGAGGTGCTGGTTCAAGGTCTAACAAAGTAATCCAAAACATGGACCTGACCGAAATGTACAGTGAGTCTGAACTGAAGGTACTAACAAGAGACAGGTTCTGAAAGTCCAACTTCACTAAATTGGCAAGAAATAAGTGGAATTGCAGTACTAAGTATGAAAAATGGAAAAGTGCCTGAAAGGTGGGAGGTGTTGGGTTGGCCTAGCGCGAAAGAGCTAAAGGTACAGTTTCAGTCAAACCTGACACCTTGTTGATTGAACATGTCCAGGGATGCGTGGACCTATCAAATTGATGGGTGGGATCAAGAAAGGGGTATGTGAACCAATCAAGGCAAATTTGTATCCTAAAGGGGGCAGAGTCAATAGGTAGAAGTAGGGTATAAAAATGGGAGCCTTGTAGCCCAAGCTTCAAGCAGCCGAAGGGGATGACAGTGAGTCCTGCTGTCAGTTGAGCTGTTCCGTTGCATTCAGAGAGCCAATGCTACCAACATATCTGTTGATATGGGTTGTTTGCCACAGTGCTACATTGCAATAAAGCCTAGCCTGGCACCTTCATTTCTGCAAGAATCCATCGTCATGTTGGTTTCCTCAATCATGAGTGTTGCCTCAGTTTACCTCTTGCACACAGGGGACACCTACACTCCAAATCACTGAGCTAATCAAGTTCCCAGTTAGAGATCTGAGCCAGAGGTAATCCTGAGGGAACACGCCTTCAAAGATTTACACACAGCCAAACTGATATTAGCACCAAACACAGAAGAACACTAATAAGAACACTGATAAGGATACATCTTGCCCACCGTGCCTGACCACCCTCTGTCCAGTATACCGTAATAGGATGCTGAAAATCAAGTGCATAATAAAAGTTGGTGGGCACCTGCCCTCGCCGGTGCTATGGAGTAGAATTCAACACCTCTGCAAAGCAGGCCATTGTTTTAAACATCTAAATTTAGGCATACCAATTTGAAAATTTTGGCTTTCATGGCTCAGGCTATGTCTCGCTCTAGGTTTTCTAATTCAAAAAACACTTTCCTCTGTCATTAATGCTGTGTAGCTCTGTGGAGAAATGGTGCCCATGAAGCCAACCACCTTCCAGCCTTTTAAGAGCCATGACAACTAGATTTGTTCGCAACAGAGACAAAAACCAAACTGGTGGTCTCTGCCATCTTCTATTTATGTGTTAGCTCACTGATTACTACCATTGTAAAAAGTGCACCAATATTGGCAATGGTGGGAAAATTCTAGTGCAAAAATAAGCACAACACTTCCATAGGGTAAGTATGATCAAGATTTAGCAAATCACTTAAGCATTTATATTTTAAGTTTCATTGTTTGTCAAAGGATTTTTGTCTATTGAGAGAGGGAAATGGTTTTCTGATCCCATAACATTTCATTGTCCAGAAAATTTTGCCACCTTAAGTAAAGCTGAAAGTTTAAATTTTTGCAAATTGCAAGTAAACAGAAAAATGTCAGTTCAAGTCAATTGGAATGTTTTGATAATTTCAAAATGCTATATTTTAACTGTGATCAGATTTTTTTTAACTATAAATAGTTTGAATTTGAAAATAAGAAGCGGTTTTGCATTTCAAGAGTGTTAGAATGGGACATTAACCCTCCCTCCCCCCACAGTCAAGAACTTCAAAGTTACTTTTTTCCAGGCCAAATTTTAGTTTTGACAAATCAGTATTTTTCAGAGAATTCCCACTTTGCTCTACTTATGTCCCCTTGAGCTGGTCAATCTAGAGCAGTGTTTCCCAACCATCAGCCTTTCTCCACCTGAATTACTTTTGCTGAAGTATTTCTTTTTCCTTCATTAATAAAGAGGCATAATATGGGGGGCAGGTGCTATAATGGTCTTGAGGGTTCATTAAAGATGATACTACAGAATGAGTAAGGAATAGAACTTTAATCATACAGACAGGTATCCAGGTGTGTACCTGGGAGCAGCCATGTTAAATCTACTCTGGGGCACGTCTCCCAATTTACACAACAATGGCCCATGCTAGGGAGTCTCTAAATTCACAACCTTCTACAAGCATATCACTACATCTTCCCCCCTAAGGAAAAGAAGCAAACAGTTAGATACATATAAAAGCTAGCTAATAATACATGCACTAACATCTAACAACACATAACAGCTATCTAAAAAAAAACATGCAGAAGGACAGTCCATAAATCCAGAATCCGAACTACATAGAGAAGAGAGGTTACTAGCACATCACTCTCAAGTGAGTCTTTACCACCCATTTCCCTTACATATCCTAGCAAGTCTCTATGAGTCTTTCTGGATGTTTGATGACTCGATTAGATCTTCTCAGTACTGGTCCTTCATTCAGGTCTGAATTCTCTTGTTCCCTGATGGTTTCATTACCATGTGTTGAAGATATCGGATCAGTAAGGGGAGGCATGCCAGAATCTACCTCAACTTCCACGGTGTTGGAACTTTCTGGAATAAGTCATAGATCCCGTCGATTACATCGAAATGTGTCCCCTTGATCTGTGTGGACCACATAAGACCGTGGATGCAGCTGTTTTTTAATAGTACCTCTTTGTCCCCAGGTATTAGAAGAGTGATTCCTCAGGCACACTCTATCACCTGGGTTAAGGGATGGAAGATCACGAGCCCGTCTATCAAAATAATATTTCTGCTTCCACTTCTGGTTTTCTTTCATCTTCCAAATGTTAGCATTGTTCTTAGATTGCAGCAATTTATCAGTAATAGGCAAGTTAGATCTGATCCTTCTTCCCATTAACAGCTGAGCTGGAGAAAAGCCATTCTCCAGGGGTGTACTACGGTAGACCAGCAATGCTGTATACAGATCACCTCCACTTTCAAAAGTCTTTTTCATCAGGTTCTTTACTGTCTGTATAGACCTTTCCACCAGTCCGTTTGATTGGGGATAATTGGGACTGGAAGTTTCATGATGAAAATCCCAATCTAAGGCAAACTGCCTGAATTCTGCACTTGAAAATTGTGGCCCATTGTCGCTGAAGACCTCGTCAGGAATTCCATGTCTGGAGAAAATTCCTTTCATGCCAGTGATCACTGAATTACTATTAGTACTGTTCAGTGTGCAAATTTCTGGATATAAAGAGTAATAATCAGTGACTTAAGTAATCCTTGGAACGCCAGGTAAATAAATCCACACCTACCTTCTCATAAGGTCTCTGTGGAACAGGATGGGGTCTCAGTGTCTCTGCCTGTTGGCATGGCCTGTATTTCAAGCACGAAAAGCAGTTTTTTACCAGATTGGTAATGTCGTGATTGATCCGCGGCCAATACGTGACCTCTTGTGCTCGTTCTTTGCACTTCTCAATTCCTAAGTGACCTTCATGAATCTTCTGTAACATTTCTTTTCGGAGGCTCCGTGGTGTTACAACTTTCCCACCTTTGAAAATCACCCCATCTACCACAGTCAGTTCATACCTGCAGTTCCAATAGTCTCTTATACTTAGAGAGCAACTGCTTATTATTTCAGGCCATCCTTTAATTATCACCTCTTTGAGGAGTCCCAACGATTCATCTTTCTCAGTCTCTTCTCTTATGTGTTGCAGTCTTCTGTTAGTTATGGGATTTGCACTCACAATCATATCTACATAGGCTTGCAGTTCTGTTTCCAGTGTCTTCTCGGGTACCATAGTTGGTACTGCTCTGGAAAGTGCATCTGCAGTGAACATAAATTTGCCTGGTGTGTAGGTCACCAGTAAATTGTATTTCTGCAATTTGATCATCATTCTTTGAATCCTTAAGGTACAGTCATTGAATGGTTTGTTAAATAATGCAATCAAGGGCTTGTGATCTATTTCAACTTCCACTCTCTGTCCATAAATATACTGATTGAATCTCTCACAGGCAAACAAGATTCCTAAACGCTCCTTCTCAATCTGTCCATATCTAGTCTCTGCATCAGTGAGTGATTTGGATGCATATGCCACAGGTTGCCAGCAATTTTCATGTTTTTGTAAAATCACGGCACCCAACCCCGACTGTGATGCATCCGCTGAAATTTTAATGGGCTTCTCTGGAGCAAAAAATTTCAATACTGGTTCCTGTATCAAGTCTTGTTTTAAACTTCTCCATGATTCCTCCTGTGCAGCATCCCAGCACCATTCATTTTTGTCCAGTAGGAGTTGTCTCAATGGTGCCGACTTGGCAGAAAGATTGGGTATGAATTTTCCAAGATAGTTAACCATTCCCAGGAACCGTTGGACATCTTTCTTTGACTGGGGACATGGCATCATTTCAGTGGCTGAAATCTTCCTCTTATCCGGTTTTACACCTTCATGAGAAACAATGTCCCCTATAAAAGTCAGTTCTCTAACTCCTAACACATTTCTCCTTATTTAGTTTGAGGTTTGCGGCTCTAGTTGCATCTAACACTTGCCGAAGCCGACGATCATGCTCCTCTTTTGTAGAGCCCCAGATAATGATGTCATCCATGGAGGTGTCCACACCGCTAATATGTTCATAGATCATGTGTTCAGTTTTGTGATACACCTCTGGTGCTGAAGCTATGCTGAAAGGTAAGCGTAAAAATCTATCTTCCGAAAGGAGTATTAAATGCGCATAATTTTGAGCTTTCCTCTGTTAATTTTAGCTGCCAAAATCCAGAGGATGCATCCAATTTACTGAAGTATTGAGCATGTGCAAACTGAGCCATAATCTCTTCTCTAGTTGGTAGTTTGAAATGTTCTCTTTGAATAGCTCTGTTGAGGTCTCTGGGATCTAAGCATATGCGTAGCTGGTCATTACTTTTTTGCACTATAACGAGGGAGCTCACCCATTCCGTTGGCTCCTCTATTTTTTGTATTACTTGCATTGCTTCCATCCTTTCAAGCTCAGCCTTGAGTTTATCATGGAGTGCAAATGGCACCTTTCTACATGGATGAATGACTGGAGGGATCTGCTTGTTTATGCGGATTGTATGTTCACCTTGCAAGCAACCCAATCCCTGAAACAGGTCCTGATATTCTTCAAGGAGTGCCTCATAGCCAGATGCAGGCCTATCTTGTAGTGAGAGCACCCTTTTTACCAGATTCAGTTTCTCACAGGCGGCCAAGCCCAAAATTGGTGTCACCTCCTGTGGCACTACAATGAAAGGCAGCCTGTACATGGTGTTCTTATGGTTAACGCTAGTGAAGCAGTGTCCCTGCACAGGTATATTTGTTCTAGAATACCCAGTTACTTTTATGTTTGTTGGTCCCAGCTTGGGTCTTATTCTCAGTCTCTCATAATCTCGTGTAGACAGAATGTTAACCTGAGCTCCTGTATCTAGTTTCAGTGGAATGATTGTTCCATTCACTGACAGAGGCAGTATCCAGTCCCTCTCACTAGGTTTGCTTGATCCCAGTACATCTACAAAGCACTCCTCAGTCTCACTGTCAGTAACTAAATGTACTTGATTTTTGTGCCTTTGGGATCTGCAGCAGTTTGCAAAATGATTACGTTTCCCACAGTTATGACAGAGTTTCCCATAGGCAAAAGACTGTTTGGGACCATGCTGTGATCCACACTTGCCACAAGACCGTCTGGACTCAGTCTTCCTGATAGAGTTTGGTTCCACATTGTGATTTGAACTACTCTGGCTACATGCTGTTTGTCTAAGGGCATGCACTGTCCCTTTTGGTGAATTCAGCTCTTTTACTTGTGTTTTTACCATTTCAGTGGCCCTACATATTTGAAGGGTTTCATTCAAAGAGATCTCTCCCTCTCTGAGCAGTCTCTCTCTTAATCCTTTGTTTGTAATGCCACAAATGAGTCTATCTTTGATCAGAGACTCTGCCAAGCCATCAAAGTTACAGCTTTTACTGAGTTTCCTTAATTCTGTCACATATTGGTCTATGGTATTATCTGGTTTTTGCATGCATGTAAAAAATCTATGCCTCTCAAAAGTCACATTCATTTTTGGCAAGCAATATTCCTCAAACTTAGTCAGTATAGTGTTTAAATTCATGCTTTCACCATCTTGAAATTCAAAGTTATTATATACATCCAGTGCCTCCTCCCCAACAACATGCAAAAATATAGATGATTTCTGGTTTTCATCTTTGTTCTGTGCTCCAATGGCAGACAAATACAACAGAAATCACTGCTTAAACTTTAGACAGTTTTCTGCAACATTACCAGACATTTGGAGAGGTGAAGGAGCCTGTAAAACATCCATTGTTAGAGCTTACACTTACTTGCTGAAGGCTTTCTTTGTTTTCAGAGATCCCTGATGTTTTGCTGTTTTCAGGTGCAAATGCAAGAATTTTCCTCCAAGTCTTTTTAGTTTCCAAACTCATTCCCTATCTTCTGACACCATGTAATGATCTTGAGGGTTCATTAAAGATGATACTATAGAATGAGTAAGGAATAGAACTTTAATCATACAGACAGGTATCCAGGTGTGTACCTGGGAGCAGCCATGTTAAATCTACTCTGGGGCACGTCTCCCAATTTACACAACAATGGCCCATGCTAGGGAGTCTCTAAATTCACAACCTTCTACAAGCATATCACTACAGGTGCCACACTTCCTGAGCATATCCCTGGTCTGGGTGCAAAAGCCTCCACTCATGCTCAAATTGTGGTGCATCTTTGGTGATTCCACTCTTTGGTCAAGTTACACACAGGCTGCATGGGAAATAAAAAATCCTTTCTAGGAGGGGGGTGTAATGCTACTCTAGTACCCCTCAGCTGGCCTTTCTTTCCCTGTGGCAATCCCCAGGCTCTGGTTCTTAATATTTTGGCAGTCTTTAAAATGACCTCAGACCTGACATGGAGCTATTCTTTGCTGCTCCTTCCTCAAGTTCCTGGAGGCAACATCCTTGCTCCTTTTGGGCCTTTCAGGCCTTAGCTCTCTGCTGGACCACTAAAAGAGTTCAGTTCCCCTTCTGGAGTTCGATAACATTCAGGCCATTTTACCAGTGGTCTGCTTCTCCAGGTCCCATCTCAGGGTCTCTGTAGACACCAGACATCTGATTTCCTGGGCCACTTCTTCTATGGCCCCACACCTTCACCCTTACATCCTGACCTTATCCTGGTGGAGTTCTAAATGGCATCCTGGAGAGCCATCTCACTCCTTCGGTTCTGCCCAGAACACCTTCCATACACCTCCAGCTGCAGCAATGAACTGCTCTCACTCTGGCCCTATAGCTCTCCTTATATTATACTGCTGAGCCCACAGTCACTCTAGACAGCCTGGAGGACCTTTCTACTGCCCCCCCCCCCAGCAATAGGCTTCCATACCTCCTTCCTCAGAGGAGATTAAGGTGGTGGTCTTGAGGGTCATGGTTCTGCTTAACCAGTTTTTTGCCCTTGTCTAGCTGGGTTTTTTCCTGGTCACATGTTTCTGTCTGGAGGGCTAGTAGTAGTGATCTCTATGCTCCCTTTTTTTATTAAGGGTCTTTCTCCCAGACCTCAGTCTCTGTCCTGGTCTTGCTGCCTAGAGAGCTTTTAAAACAGTACCCTTACCTCAGTTAGTCAAGGTTGGTCTCTGACAGCTACTTTCTAGAGAGCTACTAATTGTTCAGGATGTCTGGTAGCATCTTTCACCAGAGAAAAGATATTTCAAAGGTGATCTCAACCAAGATTACACTTTAACCATGTTCCTCAGCCAAGGGAGAACTTTTCTGGCTGACACTAAGAAGTCACCCAGGCTCTTTGCAATAGCTTTCTTTTCCTCAGAGAAACATGAAGTGTCTGTGGTCTACGGTCCTCTTTTTATAGGAAACCCATACGGTGCACCTAATCCTCCATAGTCAATTGCATGTCATAATTTACACTATACTTGGCACCAGATACCTGAAGCCTTTTACTGCCTTTAAGGTGGTTAACAGAACAAAGATTTCACCAGAAATCAACTCTTCCATTGTGAACGCCTGATTTGGAGAAGAGTCCCTCTAGACACACTTGCATATACATCCTTCATGGTTAAGGATCTGTATTCAGGCTGAGATCTCTTTCAAGGTGTCCAAAGACCAGGGACTGTTCTGTTCTTTTCACTGCTTTCAATATTTGGCTTAGCAGCACCCATGTCTGTTCATCCCATACCCAGGCTATTGTGTGGATGATATTTAGCAAATCTGAGAGGCTAAAAGTGATCCTGAGCAAAAAGGAAGAACTTTTATTAGAAGACATCTGATTTCAGCCTTACCCAGCTACGACATCAGTATTCTGGTGTTTTAACAAAACAAACAAGGAGTCCTGTGGCACTTAAAGACTAAAGTTTACTTATCACATGAGCTTTTGTAGGAGAAAAATCTCACTTCATCAGAGGCTTTGAAGATGGGGGAAACTTACAGAATGGGAGGAAAATAAATGCAGGGGAGTATAAGTCATAGGATCAGGTTATACTAATAGCAAATCAAAGCAGTTATTAAGATTTAATCATTTGGGAACAGCATATTGAGGAAGATGAGGTCAAATCAACAACTGCTTTGATTTGCTGTTACAGTGTGACCTGATCCTATGACTTACACTCCCCTGCATTTATTTTCCTCCCATTCTGTAAGTTCCCCCATCTTCAAAATATCTGACAAAGTGGAATTTTCTCTCACTAAAGCTCATGTGACAAATTTGTTGTTCTTTAAAAGTGCCACAGGACTCTTTGTTTGTTTTGCTGAACTAGACTAACATGGCTACCCCATTGGGGTCTTACAATTACAGTCTGGGAACTCCCTGTTTTAGCAGGGGGATGTATGTCCTTGTTCAAGTCAACTTCCCTTCCCAAAGCTAGCAGATGTTCCATCTCCTTCTGTCTATCTTCTTGACTGGAGAATTCTTCCTCCAGGTTTTGGTTCAGGCCATCTCCTCAGCAGAATTCTTGTGTATGCCTAGTCTTCATCTCAGTAGCTGGATACGTTTTACTTTCTTTAGCCAATTCTGCATTCACTTACCTTCAAGGTCAACTGTCTCCTCCTTTTTCTGTCCCAGCTGTTTGGCCAGCTCTTTCAAAGCTTGAAAAACATGAAAAACAAACAAACAAACAAAACCAAGGAGTCTTGTAGCACTTAAAGACCAACAGATTTATTTTTTGCATCTTTGAAGCATCTGACGAAGTGGGATTTTCTCCCATAAAAGCTCATGTGAAAAATAAATCTGTTAGTCTTTAAATGCCACACGACTCCTTGTTATTTGTTTTTTGTTTTTTTTTCTGAACTAGACTAACACTGCTATCCCTTTGGAAACTGAAAAACATGCCCCTTCTATTTCCTGGGTCTGGGTCTTGTAAGCCTTCAACCTGATTTTTAGGTTTTTTTTTCAGAAAGCATTATTTGGTTTTGCAGGTTTCAGGGGTTCCTGTGTGCTCAGTCAAGAGTCCTGGCTAAAGTTGTTCCCTGAGATCCTATGACAGGTTTCCCTCCTTCATTGATACCTCCCTTCAGGGAACTCCACTGTCTCTCAGAGTCTCTCACTAGGCTCTTCTGCATCACAGTCACTTCAGGCCACCAGTCCTACCTCTGTTCCTGTGACACTCAGGTCCACTCACTACAGCAGACCCCAGCCCACAAACTCTGTAGATACAAGCCATGCACCATGTGCCTTTATCTCAGCTACATGACTGTTCTGATTCCCTGGGCCACTTCCAGACAACTTCACACCTATTTCACCCTTACCTCAAGGTCTTGTTCTGACAGAGCTCGAGCAGCTAATCTAGAGCTCCTTCTCACTCTCCCTGACTTCTGTCAGGAGTGCTATGTTTGAGGTCCTGTAGCACTCACAGGCAGCCTAGTACACTATACACACTCCACCAGCTCTAGCAAAGAAACAAGCTCCCACTGGCAGGGCAGCTCTTCTTATAGTAGCTTGCTGTGCCCTGATTGGCTGCCCCCTGGAGCCTCTCTGATTGGCTGCTTCCTATATAGCAGTTCTAGGTGGTGTGGAGGACCTCCCTACTGCTCCTTTCCAAGGTGGGGTAGCAGGGCATCAAGGCCTCCAGGAGGGGGCCTCCAGGCATCATCCATCCTGTCACAAGAGGTTTTAGGAAAAAGCTCTTTCTTGACTACTGGGAAAACATCTGTCAAAGACCTATGCCAAGCCAGGTGGGTTACTTTTGAGAAGTACAACATCAGCCACTGAACAACCTAAATGAAAACAAGAACAAAAATATATAAAAACAGGCAAATCTCTGTAATGGTTCACTTTACATAAAATACGTTCTCATTAAACACAACCAACACAATCTATTGCCACGTGAATTTTATTAGGGGATTTCTACTTCAAACAGGGTGTTGTGCTATTTAATTAGCTAGTGTTTGTAATATGCTTTGAGATCCTTGGATGAAAGAAAGGCTCTGGAAGTACAAAAACAAAAACAAAACAAAACAAAAATCCTCTCAAAACCCTGCAATATGAATATGCCAGAGTTAAAAATGCCATTGTTTCAGTTATGATTAAAGGCTACAAGCTTTAAAAAAACCAGAGCAATGAGCTTCAAGGTGGCAGAATACTACAGAACAGATTTATGAAGCAGAATAGGGCCATTGAGTTGATTAGCAGCAGTGTCCCTTTAGCAAAAAAATGCTTTCTCTTCAGATTCAGTTTAAATAATTAAAATGATATTTACAAATGCTCCTAAGCTCTGTTGTTATCTCCTTTGGCATGTATTGGGCTTTTATTATTATTATTTTTTTGGGAAGGCTAATAAGTAAATTGCAAACATACATTATTCTTCACCACTCTCTGCTCACTCTCCCCCCACCGGCAACCAATCCCCCACAATTCTCTTCCATTCCCATTAATTGGTCCATAGAGATTCTCTCTCACATACCTTTGCAGTGACAGTCAGTGAACATTTCTTAGTAATACTGAGTCAGAAACCCTCTGATAACTCAGAAGCCACATATTGAACTGGAGCTGTTATACTCCCTTCCATTATGTTTAATGCATGAGACTTTGGAAATGGTATGGCTAAGGTGATGTCTCAGACTTTACTTCCAGAGTTTCTCTGGTTATTTAAAAAAAAAAAAAAAGAACATTTTTTGAAGAATTATAATTATATAGCAGATTGTATTGTGCACAGGAGCATGGTAGGCTGTATTTCCTCTTGCTAGTTGAAACTACAGAATAAGAAAGTAAGGATAAATTAATCCTCTGCAGAAGAGATTAAAAATAGCCCAAGTCTCTCCTGACACTGGTTTTGTCCACTAAGTGAAAATTTGAGGCCTGGGAAATTTTAGGATAGAATAAAATCCATTCTGTTTTTTAGGAGTTCAACAGTCCAGCGTTCATTTATGTAAGTCACATCATTACTGTGTATGTTACAGTGGTGCTGACAGGTTCTGGAAGAGCTCAGTGCCACAGTTAGGTGAGGGGCTGTCCATACAATTAGTCAGAGACAATCCCTGATGTGAAGAATTTACACTAGAAAAGACAGACAAAAGGGTGGGAGAAAGCACCCTTACTGTTATTCCCATTTTACAGATGGGGAATGAAGGCACAGAGAGATGAAGACCTAGATGCACGAAAGGCATAGAAAATCATTTTCCTAAGGGATAGCCATGTTAGTCTAGTCCAGCAAAATAAAATAAAATAAAATAAAATAAAATAAACACCAAGGAGTTGTGTGACACTTAAAGACTAACAGATTTATTTTTTGCATGCGCTTTTGTGGGAGAAAATCCCACTTTGTCAGATGCTTCGTAAGTTCACCCATCTTCGAAGCATCTAATGAAGTGGGATTTTCTCTCACAAAAGCTCATGTAAAAAATAAATCTGTTAGTCTTTAAGTGCCACATGACTCGTTGTTGTTGTTGGTTTGTTTGTTTTTTTTAATAGAAAATCATTGCCATTTATACTGCTTGAGTTAGATACCTAAGCTCTTGTGCAATGCATGAGGAGAAATAGGGTCTTAGAATGAAAGCCACAAGGTCAGCACATTAGGTAGAGACTCCCCTACAGCAGCCAGGGCTTGATTAAGACATGCTGAGGCCCTACACTATGTCAAAATTCAGAGGCCCCATACTATAATAAAATAAAGAGAAAAACGTGTATTACATTATAACAGAAATGAAAAGATAAATGATAAACCGTTATATTTTCATATACACATTGGTAAAGATGAAGTGAAAAACAACTAAATAAAACTTACATCTTGCAAAAAGCCTTTTTTGCATTATCAATTTTAATTATGATAAATCCTCTTAGTTATCTCCGACTTATTTAGAGGTCCCTTATAATATGAGGCCCTAAGCCATGGCTTACTTGGCTTGTGCTTAAATCCGACACTGACACCAGTCAATAGGAGATGCTGATGGAACAGCTGTGTGCTTCTTTGCACTGAGTTCCTTGCACTCACAGAAGCAGACATCTAAATCCAGGCTGGAGGAAGGCACCTATCTGTGCTTGCAGTTCACTGCTCTTTGCTGAGTTGTAGGAAACCCGTGGAGGAGGAGATAAGCATCTGCCATTTTGCAAAGAGGAGGAGATGGCTATTGTGATGCCCCCATATAACTTTTAGCCCCATGGGTAGACAGTTTACCCAGAATGCATGCAGGCAACTTGCCCCCTGCCCTAATCACTAGTCTGCATGCTCATTCCTACTCTCTCTTTTTGGTGCAATGACTATTAAGTAGTTTTTCCATGTTGGAACAGTCACTGGGCCAAAGAGAGAAATTGTGTCTGAGGGAATAGCTCCATGGCTAGGGTACCGCTCCCACAGGTCCTCTAATCACCCTTTAGTTATCCACCCTGGAACAGCTTCAGCAGGAGAGACGGAAGGAGCCTCACATGAGTCCCAGTGCTCAGTGAACAGAGACAGCTCCTGAGAGATGGGAGATCCTGTTCAAATCATGTCTCCCTCTCTGGTGGGAGGGTGGAAGTTAAATCTAGGCCTCCCACATCCCAGGCAAGTGTAAAAGGTCAGAGCTGGATGATCAGGGTGATCTCTTCTTGGCTTAAAATCTATGAGTCCGTGAATCTACACACTGGCTAAATATCATGAGGATGGTACTAACCACTCCTCCTCTGGTGGTTACTGAATGGGACCTAATCTACTACTCAGTTCCTGAGCACATCATCTTAGATCAGGCTCCACCCAGTACTTAGGCAACCTAATGCTTATGTTTCCCTGGCTTGTGAATTGCTCTCAGTCTTAGGTGTGAGACAAGTGTCTGGGTGACTATGAGGAGGCAAAAACACAGTGGCTATTTCTACACTGGCAAAGATATTGCAAAAGAATTATTTCAAAATAACTACTGCAAATTTATTTTGAAATAATTATTTTGAAAAAGCATTATTTTGAATTTATTATTTTGAAATAGGAGTCTGAATTATTATTTCAAAAGAGTCTTCACTAGACTCTATTTTGAACTAGGGGAAGGCAGGGAAAAGTATAGGGCTGTTATTTCAAAAAAAGCCAATTTAGTTATTTTGAAATAGTGCTGCTTTTTTTTTCTTTTTTTGAAATAACGAAGCGCTTATTCTGAAATAACAAAATGCCTGCATGGCCGGCAAAAAGCTTTTTCAAAATAAGCTTTCTTATTTTGAAAAAAAAAATCAGTGTAGACATACCCAGTGTGCCCAGAGGCAAAAACACAGGCACCCTGGGAGCAATTACTCTGAAAACTTTGGTTCTGAGTAAATTCGGGTGCTTCAGAAGTTAGACAGGAATTTTGTGCATCACAATGTAGCCAAAACTGGCGCTAGCACCCAAAAGAAAGATTTTGGCACCTATCTTTTTTGGTGCATCCAGGCTGAAGTGACTTGTCCAATGTGACACGGGATGTCTGTGACAAGACTAGGGCTGGGATTTAAGGACAGATTTTCTGAGTCTCAAACAAAAGCCCTCACTACAAAATTGTTTCTCCACCACCTAACAACACATGTTAACATGAAGCACTGAGTTTTGGTTGAGGCAGCATACTCCTTGCTCTTTAGGTCAGATCTACACAAGAAAAGGTTTAGTTATACCAGCAAATCCTCTTAATGCAAACACAGAATGTATTAACAAGAAAGTGTTTTCGCTTTAATAGTTTATAGCACTTCAGTGAGTGAAATGAGCTGTACCAGTCAGAGGGCCTTTGTGCTAGTGTAAATATATCTACATTAGAGCTGTTGTTGGTGTAAAATTGTATAAAAAATCACACAGTTGTGGAATATTATTACGCTGGCAAAAGTTTCTAGCATAGACCAGGTCTTGGTTCTGATCCTTAGTTCTGATCCTTTTGTGCCTATTTTAAACATTCACATCATTGAGAATCATAGATGTAAATAATAACAGAATTTGGCTCATGGACTCTGTGCGATTTAAAAGAACAAACTACCCTGGGTGCAGGATTGGGGTCAGGGCAACTCATCTAATTTAGAAAATCCTGCTCAAATCATACACAAACCCAGTCAGATATTCTTGAACAATATTACATCATGCTGGTATCTGATATTAGAGCTAGAAATGTAGACCATATGATTCTGGGGGCAAAGAAGTATATCTTATGGTCACTAACCTAACCTCTGCACTTTCATGGGGTACACAAAATTTCAAGGCAATCCAAGCACCCATGAAGATTACTTCACAGGGGGTTGGACTAGACAACCTCCTGAGGTCCCCTCCAACCCTAATCTTCCATAATTCTATGGTTAAGATTTTTAAAGCACTGAAGAAACTCAAGCTTTAAATAAAATAGACGAGGAGCCATGTGGCACTTATAGACCAACAAATTTATCAGATGAGCTTTCGTGGGAGAAAATCCCACTTTGTCAGGAAGCCAGGCTGAACATGGAGTAAGGCTGGTACCCTAGTCTGTGCTTCCACAGCAGGTAGTACAGTGGGGCCCTGACTTGACTGAATCTTCCATTCACTACTGTAACACAGATGTTTACTACTATTAATATTCAGCTAGGTAGCTGTGATCCAGCTGTGGAAAATATTCAGTAAAAACATGAAAAGCTTCTGTGGAAATATTAGTGTGCATTACAGCAATAAATTCCTTTATCTGTATCTCATATGCAAAATAAATGCATGTTTATGTGCAATAACGAAGAGCTAGTTGATAATCCCACGCAATATCAATCCATTCAGGAAGATGGGCTGGATGAACTAAAGGTCTTCTCCATCTCTTACTTCTGTGGTGCACACCTTATAAAGTATATCAGGGAATAATTCACTAGCATGCATGCCACAGGCTCCCAAATGCATCAGGAAACTGTCATGCAGTTGATAGCATTTGTCACTGCAGAGTTTTGTTACAGATGGTGTTCAAGAGTGGCTCAGTAATTCACAGATCACTGTCCCGATTTGGCTTCTCAAGGAGGTATGAATATTTCAGGGTGTTGATGTATCGTCATTTTCATCTTGGTGTCTGGGTGTCTTCATACTGAGGGATGTGTCTTTGAAAAGATGTCTGAGTGTGAAGAAGAACATGGGCACAGTGTCTTGTATGTTAGCAAGACAAATATAGGCATGGAATTATGCCGCCATTCACCAACTCCATTGTATGGAGTTTCAGGCTTTCTACAGTCAGGGTGATATTCCTGACTGCTAGTGATTTCTTTGAGATGTCGACATGGTCCAGCCTTCAGTCATCTGGCAACTCAATAGTTTAGTTGTGAAGCACATTGAACAGCAGTTCAGTCACCTAAGAATGGAGGGAATTTTTGCACAAGACATGACCTCAGTACTTGAGTAAAATTTTGGTAGCATGGCGTAAAAACACATCTTCAGTCAGATCATACACCATTGGAAGGACAGGTCAGATGGGGGCACAAAAGGGGTAGTATGCTCAGGGCCTCCCAGTTTGAGAGGGCTCCCAAACCAAGTGTCATTGCAATTGGGTGGCAGCCTGAGTGGAGCTGTGACCTCAGATGGGATGCCACAAAGGCTGGAATGGAGGAGATGGGTCTAGCCCCACGGGGCAGGTGCTACTGCTGCATGGTGACTGAAGGCTGGGCTTACTCTCCTCCATCCCAGGATCTCTCATCAGGGCTGGATTAAGGGGCTTCAGGGCCCCAGGTTGCCCATAACTGCAGGCCCCCTCCCCTGGCCCTGGGGTCCCCACCACCACTACCATGGGGCCCCCTGTCTATGGCTCCAGTCCCCCACTATGGTGGCCTGTAGGCAGGCCAGCACTAAAGAAGCTCTGGCGCCAGAGGACACTTTCTGTGGTGCTACAGTCCTGGCCTGGTCCAGCCAGCCCCACATCTGGAGTGGCGCAAGCAAGTGACAGTGTGTCCCACCCCCACAACTAGATCAGCCAGCCCAGCTGTGGGGCAGGACAGGATGACCACGGAGCCTGGCTTTTGGATCCAGGGCCCCGCCACCCCACAGCTCTGCCGGTGTCCCTCCCAGTTCCCTCCAGGCTCCAGCCACTAGCACTGTAAGGACTAAATGGGAGGTGGTGGCTACCTGGATCGTTCAGGGACCTTAGGAACTGGAGCCAAGGCTCCCCTTTAGGCCAGGGCCTGGGGCCTCAACCTCTGTAGCCCCTGCATGATTGCAGACCTATGTCTGAATAGTAATTTTTTATTGATTGATTGATTGATTGATTGATTGATTGATTGATTGGCAGGGGGATACAGGGCTCAGTTTAACCAGATGCTGCCCCAAGGCAAAAGAACCCCTTTGTGACCCTGCATATTGGAGACCTGAAAGGGTCAGTGTGGGTCTGGGGGTGAAATGTGAAACACTCACCCCTCTTTGGTGTATGGAGATAACTGAAGATACCTAATTTCTGTATTGCAGACCAGATGAGTGAGGGTGTTAGCTGATCACTAGAGTTGAACAACAATTAGATGTTGCTGTGTGATAGCACCTGGAGGTGGGTGCCCTGCCATGCAAAGTGCTGGCCAAATGCAGGAAACAGTGCTTTCTTCCCCTTAGCATCAAAAGGGCAGAATTTAACTTGCATCAGATGTTATGAGCGGCTGTGACTTCAAGGGCCAGATTGCAATGTAGAAGCCACAGCCTGGGCTGGAGTGCATGGCTCAGCAGCACTTTGGAGGGATCCCTCAGCAGGTGTGCTGGCTGACTGAGCTAGATTTCTTTCTGGGAGCTCCATAAGAGAATACATTGTGGCAGGACATCTGCTACCCTTGCAGAATGTGATTACTTCTTCAACCAGCCAGTTAGGCCATGGACCCACCCTCTGAGTGCCTCTCCCCACCCGTTTTTTATGTGGCAAGCATCTGAAGAGCTGCTATCAGGAAGCAGAATCTGGATTACACCTGGCCCTTGCAAGGAACTGTATGGTAAGAGGAGAGTCTTGACTCAACTCAGTATCTGGCACATTTGAACACTAAATATAGAAATGTCATACAAAAGGCACTGATACCCGCATTCTACCACTGTAAAAATTAATTGTCTGGGCTGCATCCACAAAACGCTAATTGACGGCTGCTGCTCATGCTCCAGAGAAAAAGCAAAGCTAAGGTAGCAACCAGCTTGCCATGGGTCAGATCCTGAGGTGGTGTAAATCAGTTTAATCCATTGGAGTCAGTTTACAGTGTATAATGAGGCAATTGAGGATGTGGGGCCCAAACTCTGATGATTAGTTCAAGCCTATGCATGTGACTAAGACTCTTTTATTGTCAAATATACACTATTTATACCCAAACAGCAAAACAAGTAGGTCTTTCTTTCTTTCTTTCTTTCTTTCTTTCTTTCTTTCTTTCTCCATTAAGTTAAATTCTGTTATCTTGTAGGCCAGGGCAAAAATATTTTTTTATTATTTCTGAAAGTCTTTGGTTTCTACATTTATTAAAAACATATGATGTTTACAATTAAATCACTAAGCCAAATATTGTGTAGAGAAAGATGAATTCCTATCACTTAACAAATCAATATTGTTTTGCGTCTAAAGCTCAGAGGGAGAAAGAGAAAGAGAGTCCACCAAAAAAAGACCAATCCTTGCCATATGCTTTTCAAAAGGCCAAGACATATTGCAGCTGACTAGATATTCAAGGCCAGGTTTTCAAAATGTTATGACTGCAAGTTTGTGCAATGCTCATGCCCGGAAATCAGGCTGCCATCTGTCTCCACTCTATCACTTGCCCCCTGAACATGGCGGCTCTTGCAAAAATGCCTTTCAAAACTAGCTGATCTGAGGCCCTTCTGAACAATTACATCCCTTGTGCTTGAGAACAGAACAAAATATATCTGACAAGTACTGATGAGTTACAGTAGCAAATGGGGAATAAGAGTTTCATTTTCTTATACAGCCAATCTGGAGAGGATTAGGGAATCCCCACTCATCACTGTCTGAGACCCTTTAGTTTTCATTATTACTAATGAGTCATTGATGAATTATGCTGAGCTTAAAAGATTGTGGGGTGCCCTACAGAACTTAACCAAGCACATGAGCCTAGATCCACAGAGATCTATAGGCTTTGAACTCACTTTGGCTCTGCCTACACTAGAGGGCTCAGGTCAGCTGATTTAATAAGAAAAAAAAAAACAACAAGAAGTCCTGTGGCACTTTGAGACTAACAGATTTATTTTTCGCATGAGCTTTCATGGGAGAAAATCCCACTTCCTCAGATGCATCTTCGAAGAACATGGGACTACCTTGAATTAATTCCTGTTTGAATAAGAGCATATCAGTAGAAAAACATCCAATCTGCATTTCAAAATTTTCAGCAATGGAGAATCTTTATTTTCAAAATACGTCCGCTGATACCTCCCTCTGTATAATGTTAACATATCAAAATGGCATTGACATGCAACCAACCACTTTACGCTTATTATGCTGGGATGCGATGACCAAGTAAGGTGTAAAGCAGTGGACAAACAAGTTCTTTGTTCACTACATTAATCTAATCCAGAGGCCTGCAACTTTTATGAAGGGCAATGCCCAAATTGCCTCACTGCCCCTTTCTCAGTGCTGGCAGTAGTGTCGGCAGCAGCAAGGAGCCATTCCAGTGATGTGACAGCAATGGGAGGTAGGGCTGCAGTGCCCTTCCCAGAGGTGTTTTGACAAATACTCTGGAGCTCTCCCTTCCAGCAGCAGGGTAGGCAGTAATGATGGCAGAGACCAGGGTGCCGCATGTACCTCAAAATTGGCTCATGTGCCACTTTTGATGGCCCCTGATCCCACCTCTATTTCTAATTAATTATGGCTTTTGTGGTAAAACCCATTATAGTGTAAGACTGATGCTAACCTTGTCATGGCAACTACATGACTGCAACATGCAACTACTGCTTAATTTCATAACGTGTCCTTTATGGGTTGAATCCTGCCTTCATCACACAAATATCACTAGCCATTTTATTCAGGATTTCTGTCACTGGTGTATGATTCAAAGCCCATTGAAGTAAATGAAAATAAGCCTGGGCTTTGGATTGTACCCTTCATTTGGTAGAGATACGATCTGCACGCCATTAGCTCAGCCTGAATTTCATGGCTGACCAATATAATTCTACAGGTCCAAATCGTCCATGGGAGTCAGACAGTGGGGGAGTTGCAGAATTATCTGTTAGCTCTATCCAAACTGCCCCACATGTGAAAAAGAAAGTGGCTGATAGATCCGGAATTTTTCCATGCTCAATTAGCTCTAAAAGTAACATCTCTATTTGGCTCTCTTCTAATTTCAGTACAATATTTAGCTTTATAAATTCTTCAGGATGTGACATTGTGATTCATCTATTCTTCATACACAAAATGCTTTTTTCTCCACATTTCACTTCTGCAACTTTACAAGCTGATAAAATGTCCATCCTTTCTGCTCCATTTCCCCACTAAAATACACGCACATACCATATGAATTGTTAACTTAAACACCTGTTATGCAAATAGTCCTTAAAGCTGGCTAAGCAATGAGAAAGATGAAGAGCACAGAGTAAAACAGAGACTGTCTCACACAGAAACACTGGTGGGCAGGGCTGCTGGGTACACCTACGAGATTCAACATACCCAGAGGAGGCATAAAATAGGCAGTGCAAACCCAGCAGAGGGTATTGGCTTCATTGGGGATAACAAATGTGAACCATATCATACAAAAGAGGTGGTCTGGAACCTGGTGGTTTGGTACGTGGTAGAATGGGTAAGATTCTCAACCCATCCTAACTCCTATTGCCATGGACTCTAACCATTAGGTGGGGCTCCTACTATGGACTGTAATTGCTTAATGAGGGTCAGAAATACTTGTTACTGCAAAAAAACAAACAAAAATCATGTTTCCTTTAGCTCCTCTTCACATTGCCTCTTATCTAGAGCAGGATGGGGAAAAATGCTGTTTTTTTTTTTTAAATATTAGAAGCATAGAAATTGGAAGAAACCAGGAAAGGCCACTGAGTCCTATCCCCTGAACTCATGGCGGACCAAGTACCATCTTAAAGCATCCCTGTCAAGTGTTTGTCTGCTCCGCTCTTAAAAACTTCCAATGATGGAGATTCCGCAACCTGCCTAGGCAATTTATTCCAGTGGTTAATCGCCCTGACAGAAATTTTTTCCTAATGTCAAACCTAAACCTCCCTTGCCATAACTGAGGCCCATTGTTTCTTGTCCTATCATCAGTGGTTAAGGAGAATAATTTTTCTCCCTCCTCCTCATGACAACCTTTTAGGTATGTGAAAACCATTATCATGTCCTCTCTGTGGCTATGTCTACATTGCAGAGCATTTTTGAAAAAAAACTTTTTTTTTTAAATTATTTTGAAATATATTCAGAATAATTATCTCAAAATAGCCTTTTTCAAAAATGCAATTTCAGGAGAACAGTCCAGGGACCAGCTCCTTCTCCCAAAATACCATGGCTTTTTTTTTTTCAAAAGACAAAGTCTACACTAGACTTTCTTTTTCGAAAAAAAGAAAGCCAATGGCAGCGATAGGCAAACTTTTTCGAAAAAAGCCTTTGCTGCATCCAGCAATAACTTTTTTGAAAAAAAGCCAGTCTCAGAAAAGGCTTTTTAAAAAAAAAAATCTTAACCAAGTTTAGCATTGGTGAAAAAGCGCTTCAGTATTTTGAGCTATTGGTGTGCTTTTTTGAAAAAGCTAAACCCAACATTTTTTTTCAAAAGAAAAAACCTTTTTCAAGATAGCTTTTTTTCAAAAAAAGCCATTGCCAGACATGGCAAAGGCTTTTTTTTTTTTTTTTTTTTAAAAAAGCTTGCATATCTCTTCCATTGGCTTTCTTTTTCCTGCCTCTGGCAGGGGGTTGGACTAGATGATTTGTGAGGTCCCTTCCAACCCTATGATTCTATGATTCTATGATTTTTTTCAAAAAAGAAAGTCCAGTGTAGACTTTCACTTTCAGAAAAAAAAAAGCCACAGTATTTCGGCACAAGGAGCCATCCCCGGACTGTTTTCCTTAAATAGTATTTTTTTAAAAAGTTGTTTTGAGATAATTATTCTGAATATATTTAAAAATATTTTTTTTGAAAAAAGTTTTTTTGAAAGCGCTCTGCAGTGTAGAAGTAGCCTCAGTCTCCTCTTTTCCAGAATAAACAAAGACAGCTCTTTCAATCTTCCCTCATAAGTCAAGTGACCAAGACCATTAATCATTCTTGTTGTTCCATTCCAGAAATGAGGCATCCAGAACTGGACACAATAATTCAGTTGAGGTCAAATCAGCACATAGTAGAGTGGAAGAATTACTTCTCGTGTCTTACTTTTAATACACCTAATACATCCAAGAATGATGCTTGGTTTTTTTGCAACAGAGTTATACTGTTGACTCATATTTAGCTTGTGTTTCCACTGTGACACCCAGATCCCTTTCGGCAGGTCTTCTTCCTAGGCAGTTATTGCCCATTTTGTATATGTGCAATGGATTGTTCTTTCCTAAGTTGAGTACTCTGCACTTGTCTTTATTGAATTTCATTCTGTTTACCTCAGACCTTTTCACCTGTTTTTGCATATCATTTTGAATTGTGATCCTATCCTCCAAAGCACTTGTAACCCCTCCCATCTTGGTATCATCTGCAGACTTCAGAAGTGTACTCTCTGTCATCATCTAAAACATTGAAGAAAATATTAACCAGAACTGGACCCAGAACTGATATCTGAGGATCCCTGCTCATTATTCCCTTTCAGCATGACTGTGAACCACTGATAACTACTCTCTATGAGTGGTTATCCAACCAGTTATACACTCATCTTATAGTAGCTCCATCTAGGTTATACTTCCTTAGTTTGTTAATGAGAAGGTGATGTGAGACCTTATCAAAAGCCTTACTAAAGTTGCTTCTCCTCTATTCAAAAGGCTTGTTACCCCACCAGAGAGAGCTATCAGGTTGATTTGACATGATCTTGACAAATCCATGCTGACTGTCACTTAACACCTTATTCTCTTTTAGATGTTTGCTAACTGATTCTTTAATCACTTGCTGCATTATTTTTTCCTGGTACAGAGGTTAAACTTACTGATCTATAATTCACTGAGTTGTCACCAGGATCAAGTTGTCCTTGTTTCCCTTTTTATAGATGAGCACTATGTTTGCTTTTTCCAGTCCTCTGGGACCTTTCCAGTCTTCCATGATTTTTCAAAGATAAGAGCGAATGGCTCAGATATCTCCTGACTCAGCTCTTTGAGTATTCTAGGGTGCATATCATCAGGCTCTAGTGACTTGAAGACATCTAACTTGTCTAGGTAATTTTTAACTTGTTCCTTCCCTATTTTAGCTTCTGATCCTATCCCATTTGTACTGCCCTCCCTATGTCAGGCATCCAGTTGCCAACAACCTTCTTGGTGAAGACTGAAACAAAGAAATTCTTCTTGTGGGCAGTTTATTGCCTATCATTGCTTAGAATTGTCTGTTTCAAAGCGTCATTTCTATAGCCCTATCAACCCATCAAGATGAAATCTTTGACATCGTGCCCAGCAGTATCATATGTTTCTGTCAAATCATGAAACATAAGCTCTGTATGATAGAGACAGTGCCATTATGCTTCCATCTCCACTGACAGCTCATCTTAAGAACTCATTGGCTATGTCTATGCGGCACTTTTATTTCAAAATAACACTCGTTATTTCGAAATAAAAGAAATTGGGTCTACACGAGGCTTTCTTATTTCGAAAGGACGGATCCCATCATTTCGAAAAAGAAAACCTGCCCCCCTTGAAACGGCCATTATTTCGGAAGGGATATTTCGAAATAAAGCCGTTTAGACCTGTTCTTTCAAAACAACACTGTGTAGACCTGTTGTTTCGAAATAGCTGTTTTGAAACAACAGGTCCAAACGGCTTTATTTCGAAATATCCCTTCCGAAATAACAGCCGTTTGGACTGCAGGCTTTCCCTTAATTCGAATTAACATTTTGTTAATTTGAATTAACTTATTTCAAAATAAGGACTTTATTTTGAATTAACTCATTTTGAAATCCTTATTTCGAAATAACAATGCATGTGTAGACATAGGCATTATCATTTGAATGGAGAATGACTGGCATATGACCCAAATTTAGTATATTGTGGACTAACTAACTCATAAACTTACCTACTTGGGTCACCTCACCAAGGTAGCTCAGAAGATAAAGAGCAGAAAAGACCTTCTGAATAAGCTTGTGAGCTCAGGTTGGGGTTCAAATGTGCAAAGATTACAAAGCTGGGTGGTAGCTGTCTACTACTCAGCTGGGGAATAGAGTGGTTACACTGCTCTGTGGTTACATGCTGACCACACAAGGTTAGTTGTCTCCCATCAGGCTGAGTGGCAAGGGTGGAGTTTACCTCATTTGGACATGACAAGTATTACATCAGATGGCTCTGGAATGCTGGACTGCTCAGTGTCTTTGAGCTGGTACATGGATCTGGGCCTCCATACTGGGATGCCACGTGGGTCTGGACTGAAGAAAATTAAGTCTGGTCTTCTGGACACAGAAGGGAATTGAAGGATACTCAGTGCTGTCTGTTGGCTTTGGATCAGGCCTTTATATTAATTTGTGTATCCAGTGCAAATACTTTTACAGTCTAATTAATGTGGCCTCAATCATGCAAGCATTTATGCACATAGTTAACACTACCATTAGTAATTTCATTCTTGGGTATGTTTACAAACTGCCTAAACTCAAGAGAGCAAGTTGTGGGACCATGTAACTGATCCCTTTCCTCTTCTTTCTTCCCCTAGCCACTGAATCATAAGAGAGGACATCTGCAAAGAAACTATAGGGAATAGTGCTGTGAAGATGCCAGCTCTTCCTCACTATGGCTATGTCTGCACTTACAAAATTAATTTGAAGTAGCTAATTTGAAATAACTACTTTGAATTTAAATCAAAGTTATTGTGTCAAATTAGCACTACTTCAAAATTACTATTTTGAATTAAGAGTCCAATGAAGACTCTCTGATTTGAAATAAAGTGGTCTTTATTAATTCAAAGTAGAGAGTCTTCACTAGACTCTCTAATTCAAAATAGGGGAAGGCAGGCAAAAGAATAGGGAAATTAGTTCAAATTAAGCATATTAGTTCACCTTGAGCTTATGGCTTAAATGGCTTAATTCAAATTTATAACTTCAAAATAAGTGATACTTTGAAGTAAACAGTTTCATTATATTGACTTAGTGGTTCCTTATTTTGACTTAAGGAACCACTTAATTGGATATAATAAAATGCCTCCTTGGCCAGGGAATAAGTTATCTTGAATTAAGCCTCCCTAAATTGAAATAACTTGTAAATGTAGAAATAGCCCATAAGAGTTTTGGGGGTTCAGGGAAATTTTGCTATCCTCCACTCTATGTGACACAAGGCAGCTTGTGGGTCCATGTGTATTGACTGGAGGAACTATTGTTTTTTCTCCTTGTTGTTCTTCATTGTATCACTGAAACACTGAAAGCTCATCCATGTCTTTGTTTCCTTTAGGCTAGATTGCTATACATCTGTTTGCCAGGCCTCTGAATAAACTGATCCTGTAACTTCAGTTTGTTCCTTATTCAGTTGCCAGATTGCCTAAGAATCATTGGTTAAAACATGTCTTATTTCAATTTTTTAAGCATCCTGGCACTAGCTCATGGCAAAGGAGAGGGTTAATGTCATGATTATGCTGATGGTAATAATAATTTTTTTGTACATACTGTTCTAATTCAAGTTAGGATCTGATTTCTACAGACAGTGCCCCTAGCTTATTGGGTGCAGATAGTCTCTTCTGGAAGAATATTGTAGTCTCATCCTCTCCATAGCAAGGTGTAGGGGAAATACCTTAAATGAGGGACATAACAGTTCTCCAGATATGCAAAATCAGTTTACTGGGAGTAGATAGCACTGTTTACAATGTCCCAAAGTGTCTCAATAAAAATAAATATAATCCATACATTGCCTTAGCTAGTGGCTCCGTACTACAAAGCTAGCTCTGAACCAGCAAATATTGAGTAGCTGAAAAGATAGATGACACTGCTAATAATGAAAAGGTGGATTATTTCTCTAGCTGCCAGCTTGAAAACTAAACCAGGGATTTGAAATCAACTCACAGGTTTTGAATTCTGTGCCTCATCTCAAATGACAAGAGTTGCTGCTTAGGGCCTCGTCCATTTGTGATCAAAGTCAACAGGAAACTTTCCAGTAATTTCAACAGGAACTGGATCAAGCTGTAAATTCACAAATGTGCTCATTACATGCAAGTAAGAAGAGAATCCAGCTCACAGGCTCCAAGATATTTTGGCTCTGCAGGTCTAGCTGGAATCCAAAGCAGTAACTTTTTTTCTTTTGGTGATTAAAATAAAGAGCTGCATTGAGTAAGTCATTCATAGTCATAACATAGTCCCTTTTCTGACCATGACTCTGCTTACTTCAGAGGAGGATTAATGTTCTCGCAAAGCTGGGGCATGGAGAGCTGTGTTCACCGCAAAGAGGAACACAAAAAAGGTGATATCGGATCAGATCAATGATCTGTCTAGTCCAGTACTCTGTCTGCTAACAGTGGCCAGTACCAACTGCTTCACAGGAGATTACTAAAATGAGGCTATTTACCCCATTGTCCAGTCCAAGCTTCTGTCAGCCAGAGGGTTTGGGACCTGCAGAGCATGGAGCTGCCATTGATGGAAGTATTCTCTATGGGTATGTCTACACAGCACTTTAATTTCAAAATAACACTGGTTATTTCGAAATAAAAGATATTTGGTCCACATGACATTTTCTTATTTCAAAAGGACAGATCCCATCCTTTCGAAATAAGAACTGCTGTTTCGAAACAGGTTAAACCCCGATTGTTTCAAAACGGCTGTTATTTCGAAATGGCCGTTTGGACATGTTGTTTCAAAACAACATGTCCAAAAGGCTTTATTTCAAAATAACCATTTTGAAATAACAGCCATTTCAATAGCAGGCTTTCCCTTAATTTGAATTAACGTTTTGTTAATTCGAATTAACTTATATAGAAATAAGGACTTTATTTCAAAATAACTCATTCAAAATCCTTATTTTGAAATAACGATGTGTGTAGACTTATATGAATTTATCTAATTGTTTTTTGAACCCAGCTGTACTTTTGGCCTTCCCAACATTCTCTGGCATTGAGTTCCACAGACTGACTGTAGTTTGCGTGAAACTATTCTTCTTCTATTTGTTTTAAACCTGCTGCTTATTAATTTCATCAGGTGACCCATGATCGTATGTTAGTTGAAGGCGTAATCAATACTTCCTTTCTCGCTGTCTTCATCCCATCTATGAGTATATAGAATTCTATCATAGATTCCTTTAGTCACCTCTTTTCTAAGATGAACAGTGCTAGTTTTTTAATCTCTCTTCATGTAGAAGCTACTCCATACCACTAATCATTATTGTTTCTGTTCTCTGTATTCGACTATATCTCCAATTCTAATATATCTTTTTTAGAGATGGAGTGAATGAAACTGAACAGTTGTGGATGTGCCATGGATTTATATAGTAGCATTGTGGGATCTTCTGTCTTATTATCAATCCCTAATGGCTCCTAACTTTCTATTAGCTTCTTTGACTGCCACTGCAGATTGAGAAGACTTTTTCAGAGAACCATTTTGTAGTGATTCCAATATCATTTCTTGAGTTGTAATCACTAATTTTGCATGTATACTTCAGATTATGTTTTCCAATGAACATTGCTTCGCATTCCTTTCTATTTTCCTCGTTAAGATTTGATTTCTAATTTTTAAAAGATTCCATTTTGTCTCTCACTTGTCTCTTTCACTCCATTGCTTAGCACTTTTTTATGGCTCCTCTTATTGAGCCTCTACAGTAGCGTTTTTAAATCATTTCTGTGTGGCTTGCACTCATTTCTTCAAGTGTCTGATGAAGTGGAATCTTCTCCCATGAAAGCTGAT